>CM067501.1:41330957-41348457 GCA_034509495.1 Acestrorhynchus altus
CCTCTTTTCCCTCCATGATGTTGCATGTAACCATGTTCCTGGTATGGTGCTTCACTCGCGTTTCATAGCACCAGCACGCCTCCTGGAGCTGGTGTGTCGAGATGTTTCGGCTGAACTGTGTGCTCTGCCCAGATCCCATAAACAAACAGCACTAATAGGAAAGGAGCTGCTTGCCGTGGGGTCCAAGCACCACAAAGTGCTAAGCACCCTACTTCAGCACCCTAACTTTGCATAATAGCTCTGTTCAACCAGTCACATTAAACAGTATGAATTTGTTGGGATTATTTATCACTCGCTCTTTTGGTAAGGTTTGGTAGGATGATCCTACCTCTACATTGCATCGATGCTAACCTACACAGGCACCTGCCAGCACATGACAGCCTTCACCCTCCAAGTAGCATTGGATGACCTGACCAGTCTGTTAAAGGCTAATTAACCTCATGACCCCTAAGTAGTTTGACCTGCATTTATTTGCAATTTTGTAGTATTTATAGGAGACAGTCACACAAGCAAGACAATGTTATTTTCAAGAGATTTTAAGCTACTCAGAGATGTAAATATTAACACGTAGGTTTTTTATGAATTATTTCGATCAGAAATGCACTTGTTTTTAAGGATGATTAAATACATTACACATCTGAAATCCTGTTGGAAATTGAAAATCCAGAGGCACTTTCAGCTGAACATGCAATAAATCTGATGATGAGTTATTTGTAATGGTTAAATTAATAAAATACAAAAAATTGTTTGAGAAATGAAACAGAGCAAACAGCCCCTTCAGCATCATTTTCATCTATAACCCAATATCTGAATCAGTGCCATCATCAGTCCTACCCCCTCTCGCTGATCAGCCCTGAGTCTGCATGCAGGTTGAGCATGTATCTGTGGACAGAGCAGTTAGCATGCACCGGAAGGTTCTTTTAATGTTTAAACTGGGATTTTATTCACATGGAAACGTGTGAACTTGTTTCTCAAGATGGATTATTCATTTGTATGATGTCACACGTTAAAGTCACATTAAATATGAAATAGGGTTGGTAGTTTATTATGATATTTGTATCATGTCTGCATCATGTCTAGAAAAAGGCACATAACTGCCCGTAAAGGGCTCTAAGAGTTAGTATAATTCATGTAAATTGATTACCAATTGCATTGCAATATCTTGTTTGTGTTTATTGGCTGTTTCAGTAGAGCTTATCTGTAGTGATGATGTCATCTGATCTGAGTCTCTGTTTGATGGAAGAATCCATCTGATGTTCAGATTCGTGGAAAGAAAAGAGAAAGACCCCCTGCCCATCCCTACCAATCATGAATTTCTCCAACTCTTCTTACATCCTCTAATGAAGTGATGAAAAAAGTATTAATCTTCTCATCTGTCACACCTCCCCTCTGTATATCACTGCAGTACAGTGAACTCCCTACTTTTATCTCTATCCTTCTCTCTCTCTCTCTCTCTCTCTCTCTCTCTCTCTCTCTCTCTCTCTCTCTCTCTCCATTCCTCCTTACCAAAACAGAGAGCATCCTTTCCAATCAGACTGTATGTCCCAGGCCCAGGATGCTGACTCAGAGAGAGGCTATGTGACAGGAATGGCAATGGCAAAACTGTTTTCATCATTACGAGCTCTTAAAGCATACAGTGCTTTCATACATGAGAAAGAGATGCTTTTCCTTTTCCTCTGAGACATTTTTAGTCGACCTCTACCTTAAAACCTCTTCACAGCATTTCTCCATCTGCAACTGAAGCAAAAGTACACAGTGCCGGGCGTTTACAGCAACTTAAGCCGCATTAATAATGAATGCTGACAGTTCCTTATACTCCTACAACACAATAATGCCTTTATTAAGCCGCCTTGAGAGCCAAAGTGTCAAAACCCATTGCACACCTGCAGCTCAGTCAATGGGAATATTGTGTTTGTAAGTGTGTAATGGTTCAGTGTGTGTGTGTGTGTGTGTGTGTGTGTGTGTGTGTGTGTGTGTGTGTGTGCGTGTGTGTGTGTGTATATGCCATGAAAAACCTGTGTTTCCTGCCTCTCTACCCTGCCTCAGGCACTGGCTCCATTGGGATGGTTTATATGCAATAGTTGGCTTCTGCGTATTGATCAGTACTAATGTCTCAATGATCTCCTCATGATGCTTTTTCCTCTCTCTCTCTCTCTCTCTCTCTCTCTCTCTCTCTCTCTCTCTCTCTCTCTCTATTTCACTCGCTATCATGCACTCTCTCTGTCTTGCTTTCTCTCATTCTGTCCCTCCAGTGGGGATATTACAGCACAGCTGCCACCTTCATGTTACAGTCTGAGTTACAGCTGCTCATTAATTAGCCTCCATACTAATGAAGAGGCAGCGGATGGCTGTGGTTCGCTAAGCGGGCCCTCACAATGTGGCGCAGCAATGTGGCCGTGCTGAGAGGGAATTAGGACACATTGTCTCGATTTGTGCATTACACATTCATACACTACATAACATGCTACCATACATTACATGCTACAATGCTTGGGATCATTATTTTTGATATCAGTGTTGGGAATAATAATATTAATATACTTAATATATTGTTTTTGCAGCTTCATAGTGTCCTAAGAGTCACTTGCAAAATGTACAAAAGGGACTAGTATATTTAGACACAGTCATTTAGACAAATATGCAACCAGTTGTACACAATGAACAATTCTGCAGTAATTCAAACATTTCAAACATGGCACTGAACCCCACTGGCCCAGTACTCCTTGTTGGCTGTTGTAGGATTGTAAAATTGTTAGTAAGTTTTTCTAAATACTTTTTTTAACAAAACTAGGTCATTCCAAAGGTAAACTATCATTAGTAAATATGAAGGAATGCATTAGTTTAAAAAATGGAATATTATGAAAAATGTTTGTCCTCACAATCTCACTCATAGTGTCATATTTTATATTAAGTGATATTTCAAGTCTTATTTGTTTTACTTGAACTTGGCTTATAATTCATGATCATTAGAAATACTCAAGTTATTGGAATATTTGAATTTGAGTTTGAATAAATTATATTGAATGTAAAATATTTCACAGTTTTCCTTTTCACAATATGCTACTTTTGAAATGCATTACTAGACTTAAATAGCAACAATACAGATTTGTTTGCACATTTACTGGCAATAAGTAAAAAAAAAAAATTAAATTCCACTGGTTTTCACTAAACATTGATACACTGTGGGTTAACTTATATGTGGATAACACTTTAAAGAATAAACATCAAATTATTTAGTAGACAGTATACAGTAGATTTATATTGAAATATGTTTCAATCTTTTGTTTTGTATATTTTAAGGCTATAATTGGGGCCATGTGCAGGGGAAAGAATTAGGGCTAGATTTAGTTTAACAGGGCTAAGAGAATTCCAAATGCAAATAACTGTTTATCTGTTTAATCTTTGTTTCAGGTAAAAAAGAACCCTTTGTTTTATCCATGTTAAAGTGTTTAGATGTTAAAAAATATTTTCACGTGTCACATTCTCTGGTGGTTGAACCCCTTTCCTCAGCACTGTATGTCTAGTCATTTTCTAAAAGCTTTACTGAACTTCATGATTTTCCTTTGAAGGGTGGTAATGAGAGGTGAAACTGCTGTAGGGCCTGTAAAGTTTTGGACTTTGCTGAGAAATCCCTAGTGTCTCTATAAACATGATTGCAGAGCACTGAAGAATTATTTCCTCACTTTCTCTTCAAACCTCTTTAAATCTGCATGAGTGGCCTGGAAAACAGAAGAAACTACTTTCTCTCTGTGTATCACTTTTGCTCTGTCTCTGCATCTCTCTCTCCTTCTCTCTCCTTCTCTCTCTCTCTCTCTCTCTCTCTCTCTCTCTCTCTCTCTCTCTGAGTTGTGTTTGATTATCCAGAGGCTGAGCAGCCTCCTTCTCCCTCGTTTGTTTTCATTAGGGTGATTGCCTCAATGTCTTGGCGACCTTCAGCCATCCTCACATTCTAGAAGAAAACACACACACACACACACACACACACACAAACATGCATATGCACGTGCACACACACACACACACACACACACACACACACACACACACACACACACACACACCGTGTCTGTCTGTGACTAATGGCATATGTGTACAGATTCTCTGTTATCGTTACTGTTGGGGCATAATATGTATTGGGTAATGAGGAGCGGTTTGAATGGCATGGTAGTAGTGCTTCTTTCATTTGTGCCATTGACTGGCTGTGGCCTGTCACTCAGTCGTAGCCTGAGGAACTCCCTCCAGACCCACATCCAGCTCCCTGCTGGGGAGCTACACACTCCCTGCCTGGCTCTGACATGTTCCCGCCTATATCTTTGCAGCAGTATCCTTCAGCAGGATTAGGTATGATGAGGACCTCTGTGTGTGTATGTGTGATGGGGGCAAAGGGAGGTCCAAATTAGAACCAAATAACCATCAAGTAATTGCACTGGCGATCAATCATTTTGGTGAAATACCCGAAAACAAGTTTTATATTCTAGCTTCTTCAAAATAGCCTCCCTTTGCTCTGATTACTGCTTTGCACCCTCTTGGCCTTCTCTCAATGAGCCACCTCTGGGAACTCCTTCAAGACTGTTGGAAAACCATTTCAGGTGACTACCTCTTGAAGCTCATTGAGAGAATGCCAAGAGTGTGAGAATGAGAAGGTCCAAACAAAGTGTCCAAACTTTTGGCCTGTACCTTATTTTCCGGACTATAAGCCGCTATCCACGCTTTAAACCATGAGGCTTATAATGAGGTGCGTCTTTTTCTTCACCCACCAGGGGGTGCCAAAGTCAAAAGTTGGAAATCACAGAAGAAGACGCTAATTTTCAGTTAGCACATGCAAGTAGCTACCACCAGAGAATTTTGTTTTAATAAATCCTTCACAAAAACTGGCCACAGGCGCAGAGCATCATTTTCTGATGTCTGTCAGTGGATCCCAACAGCGTGGCGCAGCATGCTGGAATCTACCGTCACCAATGGGTTCTGAAAGGCTGGACTGCTGTGTAAAGAGGGCACCACAGCTTCAGAGCCAGCCGGGTGCGCTCTATAGTCCGGAAAATAAGGTGGGTGGGTGTGTGTGTGTGTGTGTGTGTGTGTGTGTGTGTATGTATATATATATATATATATATCTGCTAGACATTTCCTTGACCAGTGGAGGATGGGTTCTCCTTGGTTATTCTCAAGGTTTCTTCCTCTAACTGTGTAAAGCTAACAGCCCTATATAAATATAAATAAACCAGCACATGTATTTAGTTGAATTTGTGTGGACCAAATGTCCTCAGGGTGTTTTCATATTTTAGGAATGACTCAAGATATGTCCCGCAAAGGTGTGTGTGGCCATGTGTAGCTTAATTTTCAACATATTGTGTAGATCAAATGCCCTGTCTGGTTCCCTAGTCCCTTGGTCACAATGAGGAATATGTAACTCAGAGAAAAGGTTGGACTAAAGCCTCTGTCTGTGTGTGTGTGTGTGTGTGTGTGTGTGTGTGGCAATGCATTTAGTTCCTTGCGTGGACCAAATGTCCTTTGCCTGGTCCCCCAGGCCCACAAGGAATGAAGAGTTCTGAAAAATGACCCTTTAAAGATGGGAATACAAACTGTAAATAGCTATGCATTTACCTCCTTGTAAAGACCCCACAATGATGGAAATACCAACGTGTGTATTTGTGTGTATGTGTGGTCATGTATTTAGCTAATTTTAGGGTACTATATATCCTCTACATGATAAAAAAAAATACAAATTACATTTATAACATTTTGGGAACATTTATATAGTCCCTATGCAGTGAATAGATCTTTAGAGAAATGACTGAAATAAAAACATGCGCATGCATGTTTGTTGAAACTAAACCAGTTAAGCATCATCAAGATTGTTTAAAAAATGACAATCCTGTTTTGGGGATATTTGTGTGGACTCTTGGTGTCAGTCAACTGTTGGTAGCAGTGGAACATACTAATTATGGTGTGGTTCTGAGTGACGGTCCATACAGTGAATGAGGATCTATGTTTTGCTGAAATGCTGATGAACAGACAGACAGAGAGAGCGAGTGAGAGAGAGCAAGAGTGGTGCTCACTTCTCCTGCACTGTTTGCTGTGTTAAATGTGCTGAAGTGCGTTCCTCTCAGATACAGCTTATTACAATAAATTGCACTGAATCCATTTGGTACAATATCCCCTCAGTACAGAGTGATTAATTATGGCCGCAAAAGCACTGAACACACACATGTGCATGCATGTGAACGCACACAAACTCTGTCTCTCACACACAAACTGTTAGAAAATCAGGTGTGGTGAAGGACAGTGTAGTATGGAACTATAAACTATAATTAGATAAGCAGGTAGTCAAGCATGGGGAACTTATACCAACAAAGATGACGTGAAAACAACGATTGAGATTGGTTTGGTAGAAGTCGAGGTTGCAAAAGTAAAAGAAAATAAAAAGACTAACCTGCCTAACCAGGACTAATCCTGACCCAAAATACATTAAGTGGCACCTGCCCCTAACCTAGTGTGCCTAAACGATGTAGCAACGTGTGTGAGAATGTATGGATGCCCAACTTGTCTGTCCACACAGTGAGAAAACAAGTGAGAGGGAGCAAGAAAACAAGTAGACACTGGTTACATAACTTAAATTTAAACATAGCAACTCAGCCTGGGATGCTACTGCATGAGAGAGGAAAAACTATGAAAAGATCTTCTCCAATTCACTAATAACTGGTCCTTTATATCCAAAGTCCAGCCTCCTAGCAGATCCACGGCAACTCCTGATTGGTGCACAGAGGACCGACATGCTCCATCAGTAATACACAGCACCTGTAGCAAATAGAGAGATTGAGAGAGGGACAGAAAGAGAGAAAGAAACAAAACATATGTGCTGAGGGGTCTGGGGTTCACTTCAAGCAGACTGTGAAGCTTTATGCTCCTGGAATAGTGTAACTGGGTGCATGATCATTTTGTCACTAACTGCTTTGTGCTTTGAGTTAGATACTGTTAGGTTCCTGGAAAGGTGTTCCTGCAATACTTTTCAGTGGTGTTAAAAGCTCTGCTTCCTCAAGACGCTTGTTAGTTTGTAACATTTTATAGTAACTTTGGCTGAATTTGAGAATTTGACTAATGACATATGATCTATCAAAATCAGTTCAGTGAATTCCAGCATGTCGGTTCTGCAGCTGTGCGAGAAGTCAGACATAATACTAGAACCTTTCTGTAACGCTTGAATTTGAATACAACCTACAAATGTCTGTATATCACTTGAATAAACAGTGTGGATGAGTACAGCAGCAGTACCACTGTATTCCACAGCTGTATAGTTAAACTTTGGCAGTTAATCCCCAGTTCTTCTCTGTGCTTCATCAGCAGTGGCTGCAGACATGCAGAGGAATGTTGCTTTCAGGCTCTCAAATACGGTGATACCAAATATGGTACACTAATCAGCTTTTAATAACATTAGTTTGATCAGGTTTCCATGTCCAGCTTTGTAATTTGCATTACAAATATCACAAAGACCACTGTCTCCATCATGCTTGTCACCACACTTAAGATCTCTTTTGGCTTGCCATTGCCCTGACTGTGTGTTATGCTTGTACAGAATTCTGACTCTTTGAACCCACACTTCACGGGACGTTATATGCTGTTTTCTAGGTTATGTTACACATTTCATAACAAATTATAAGACTTACCATATTTTGTGGTCTCACTTGTTTCCAACTGAATTAAATGAGTTAAAATGTGAAAGGAGCTTCCAGTGCATGTTTACTGCTGTTCACATGAACATGCTCAACCTCCAAACAGACTCAGACTAATCAGCGAGATGGGGGTGGGGCCGATGATGTCACTGACCCTGACATAGGACAGTGAGAAGGAAGGGGCTGTTTCTTCAATTTTTGTTTGCTTACAAAGTGTTCAAATTTCAAAATAAAAGTCAAGAGATAAGATAATAAACTGATATGAATAAAAAATAATAAAGGACATTTAGGTTATTTTTTATTATTTTATTTGGACTTCTGTCAAGTATTAGAAGAACCTATTTTTATAAATATCCTTGTCAATCTGTTTAGTACAAATAGACCATCCACATTATTGCTTTTCCAGCTCAAAAACAGTCTGTATCATCAATGTTTTCTTATAAGCAAAGCAAACTCTATCATTTATACAGTTCAAATGAAGGAATATTTGAGAAGCCTAAGCTCTCCTGGTAATATTTGGCGTGTGTGACTGTCTCCTCTAAATACTTTTCTCATTTTCAACTACAAAAACATCATGCAAAATTGGCCTAGGGTTCTAAAGGCCAATTTGATGTGAATGGGTACTCTGTAGTATTCAGTAATTCAATGGGCATGCATTAACTTTGATACCCAACCCTACTGCTTGGACTTATCTTCTGCCTGGCTACAAACTCCTCAGAGAATAATCCCTTGTTTGCAGGAATTCCTGCAGAGTGAACCGCCATGACTCCTGAAAGCTCTATCTTTCAGTCTTGAGAGTTTATATCTAAGGAAAGAAATGAAAATTGATAAACAGATGAACATTTTACAAAAATGCATGATATTCAAAATTATGCAAATGATACACAGGTCAGTGGGAGTTGTTCTGTGTGAAATAATCAACCCCTCCCCCAAATGAGCTCAGAATTGGCCTTAGGTGTGGATTTATGCATTCGAGACAAGTGTGAAAACGCCCTGAGACACACAGTCTAACTCAACTTTGGCACACACACATACACACAAACAAAAAAATGTCTGGGCTGGTAGTAGTGAGTGGGGAGAGGCTCAGGGGTCTTTGTGTTGGTTAATGATGAGTTTAGAACAGTCAGCAGTATTACAGTTATTATCAGGTTACGTCAGCGAGCTGCTGCATTACTTCTGGCCTCAGCAGTGATGTAATTAACCTTTACACTGCTCAGCAGGAGCCAAGTCTCTACAAGCAGGTGTGCCAGTTTAAACTAGTCTACCCCCCCTTCACTCAATCACATACTCTCTCTCTCTCACTCTCTCTCTCTCTCTCTTTTTGTTATTCTTTTTCTCTCTCTCTCTATTCCTTGTTTTTTTTACTCTCTCCACTCTGAAACACCTCTCATCACTCTGTCTCCTCAAATCTCACTCTTCATCACTATCGCTTTCTCTCATTCATCAATCACTCTTTTTTGTTTCCTATGTATCAAAAACACTCTAGAGCTTTCTAGATTTATCTCTATAAATATCTATTTTCTCTCTTTCCATTTCCATTGTCTCACCTCTCTATTACATTTATATTGCTCTCTCGTTTGTTGATCACTCACTGCTGTCTCGTTATATGTCTCTCTTTGTGAATTTTGAAAATGAAATGGAAAATAATATAATAATAATAATAATAATAATAATAATAATAATAATAATAACAACAGAATGGAAAAAGCCAAATGTTTGAAAAAGAAACAAAAATACACTAGGGTGAGGTAGAAAAGTTAGAAAATGTGAAAATGCAAAAATAAATAAATGTAGAAAATAGCAGAGATTTCCACACGTATTAGGTTGCCTCCTGCTCATCCTGCCGAGCAGCTCTGAACTGCAAACAACACAATAAAAAAAGATCTCAAATGGTGTTAAAGGTTATTCTGTGTTGCTCCTAATATCAATAGCCTAGTCATCTAATGTTCCAGTATATATGGATGCAAATACAGCTTATTTAACTTTTTCATACTGAAATTTCATAACTATGCATAACATTTGCAAATGGCCCTCAATTCCTCTCTCTCATTTTATCCATCTTCTCTCATGTTTTCTTTCCCATTCTTTCCTTCTCTCTCTTTCCCATTCCCTGTCTCTCTGTCCTCTGGTACTACTTTGGTATGTTTTCCAGCCAAAAGCAGTCTGCACTCTGTGTGTGTGTGTGTGTGTGTGTGTGTGTGTGTGTGTGTGTGTGTGTGTGTGTGTGTCTATGCACTAGAAGGTCTTGTTACAATTGTGAACCCCTTTCTGTGTTCAGCCATCAACACAAAAGCTTTTCCTTGCTTTTTAACAATTTAGCATTCCCAGGAAACACATGTGTTAGGAATACGCTTCAATTGCTTCGACGCTCCGGAATTTTTTTGCTCATTTTTCATCGCTTGTGCACTGCATCGAACCGAGGGGAAAATATAAAGTCCAGAACAGGTTTGCTGTAAATGCGCTCTCGCTCCTTGATTTGGCTGTCCGGAAGAATGCCGGCATTACTAATTCACTATTGATATTTCATATTGTATATAGCTGTGTAAATTTATTATGTGATCAGTGAGACTGAATATAGCAAACTGTCCAAACTGCCAGCAGAAGACTTAATAAGTACCTCAGAGTAGCTGCAGATTTCACAATACAAGTCAGAGAACACACCAGAGAGAGGAAGCTTGCTTTTTTAATCTAAATAGGTGGGCAATTTCACTGTGTTGGTTTAATCAGACCTTATTTCAAGATACAATGATGGGAGAATAAAGTGAGCTGCACCCATCAGAGTATTTGTTCTCTATATTAATATCATCTCCTCCAACGTACAATTTAACAGTAAACACAGTTTTATTACAATAACAGCAATAACAGCGTACAGCATTCAGACACTCTGCAGACAGCTTTACATACTGTTAGCACACTGCATACATTACCTATTTTTTACAAGTTACACTATAATCCACTGCAATGTTTCTCAAACCTGGTATTGTTGTCCCTTCTGCCCTGCATGTCTCTGCTCCCAACACACCTGATTCAAATATTCAGCTCATTAGCTCTCAGAAATGCAGAGCTGTGTGTTAGCAGGGAATCCACTAATGCCTGGATCACACTACACATTTTTTCTAGTCAACAACTGTGTTTGGGATCACCAATAAAAGCCTCGCATTGCTGGCAAATTAGTTTTATCTCTACATTGGCTTGGTTGCTGTGTGTGAACTTCTGAGTTCATTTCAGTGAGCCCCACAAATGTTTGATTTCTGGAACTGTAACCAAATCTGTTAGTGTGAAAATTGTGATTGTACAGTTGATTTGGTGATGTCACCATGCAGTGTCATTAAATTGTTCCAGTTGTGTGATCAATAGGCTACTAAGCATGATTTTATATAGGACAGTCCTACTGAGGACATGCAGTCCTACAACAGGCTAGGCATGACTAACTACAACCAATGAGAGTACAAGACATGGGGTGAGGAGAAAGCCATGTTATACAATATCAACAGGTCTCCACAATTTAGTGCTTTCCCTGCCCCTAAACACACCTGATTTGACATTTATTAAAAAGCTCTTTAATAGTCAGACATCCATTTTGCAAGAAAAAAAATGTCTTTGACTTTGCATCAGTTTTCACGTTTTCATGGGGAAAAAAACATATTTTTTAGGTTCCATTTGCTGAAATATCTTGTAATTCACAACCCCATGTCACAGATCAGATGTAGTGTGCAACTGCATGGGCTAAAAAGATTCCTGATTTCAAATTTCATAATGTGAAAAGTGCAGTGATCTGTTTTTTAAGGGTGTAGCCTTAAATACGTTACCTATCTAGACCCATTACACCATATTAAATGTTTATGGTGAGTATGAAAGTCCTATATCTTAATCTCTATTCTCTAACTGTTGCATCTAAATCATATTGTTCATCACCAAAACAGTCATGTGTAAGTGTTTCTCTGTACCTCTGAAAATTTGTTGACAGCAAATACTTTTAAAGTAGACGTTCAGTGAACAGGTGCTGAACAGTAGCTTTCAGGCCTTGTTGGAGTGTATCACCTAAGCCACACGTTTCATCACCTAGTTAGCCCACAGATCATTGGTTTTGTGAAACATGGGAATAAAGTAATGAAGGAGTGTACTGTGTGTGTGTGTGTGTGTGTGTGTGTGTGTGTGTGTGTGTGTGTGTGTGTGTGTGTGTGTGTGTGTGTGTGTGTGTGTGTTTTCTCCCAGCTGAGACTTTCCACTTTATAATTCAGTTACACACACAATCACAGACGCAAAGCAAAAAGGAGCAGGCATACAATTACAGCTTCAAAATGCACTGAAGCAAAACAAACAAACAAACAAACAAACAAACAAAGCATTCCAGCATTGCATGCATGGCAGCATTCATTAAAGATTTATATATCAGAAAGTTATGCAAGTTACAGCACGCTGGCACGAGCGTCTTCCAAAAGCAGTGTGATTATGTTCCTGGCGTTAGTCCATCAGTATAAATTCAACCCTTAAAGGCAGAAAAAGCACATTGTCCACCCAACACACACACACACACACACACACACACACACACGATGGAGTGAGTCTGACAGGAGTGCTGTCTCTGTTAACACATAAGCAGATCACTGAGGGAAGCCACCTGATCTGCAGGGGTTTTTTTTTCCTTACTTCTAAACGCTACAATTCTACAAGATAGCGAATGTGAGACAGGAAAAAAGAAGTGTCTACTCCGGTCTGTGGGAAAGAGATCAGACTGAATTATGGGGTTTGGAGTCTAAAGGCCAAATACTATATTTAGTTAAGAGGATTGTGTGGAGGAGGCGGCGGAGGAAGATCGGGGCCTGATTTTTGAAGTATAACACATTTGGTGACTCAAAAAGCTTTTACCCCACTGAACAGCAGCTGCTGAGTCTTAAAGACACGCTGGTGTGGAATTTAGGCTCACCCGAGGTGCAAGATAGATCTGTCCCAGACAGCACTCACTGACTGACCAAAGATGATGTGTTTTCTTTGCTCTGCTGTCTGTGTTGATATGGAGGCCTCAGGTTTGAAAATGTCTAAAACAAATCTGGTTCCCAGGATCCTACATAAATTGAAATATTTGTCCAAAGCTGATGGTCCAGGTTCAGTTGGGTTTAGATGTTATATCTCATCTAATTTTGAGTACAGGTCAGCCTGTTCACTTATTGAAAATGTGAAAACAACCTTGGTTGTTGTTTTTCCATTTCATTGTAAAATGATTCATTGCTACATTTTGAGTGAACAAAGAAAATACTACAGATGACTCCTTTTAGAGTCGAGTCACCAATATTACTGTAAACAGGCAAAATGAAAAATGTAATCTAATTATCCTAATCTATACCTAAACATAACATTCAGTTAACCCTAACCATACTTTTTAAATCTGTACCAAAACATAAGCTTAACTCTTGTACTAAACCTAACCCTAATGATGATGGAACATGAGATCTCATATTTCTCTCTTAATTTCTGTTCCATTCATTTCTTTTTTAATAAGTTACAAATGCTAAATAGAAGAGCTTCTTCCTTATTACCTCTTAGTGCTGTTTTTAATGTGTGTATTTTTCACAGTAGGTTTAGCTTATGTTTGGGTGGAACAGTCCAACATATAGTGGTGATTGAAGTTTGTAAACCCTTCAAATTTTCTGTATTTCTGCATAAATTTGACCTAAACCTAATCAAAAGATACAAAAATAATATGTTTTGTCACTGATTTATTTCATTGACAACCTTAAGCACACAGTTTGTTCTAATGATTAATGTTATTGTTTTGGAATGGATTAAAGTTCTGACCTGAAACAAAACAGTTCATTTGAGGAAACCCACCAACATCTCAGAGTTGAAGCTATTTAGTATTGTATTTGTAGTAGTATTTAATATAGTCTATGAATTACTTGGTGGTACTGCTTATGTTATACTCTCTAAATAAATGAGTTTCTTCTTGTAAAAATAATAATGAAACCCTTTTTGTTGACACATAAACCAATTCTAAATGTCCTTAAAAACTATGATTCAGCAAGTAAGCAAACAAAAACAATTTTAACATTAAAATGATTGAGTTTGCACACTTCTATTCTATTTCCTTTAATCCTTCAATGTAAACCAATGTTAGCTTGAGTATAGAAAAACAAGCAGGTTTATAGACCAAAGCATACAACATCATTTCGTGGTCAAGCGGGGGTAGAAGCAGTATTGTGTCATGGGTATGGGCATGTATTCTAACAAAACTGTGTTGATGCCATGGACCTATACCCTTTCCTTTACTAAAGGCCCGTTTTGGTTGTCATAATTTAATTATTTCATTTTATGGAAAGACACTATCAAACAACAGCATTACATAAGTTAGCCAGCATTATATCATTCCTCGGTGATATTTTGACAATTGAAAGCAGTTTAAGTGACTTTTCTGAAATATATAGATACATTGGTTAGTGTTGCACTTCTTTACACCACAACATGTCTGCTGTGGGCGTCGTCCAACATTGCTATTGCGGCCTTGTTCATCATGGCTAATGTTGGGTAGCATAACAGCTATGGGCTTCGGCAAAACATTTCTACCACAGCATTAGCATGTCGGCTATGGCCCTCTTTCAGTATTGCTAGTGTGCTGTACACCGTACAGGTAGAATTAGCATGGTCAAGGCCTGTTAGCATGCTGACTACAGGCCACATCCAACAACACTTCCACACTGTTAGCATGCTGACTGCAGGCTGACAAAGATGTATTACTTATGTCACAGTATGCTTTTCTGAGTGACCTAAGTTAAATTCAAATCCTCACCAAACTTAAACTAATCCCCAAAGAAGCAAAAGTAAAGAGGTAAAGTTTATTTTTATTGCAATGGTTGTGATACAGGTAGACCCATTAGGCCTGTAAGCTACATTAGGCATTTGTACTTTCATTAATCAGAATGTTTGAAATGAAAATGTTCAGTATGTGTGGGATAAATCTGGATTTTTATACATTGGAATTTTCATAATGTGAAAAAATAAGCTCATGTCATGTTTTAGTACAGAACTTCAGGCCCAGTTAAAACAACATATAGGGGCTGTATGAAATTAAAAGCAGCTTGTGTTCATGCGGCGATCCACAGGTGTGTCGTTCCTCCACAGCTGGGCAGACTGTGGGCCGGATGTTGACCACGTCAGGTTCACCTACACCAAGCCAGAGCAGCAGGGTGCTCCCTTCTTTCTGCTCCATTCACAGGTGGCTGGGTGGCTAATGAGTCTGAGTAATCAGCAGTATGAACAAGGGCATGGGGAAAAGAATGCTGAGGTTTCTCCATCTCCTGTTTCTGTGAGTCGGGCTGACAGCTGCAGATGGTGGATTTACCCAGAAAAGATCAGCATTTTATACTTTGATGGGAATGTTAGTCTCAATCCTGCATATTTAAAAGAACACATACTTATTCAGTTATTAAAGTCTCGCCATATTAATCAAAATTCACCAAAAGATATTTGTGAAAAGAAGGGATGCACTGGAGAGCTCATACAATGTAACAGCCTGACCTTAGAAAGGCAATTTGATGGATTCTTTTCGGCGGTGGAAAAAATCTCTTTCATAATTTAATTTAAAATATGAACTGCCATGCATTCTATTTATTACAGAAAGTGAAACATTTCAGGCCTTTATGTTTTAGTTTTAGATTTCGTAAAATATATAAGTCCTGCTGGAAAAGGAAATCGAAATAATTTCAAATCAGTCAGCAGACTTAAGCAGATGGTAAATGCAGTGTTGAGTCTGGACCAACACCAGCACATGACATGGCACCCCAAACCATCAGAGACTGTGGAAACTTCCCCCTGGACTTCAGACACCTAGGACTCTAGAACTGTTGATTTCCAAATGAAATGTAAAAATTACTTTAATTTGAAACGAAAACATTTAGCAGTCCAGTTCTATTTCTCCTTAGCCTAGGTACGATACTTCTGATGTCTCTGGATAGAAAGGGTCTTGATATTAGCTCCTTTCCCAGAGTGGAGTCTTTATGCACTGACCCTAGCCTCAGTCCACTCCTTGTGAAGCTCTCCCAAGTATTTGAATCAACTTTTTTGATAGTCTTTCAAAACTGTGGTCATCCCTGTTGTTCATGCACCTTTTCCCACCACCTTTTCCCATTCCATTCAGTTATCCTTTTAACATGCTTTGAACAGCAATCAGTTGTGGATTACCCTCTTTGTGTCAATGATCATGCTCTGGGTAACTGTCAGCAGTCTTCCCATGACTGTAGTTGCATGTGCTGAACTTGAAACTAAATTTTCTAATAATATTCTCATCAGTAGGATTTCTGTTATTCAAAATATTATTATTCCCTGGGATGCACTAGGAGTCAGTTTTGGAACAAGAGTGTTTGGACCAGTAAACAAAGATTAACCTGTAGAGTACAAAAGAAGGAACAGATGGGGTCAAAACATGGCAGAAGGCATGTATGGCTGCCAAAGATTTTGAGTTACAAGAGCCAAGACATTACCTGGAAACATTTTTGCAACTCATTTTTTAACGGTTTATATTTGTTTTTTTGTTTGTTTGTTTGTTTTATATTTCTACTGAAAAGCAGCAAAACCTTCCTTGTATGCGTGAAGATGTACATTTAGGTACCTAAGACAGTACTAAATGTATCTACCTCTCTTTCATCACACACAAGAGTCTTAGAAGGAAACAGTGTAGAAGTTTCTGTATTAAAGATGCACCATGTAGCAACTCTGATCTATTCTTCTTTGTTTCTGCTCTCTCTCACACCCACATGCTACTGTTTTTAGCTACTTTTTACTGTCTTATAAGCTGGAACTGGAACACTGTACAGATATAGGCTCCAACTTAGTGCTATAATTCTACACACATTCTCTCTCTCTCTCTCTCTCTCTCTCTCTCTCTCTCTCTCTCTCTCTCTCTCTAGTCAAACTGCCAGACTATGGCTGCCTTTCAAACTAAATGAATTCTTGACACTCTTTTTTTGTGTCTGGTCAGCCACTTTTCCTGGATTGCAGACTGTTTTGTCCTCTTTTACTGGTCTGAGGATTGTCAGAATTGATAAAATATCTTATCACGTTTTGGCCACTAAACAGACCCATGACAGAATGTCTTGTATTTTATTTTTAGAGGTGGCTGCAGTCAAGGAAAATGAATTGAAGGATTATAGAGTTGCCGTAGCAGAATAATGACTAGGTATCACTATTCTCGCCTGCGTGCCTACATCCACCTCTTACATTTAATCTTGTCTTTGAGATTTTTATTTGGCCTGGAACCCGGTGATGAATTGTGATATGCCAGCGTTTGTAACACTGCTTCACGATGATTGCTTTCTCCACTGCCTGCCAGACATTTGGAGACACCTTGGCTTGTTGTATTTGAATGTTCTCCTTTTTCTTTTAACTGAAAATGTCTTAGCAAGTTGTATTAAACAGTTGATAACTGATATTTTGGAAGTTTGTACAGTACTTAACATTGAAACTGTTGGTGGTTTGAAGCTATACTAACACACTACGTGTCTTTCAGGCCTAGTCAGATTGTTCTTATGGTCAGATTACACTACACAATGATGTGCAACATGGGGTCATGGATACAGTCTTTCACCAGGAGGAACCCACAAAGTCTCTCTGTTCTTCAAAACACATTTGTTAAGAATTGTTGTTTTTACTTTCTTCAAGATGGATGTCTGATATTGTAAGACATTAAAGGATCATTAAATTTGAGTCATTGAAAGGTCCTGCTATCAAATATGCTGAATATCTGTGGGGGTTTGCAAGGCATCGATCCTTGACAAGCTCTTGGATGCATCTTTCAGTTCAGTCTATATGATTTCCAAAAGCAGTGGAAAGTCTAGGTTAAA
>CM067501.1:41353457-41421730 GCA_034509495.1 Acestrorhynchus altus
CCAAAGAGTTCAAAATTAATATAATAATAATCTGAACCTTAGTAACCACAAAGAAGTATTTAAGCACTTTTTGTGTACATAAAAAAAAGAATAAAAAAAAAGCATTTAAAATTTTTTTCTATTATTTTATAGGATTTTTTTTTTAGAAGTGTGGCAGCTCGCGTGCTCATACACAGTTGCACACACTCCTGAGAACACCCAGAAGAGCAGCGAAGGGCCATATACCTCAGCTAGCACACACTGGTGCACACACACACACCCACAGACTCACGTACGCACACACCCGGATTCTCGCTTTCATTCGGCTTATTTTATTTGCCTGATTTCCCCTCAGCGCTTGGCTCCGTTATAGCGGCCCGTGGCTCCAGACCTGTCGCTCTCATTTTGAATTACAAATCAATCACAGGTCCGTCCACTTGCTCTGCCAAGGTCCTCAGATTAGCAGGAGTTGACAGAAGTGGCGGCGGACGATTGGATTAACATAGTCCTTTAGGGGGCCTGGAGTAAAACAGAGGCAGGCCTCCAGCACTGCTCTCCATTTGGTCTGGGGCGTGGAAATGAAGCAGGGCTGGGGGATCTGTGAAACAGAGTGGCTTGGTGCAGTTAAGCGGGCTGGGGCCCCAGTGGAGTGCTACTCTTCCACATGGCCCCCACAGGCCCCTGCTTATAGCCCTTTTAAGGAGATAAGCACCTAGCCCTTTGCACACAGCGCCCACACTATAGATTTTCAACAAAGGAACAGCACAGTGAATCTTTAGTGTAATTTTAGTATAAATTTCTCTCTCTGTTTGGCTCCTAGCTAGAATGTATGGTTCTGGTAAGGGTCTTTAATTGGTGTGGAACCTTTATAGTATGTAGTATATGTGGGAGATCTTCAAACTTTAAGAGTTTCTGAACATGTGCACATCTCATTTAGAAAAACAATCATTAAAGGGTTCTTAAGAGAGTAAGGTGTGGTAAGGTATGATTTATATAAGCTTTTATGATAGGTTGAAATATATATATATATATATATATATATAGTATTGATTATAAACAGTTATTTAGGGATCCTTAATCTGCACTTATTTTTCATATATAATAAACATTACTGTACAAACGTTTTACACTGCTGCTTTATTTTGCATGGTCTGTAAACATAGGAGGCTAATGATAATACATACAACAAAATAATCTACCTTATTATATAATAAAGAAAGGCACTGGATTAGGTGCACTGAACATGAATACTTCTACAGCTATATAAAAGAGACATTTTGGGAATGATTAAGCTAACATGCTAATGTGTTCTTTGTTTATTTGAATTAAATCTAATGTTTGTTTGGTTTTTTTTAACAAATAAAAGCTAACCATGCACAGAGGTTCTTTGATTGATGCTATAGAAGAACCATTTTTGGCTCTGTGGTGAGCGTGTGAGGTAATTCAAGATGTAAATAAAGGTTCTCTCCTAAATTTAAAAGAATATTTCACACTCAAATTCCTTTTACAAAAATGGATCATTATGCACAATTGTAGCACCTTTATTTTTAAAAAATTTTAATTGCTACTCTTTATATTATACATATAATTTTATAACTCATATTTTAATAAAATACACTAAAATTGAGTGATTGATTGTGATAACAAATTACATTTGAAATCGATATATTTTTAAAATAATGTAATATAAGTTGCACCTTAATCTATTTAGTAAATTAGACCTTAGGTTATAAAAGATTGAAATACTGATTTTCATATATATATATATATATATATATATATATATATATATATATATATATATATATATATATATATATATATTAGTATATTAGGATTTTCTGACCATAACAAAAAAACAAAAAACAAAACCAAACTCTTATGATTTAACAGTTTTGCACTTACAGAATTAAAGCAATTAAATGTTACATTTCACACTGTGTTGAAAAATTGCAAATTTGTGTGATGAGTGATGTCTATAAGTATAAAGTGGTTAGGTTTATAAAAGTGGTGCTAAGCCTATGTCCATTCATTACAACCCTGCAAATATATGTAGCGAAATTTATAAATTAATATGCACTCATGCATATGCAGCTGAGCGAACCCATGATGTCCTCTGCCTGTGATTTCATTTTCAGGATGAAGGTTTTGCTGGAGATCACTTCTGAATTAGCATTAAAGAAACCTCCCGGCTAGATGACTGCATACTGCTTCCCCCATACCCCACTGCCCTGTGTGTGAGTGAGTTTGTTGTGTGTGTGTGTGTGTGTGTGTGTGTGTGTGTGTGTGTGTGTGTGTGTGTGTGTGTGTGTGTGCGGGGAGCACTGTGGATTCACTTTGTCCTAATGACACACTCTTCTCTCCTTAGCCACATTCGTCCTCTCACATCCTGTCCCATTCTGAGCTGGGGGTGATTTAAAACACACCCTGTTCTGCCCTGGCTTTATTGTGGCCCGAGACACCTTTCGCCCACCCCTCCCTCCTCCGCATCTGTAGCACATCTGGAAGTGTGCACTCCAATAATTGGAAGTCAATTTGTTTGAAGTTATGTTTTTGGCATCTGGTTCGATTCAATCGAACCGTCTGGAAATCACATTGGGGGGCTTTTATAGCGTTTGGCCCAGCTGGAGGGTTTTCATCTCTTTGTATTCCGTTGTTAATACGCCGTTCTCCGGCCGCTGACGTGGGCGTCGGTGAAGTGCGGCTGGGGTGCGGCCCCCATAAACACAGAATAGACTTGGAGCCCCAGAGGATGCTGGGATGGCTGGGCACAGTGTGGCACAGAGGGTCATGAAGTGGGGTCATGACATGTGGCCATACCGCATATATGTATACATACACAAGCAACACACACTCTTACAAGTGAACGTGCTTCTGGAATGAGACCATAGAAGAACCAGCTATGTTTCCATAAGGAACCCTTCCTTAGATGGTCCTTCTGAAAATCTCAATTGAAAGTTTCTTTTGGGAAGGTTCTTCTTTGGAATTTCTCCAAAATATAAATTTTAGTGCCACTAAATTTAAGTATGCAGAAGATTCAAGCACCCTCATTATTCACTAACTCATTATCTACTAACTAACTTCTAAAAGCAGCACTTGATGCAACAGAATTGATTACTGAACTTGAGGTGTGTGTTCCTGCTGGAAGGTTCTTCTTTGGAATAAGGAACACTTTTTGGCACTTCTACATTTATACATAGAATGCAGAGGATTGAAGCCACCTCATTACCCAACATATAATGAGGCAATAGAATTGATTTGTGATCTTTGATTTCAGCTGGCTCTGTCTTATATGGAAAGTGAACATTAGGTCCATGTGTATGTACAGTGTTCATTTTTGTCGCCGTATGTGTTTGTTTTTGACAAAATATGGAAATTCCTCATTAGTCATTTCACTGCACCATTTAAATCCTAGTTACTCAGAACATTTCACGATGAACGGACCAGTAGAAGAGGCCAGAAGCTTCTTTGAGTGCAAATAATTAATTATTAAAGTTAAGAACTTCTAGAAAGTTTTCTAAACATAACTATAAAATGCTTAATTTCTCCTGGTGTATCCTGGTATCACTCATGTATCAAAGGCTGTTTGTAATTAGGTTTTTGTGGGGACCTGGTGTAAAACATTAAATTTAAAAATTACTTTTGTTTCCTGAGCTTAAAGCTAAGGTTGGGTTAGGTGGGTCTCTTCATACACCAGATGTGATGTATTCTGGTGCCACTCATCTGCTAAGACACAGTTTGTATAAAGGTTTTTGTGGGGACCTAATGGAAAACATTACATTGTGATGTAAGATTCACTTTTGTTTCCTAAGGTCAAGGCTGCGTTTGGATCATGTGTATCACATGGACACTGAGAGACTGGCCAGATTGTATGTAAATCCTGAAGATCCTGTCCTTGAATGAAAGAAGAGATGCTGTTTGTAAAATATTACTACAGTAAAACTAGATGTCCAGTGTTTAGATTTCTACTTTAACAATCACATGACCCAATGGTGGGTCCAAACATTTATTACAAAATTCTTGAGAAGTCAGCTCATTTGCATTGTAGTCACTGTAGTTACTGCTCTAGACTACACTAGAGTTATAGGGTGTAATATATTGTTTTTAAATTAAAAATAAAAATTAAATATTTTTTATTCTAAATGCTCTGTCACTGAATTATTATTCATGATTTTCCTGTTAATTAACAAGAATAAAATAAAAAAACTACAAAAATATTACAGCCATGAATGAAAAATCAATGTTTAGCAGTGGGTTTTAGTTAAAGTACAGTAACACATAGTCTTTCATTTACACTTTCAGATGTTTTATCCAAGTCTGTTCATAAGATAATTCAGAAAGTAATAGAGGGAAAGTGTATAAAGTCACTTTAGTTCCTAGGTACAGTAGTACAGATACTGACAGTGCCTAAAGTGGATGCACTTCATTACAGTAAAACACATTTGCTTTTGTTTTCAGGTGTGTTTGTGCTGAAGGTAGCAGGGAGGACTGTAAACTGACTATTGCTCTCTAGAATTAGTAAACATGAGGAGAGAATAGAGAGACAAGTCTGTGTGTAATATGGACACAGTGTGTTATCTCCATCTACTGGTGAAAGTGGGCAGTGATTGCAGGATGAAATAGTATGGTTTTCTGGTGTGTTGTTTATTAAAGATGGTAAACACCATTATAAACTACTGTTAATTACCGTTTGTTGCTTCAGCGAAATGTGTGTTAAAGTATCTGTGGAGGAATAAAAAATAATATGAAGTTAAATATGGCGTAACAAATGGTCAAATCTCAGAAAAAGATATGTTCTTAACTGATCCCTGTTAGAACAAAATCTTGTATCGCCATGTTTGTATCTCTGTTTTTCACTCTTTGACATAATGTGAATGTTCTTTATAATGTATCATAATTTTGTGATAAATGGACCAATAGAAAAGCTCTGACGGAACATGCGTATTATGTATGTACATATTAGGCAGCAAGTGACCAGTCACTTCTTTGAAGTTTGAAGCTTGTAAAATGGGCAAGCTGAAGAATCTAAGACAAGAACCCCATTCTGGTGGCTAGGCGACTGGGTCACATCTTCTAAACATCAAGCATGCCTTGTAAGACCTTCCCAGTATGCAGTGGTCAATACCTACCTAAAGGTCCAAGGAAGGACAACCAGTGAACCTCACAATACACCTCACAATTTACAGGACTTAAAGGATCTGCTGTTACTGTCTTGGTGCCAAACACCACAGGACACCTTCAATGGTCTTATGGAGTACATGCCTCCAATATTGTGGCTGTCCAGCTTTTTACTTTTGTTTCCTAAGGTTAAGGTTAGGGTTGGATCATATGTACCACATGGACACCGAGAGACTGGTCAGATTTTATGTAAATCCTGAAGATCCTGTCCTTGAATGAACTAAGAGATGCTGTTTGAAAAATATTACTACAGTAAAACTAGATGTTCAGTGTTTAGATTTCTACTTTAATAATCACATGACCCAATGGTGGGTCCAAACAGGATACCTTCTGTGGAGTACATGCCTCAATGGGCTGCAACACTACGTAAGAAGCACCACTAATCAAACAACACCACGAAGACCAATGAGATCTCCAAACAAGTCAGGCCCAAAGTAACTGAGAACTGCAAGTCAGGGTCGGGTTATAATGTTTAGGGGTAGCCCTGGCCTGGTGGTTTGGGAACCAGCCTTGTGACTGGAAGGTTGTCAGTTTGAAGGAGGAGGGCATGAATCAGAGCAGCGATATAGAGACCAAAGGTAACCTTGAAGGAGCTGTAGAGTTCCCAAGAAGAGAATCTGTCCATATGACCACAATAAGCCGTTCACTCCATAGAGGTGGGTTTTATGGAAGAGTTGCCATAGAAAAGTCTTTACTTACAGACCACAATAAGAAGGCTTGTTTTGAGTTTGTCAAAAGACGTGGGAGACTCCCCAAAGGTATGGAGGAAGATGAACTGATCAGATGAGACCAAAATTTAACCTTTGGGCCACCAAAGAAAATGCAATGTCTGGTGCAAAGCCAACACATCTCATCACCCCAAGAACACCATCCCCACAATGAAACAGGATGGTAGCAACATCGTGCTGTGGGGATATTTTTCAGATGCAGGACTGGGAAAATGGTCAGAGTCAAGTGGAAGATGGATGGTGCCGAATACAGGGATATAGTGAATTGTTATGCACACAAGAAATTATGCAAACCCTCAAATAATCAATTTTAATTCCAGGTTGTGAGGTAGCATGTGTTAGACACTGAATGTGAAATGTGCTTTTTATCTTTAAAAGTTGATAAGGAGAGCCAAAGGAAACAAATGAGATAAAATGTTACACTTGGCCATTTATTTACTGAAGAAAATGATCCTGCATTTCATATCAATCAGTGGCAAATGAATGTGAACCTTTGCTTTCAATATCAGCATCAATCTTCAGTGTCAATGTTGGTGGAGCAGAAATATAGAAAATTGTAAAGACTTCACCAACTTTCAAGCACTACTGTAGTTCAAAAATGTCCTCCCTTAATAATGTCCAAAACATTACTTGACAGTGATCTTTGATCATGCATGTCCACCTTTGCCCATATGAGAGTTTAATTAATGAAGCTGTGTTTCCCAAATAATGTTCAGCTCTCTTCGGTGCACTGCCTCCAAAAATAGTCTTCACATTAGACCTTTTGGCCCATTCATGAAATATCCTGTTTCTTCTGCAGTATTTGGCCTGTAGCTTTACTTACAATCATGAAAGTTGAAAATATTTTATTGCTGTCACAGAAACGTTTTTTACACCAAAACACTTGCCTATTAGAAGAGTGTTTACTTACACCAATAGACACGGTTAAACTAAAACTAAGGTAATACATTCAGTCCACTATTTATTTTATATTACTGAGTTCACAGTTGAATTATGAAAATCAGCTTTTTTCAAACAAAATTCAGTTCTTTTGGGGTAACTTATTTTGTAGGATAGATTGCATATTAAGACAGTGAGAGTTAGCAGTAGTTTCTTCATACACATGTCTTGGTATGGCAACACAGCCTCCTGTTTTTTTGGTGTATATAACATAAGATAATCCTTTATTAGTCCTGCAGTGAGGGAGATTTACAATGTTGCAGTAGCAAAGGGATAGCAAGGCATTTAGTACAAGACATAACAAGTATATTATAATATATACAGTATAGTACCTACAACATTATAAATAGTAAACAAATCATATATATATATATATGTGTGTGTGTGTGTGTGTGTGTGTGTGTGTGTGTGTGTGTGTGTGTGTGTGTGTGTGTGTGTGTGCTCCCTGCACTCCAAATGTTTCCTCAATAAGTGGAGTCTGCTGATCTCTTTTGTAAAGCACGGTGGTGTTAACTGACCAGTCCAGTTTGGTATTTAAGTGAACACCCAGGTACTTGTAAGAGTCCACTCACTTAATGTTCATTCCATGGATGTTCACTAGTGGAGGGGTATGTCTGCTCTTTGTTCTTTGGTCTTTCTTTATCTGGAGGTGGTTCCGCAGTCACTAATCCACAAGTCCTGAATCTTTTTTCTGTCCACCTCATTATTTTTGAGGCCAATGACCATGGAGTCATCAGAGAACTTGTAGAGGTGACAGGTTGGTGAGCTGTACATTAAGTCAACAGTGTACAAGGTGAAGAGGAATGGTGCTAGAACCATTCCTTGAGGGGGCCCTGTGCTGATGACCACCTTGTCTGAGCGACAGTTCAAGCACACACAGTATGTGAGAGGTTGTAAATAGTAAAAATTCATATTTTACTATGGTATGTTTAGGGTTATGGTAAGTATCAGCTCAACTTTAGCTAATGGTTAGGTTACGTTTAGTTTCAAGTTGTGTGTAGGAGGTTTAAATTGAGCTAATACTGTAACAAAAGTTGTGCTTTTTTCTGTTTAAATCGTTTCTTTTCTGCTTGTCTATGTTGCATCTGTAATTGTGATTGTTGAAATACATGTAGCACATGTTGTATGACTCCTGAAATGCCCTTTTAGTCATTTATGTATGAATTCCTCTTGAGACTTGGCTAGGTTGAGGCCACTCTCCTATAGGGATATGTGTACAAATGGACATGTATTGGCCGTATTGACGTATTACTGATGTTTAAACAAGTAAATAAACATTAATATCAGTGATATCTAGTGAAAAACATGTTTCTCAAATAGTCTCAATAGTTTTCTCCATCATTTGAACCTTGTAACTGCTCTGTGCATTACATAAATAATTCTGGATGTATTGACCAATAGAATTCCTCTAAAATGTATTTGAATAAACTCTTGTTTTACATCAAATTCAATTTACTTTCTTCTGTAGTCATGTGTTTCATTAGACAACAAGGGTATTCATTTTGTATTTATACTGTTAACAGTTTTAACTGCATTAAAATGAAAATAAAGTAGAAGTGCAGTGTTCTTATTATTATGGATTTTTTGTTATGCAGAGCAATTAAGTTGGCATATCAAAGCCTTGTATTTGCAGATGCAAAAGACTTCTGGAAGTGCTTGAGAAATAGGAAAACTTGAATTGCACTCATGAAAATGAATTTCATAAGGCATTCCAGAGGCTCTCTGTGTTTTCCTTTTAATGAAAATCCATATTTACTTTCTGTAATTGCGTTGGCCAATTACCCGTAAACATCACTCGGCACTTTGTAGTCAGAGTATCTGCATTTGATAATGATATGGCGGTTCAATTTTACTTTCCCACTATAGAGGAGGCACACGCCGAAGCTTTCGATTTCATTATGGTGAAACATATAAGCTAATAACATTCTAAAACATTAATTTAGCCAGGCTTTGATGAGGAACACAGGCTGTCCACTGAAATGCACTGACATGTTTTTCTTTCCACCAGTGTTTGTTGTATTATTAATGCATTATTTCATTTCTGAATTCGCTTAAAAAAAAAAAAAAAAACTCAGCTAATGAAATGTTTCTTCAAAAGACTCCCTATCGTACAGTGCTAAAACAAGTCCAAAATAAAACTTTAAATAAACTTCAGTTGAAAAAAAAAGAAAAGAGACTTAGAACAGCATTGGGAGAAAACCGTACATGCTGTTGATCAGTATTTATGATGGTTTGTGTGTAATATTGAGCAGAAGGCATGCGCTTTTGGGCCAGGGGGTGGGGGGAGTATGGGAGTTTGCCCCAGCAACGTGCTCATCAAACCCCTAGCACTAACACACAGCTGTGTTTCAGCGGCTGTCTGTTGGGTTCATGTGTAATTATGGGTATTTTCCGTGTCATTAGTGGCCTCCAGTGGGGGTTGTCCTCATCAGTGGTCAATCAAGATGTCACTCAAAGCCCAAACCTCTCAGCTGGCTGTTCTTCAGACAGGCCAAGACCTCATCAGAGCTACAGCACTGTAGAAGAGCTCTAAAATACAATCAGGACTGTGTGTGTGTGTGTGTGTGTGTGTGTGTGTGTGTGTGCATCTTATATTATGAAGCAAAAAACTTTTTGAGGACATACGTTTTAAGACCAGCAGTGATTTGGGAGGAATTTCATTTTACAGTTCTGTACATAGTATTTAATTAAATTGATTTATTTTTGTTTTGGAAGAGTAATCACATCACTGTGCAAAGTCAATTAATCAGTGAGTTTGCCTGTACAATACCAATAATTACATAAACTACAACTACTAGACACATCATTAACACCACATCCTGGTTTCTACACTCACACTGCACTGAGGAGCACTTTGTAATTCTATAATTACAGACTGTAGTCCATCTGTTTCTCTGTGTGCTTTGTGAGCCAACTTTCATCCTGTTCTTCAATAATCAGGACACCACTGAACCATCATGATATTAGGTGTCATTACTTTTAACACTGGAGTGACGTGGTGGTGCTGAGAACAGTCCACCAACCAGCCAATATGCAGCCAACTACATCTGAATGTCTAATAGAGTGGACAGTAGGTGGACACAGTGTTAAAGAAATCCACCAGCACTGCTGTGTCTGAACCCCTTAATCAGTGAAAAACACACTAAAATGACACCACCATGTCTGTGTAACTGCAGTTCTAAGCATGACTCACCATCCACATAATACTTGTTCTGTGGTGGTTCTGTGGGATCCGGACCATTGAAGATCAGGGTGAAAGAACAAAGTATGCAGAGGAGAAGATAGACTATGTAATTATAGAACTACAAAGCCCTCCTATATGCTAAGTAGTGCTGATAAAATGGAGAGTCAGAGTAAAATCAAGGAGGTGGTTTTAATGAAGTGGACAGTCAGTGTAGATGTTGGATGGTAACTATACTGGGCTTTTTCAAGCAGATCTATGGAAATTATGAACTATTTTTCCAGCATAGTATTTATGCAACACTACAAGTTCAGACTGCTCTCATAATGAGAAAAAGACAGCTAATAAAGCCAAATGCAGCATGATAACTCTTAAAATAAAGCTCTTTCTTTTAGAGATTCCAAATAAAGACGCTTTCAAAACACCAGCAAAACACTCTTGGAAACTAGAGAAAACTGAAGAGCCTAGATACAGGAAGAGGTCTGATACTCAAATTCACAACAGCATCAGAAGACCAGTATCTGAGAGTCAACAGCTAAATGGTGGCTCACATAATACCTTGTTGTTTAGCTTAACACTGAGTCAAGCCTCAGTTTCAAGTCTTTAGCTGTAAACAGAAGATTGGAGCCACAGGTTTGACAGATGAGAAGGTTTTTGTTCAGATGGCAAATTAAGAAAAGCAGACTTGTCTAGGCCGTGCAGAAGTGCCAGTAAAGAACTGAAATTATCTGGAGATTCTAAAATGTTTGACCAGTAGTGAATATCAAATCAGAATCAATTACTCCCACCACATAAACAGAGCTAGATTGAATCGCCTCAGTTTCCTAAGGCTTTTGCACACTTGTCCAAATGCCGCTGCCATCTCATACAGATACTAGGCCATAGCCAGTCGCATCACCACATCTATCCTTGATTGAAAATGTGTGGCTATTGGATGCACTATCAACACACCACCCCAAATTTCCATGGCATGGATTTTCACATAACACCATTTGGAACTTCTACAACTCAACTTTTGTGTTATGCCCAAAGCCATGCTGAGAGACATTATTTCTGTATGTGTGTCTCAATAAATATTTCCTATATCAGTCTAAATGTTTTATTATTCATTGTTCTTGGTAACATTTATCTTTCTTTCAAATAAAATTGCAATCCAACACTCCCTGGGTTCAGCTGTTTTTTGACACTGAAGTAAATCAAATATATTTTTATAGTGTTTCTTACACCTGATGTTGTCACAAAGCAGCTTTACGGAAATAAGATGATAAAAAAAACCCAAGTTACCATAAATCCCTATGTACTGCATCTGCAGCCTTTATCTAAAGGTAGACATTAATTACAACACTGAACAAGACTTAAAGATCTTTGAATGAAAAATATTTGGAAATTTATTCCAGAGTTGGTGGGCTTTGTAAAAAAAAAAAAGGCTCTTCCCCTGCTGAAGTCTGCTGAAGTCTGCTGAATTCTGCGAACTAGTAAGTTGACAGCACCCTATGACCTGGGTAACTGTGATAGCTTGTATAAGAAAAAAGATCTTGCAGGTACTCGGGAGTAAGCCTGTGTAGAGCTTCATATGTCAGTAAAAGAACAGAATTTAACCAGAAGCCAATGCAGTTCTGATTGGACAGGTATAGTCAAATGTTCTAGTTTTGGTAAGGACCCTGGCTGTAACAATGTGAAGTAGTTGAAGTCTACTGAGGTTCCAGCTGGAACATCCTGACGAGTGGATTGTAATAATCTGAACTTGAAGTACAAGCATGCACTATTTATTTATTTATTTATTTATTTTTGCTTTGTTCAGGGATAGGACACTGCTTAACTAAGAACTTTATCATTAGGTCTGTTTGATATGTACAGTCTGCATAACAATGGAAGTTAATGTCTTTTTATAGCTCTGCTGAGGAGTAGCGTGAACAATAATGATCCTAAAATAGAACCTTGTGGGATTCCACATCTCAGTTCAGTGTGATTGGAATACCCAGATGTTACTTCTATTTATCGAGTAGTAAAATACTCATTAGTAAATATGTTGCAAAATAAAGTGCATTAATAAAAAAAATAAATATTCATTTGTTTTGCTTCTGGTGATGGTCTTGAAGATTGTATTGCAGCTCTGATCAGATTCAAAAGATTCACACATTGGGTTACTTCTAAAGACTTGATGAACTGAATCAGGAGTGTTAAATTAACAGTGTGTAAGTAATTACGAGCTGATACATCAGTGAAGATTGTGAAGGAAAAATGTTTATATCTTTCATCCCAACCGGAATATTGTGGAAAACCATCTTTGGTTAAACCTGTCAAGAGATATGATGTTTTTTGTGTTGTGTGGACTGTTGACAGACTGATGTAATCAATTATACATTGATTAAATCAGAGGACTTGTGTTTTGTGGAGTTCATGCATTTACAGTAATCTGTCTGTAATTCTGTTGACATTCAAAGATTAGTTTTTAGAAGATCTTGAGAGAGCAGTGACAGAAATCCAAGCCCAATTTATAAAAAAGGGGTTTAATGTATTTCCCCCACCCCCAAAGTTATAAAAAATGAAACATGTTAGATTGTCTACGTATTTGTTTGTAACAATACAGAGATTAAGACATATAAATACATAAACATATCTTCCTTTAAAAATACCTTAAAAAAAAAATCAAAAACAAACAAACAAACAAAAAAAACATAAAAAGGCATGTTAGGTTTTTTGGCTAGTAATTACATTTGCATTGCTTCCTCTTTAAAGTAGTTACAAAGTTCACCAGTTTTTGGATAAGGCACGAAGGAAATAAAGCTCCTCTTTTGTTCTCCTCTTCTTTTTTCTTCTTGTTTACTGGTCCAAATAAACAATGCCATTATCTTACAGTTCAAAAATATACAGTTTTTCAAGCTCCAGTTTATGCTAGTGACCAGTGTTATATGTGACCCAGGATATACAGTAGATGCCATCCGTCAGACACGGTTAGCTGGACAGTAGATAAGTATCAGCACTTCAGTCAGTCTCCCTTTTTCTTTTGATGTGTCTGATTCAACATTGGTGCAAGACATGGAGAAAAATATTGCTCCTTGTCTCTGTAGTCCAGGATCAGACAACTCTGGGCCTGGATATCTAATGGTCTGCAGAGTTTAGTTCCAACCCTAAGCTCACGCACCTGTCCTGCAGACAATTACAGCAGTGATGCTGCAGTTAAGCTGGGGTTAGTTACACATTATCACAAAGTTATGTTTAATTAATAAATAAGGGTTGTGCCACTCAAAAGTAGTTTGACTCTAAGATAAGTACCTACAATGTATTTCTAACAGCACATAAGCCACTCATAAGCATGTTGCAGCAAACCTTCATAAGGTGATACATTAAATTTACTTGATTTATTTATATGTATGTACATCTTTGAATCAAGTAAACTGTATCCATCATGTTATGTAGTAAAAAAGGCCTTTAAGAGTAGAGCCAAGTCTATCAGAACTAAACTCTCCAAGCTTGTAGATCTCCTGGACCAGACTTGGGCCCCCCTTAGTCCAAAGCCTAAAAGTGGGAGTTCAGTTACACACACATACACACACACACACGTGTGCAAGGGCCCATTAGTTTTTCACCTCCTCTAGAGGGTGCCGTGGAGCAGTCCAATTATGCTAGTCAACCTCTAACTATCAGAGGTAACAGGCCGATCGGTTAGAGGTCATCGCCTTCGTCAGTGCTGAAACTGCTCCTGCGGCTGCTCCCTTTGGAAGCATCAGGGGAGGTAGCCGAGAGCAGGGGGTCAGCGCCAAAGGGTGAGAGTGCCTCCTCCATCAGGATCTCATCTAGACGATGTTCCTCTTTCAGCGTGGCACTGAAGAAGTCTGTGAAGTGTGAGAGCGGGTCCGAAAATGTAGTGGAGGCATCAGCCTGCTCACCAGCTCCACTGCCTCCTCCCACTGAGATGACTGGAGGCAGAGTGTTTCTCTGGAGATACTCAGGTGCATTAAGCTCCTCCTGAGGGTACAGAGCAGGCTGAGAGGCCTGAGGGGCCTGTGCTCCTGGGACAGCTTGGGCAGCCTGCTGCTGCTGCTGCTGTTGCTGCTGTTGCTGTTGTTTGAGGAGGTGAGAGGAAATTTCCACGGCCCCCAGAGTGCTTGGCAGACCATGAGCCCGAGCCTGGATCTCTAGCTCCTGTTGAAAACACACATGTTGGATGTGAATTCAGTGTAATGATTGTTTTTAAATAAAATGGTTTAAAAAGCACGGTTAGAACAACACATTTTGTGTTATTTTTAATATGACGTGTTAAGAACAACACACAATATGCAGCATTAATGGAGATCCATAGTCCTGAATGCTGATCCATATACCTGAGAGCACAACATCTTAACTGTCTAATTAAACTAATAATAGTAGTAATTTATAGTTCATTATTGGCTACATACTATATTTAGATACTCAAAGATTGTGAATAGTTAAACACCCCATTATAAAGTGCTTCAAGTATGCATGTGGTGACAAACAATTTAAGTAATGTATCTAAAATAACACTTTCATCAACTATTGTTTCATTCTCAGTTTCGTATTTCAATTGACTAAACTTAATTAATTTGCTTACCACAAGAAGATTTGGGAGTTGTTGTTGTTATTTTTTTTATTTTCGTTTTTTACAGCGAGCTGTGAGGGAGATAACCGCTAATAATGGCTAGTAATGGTTAAGTACTATTTTATTACCTAGAATAATTAAATAACAATTTAAAATTAAATATAGTAATAAAGTAATTAATTAATTATTAGTGTTTAATACAGAAATGGAGCCAAACCTTATCAACCACTAAGCATTCACAATAGGGTGTGTGTGTGTGTGTGTGTGTGTGTGTGTGTGTGTGTGTGTGTGTGTGTGTGTGTGTGTGTGTGTGTGTGTGTGTGTTCTTATAAATAGGTGTCTGTTGTTATAGACATAATGGACTAGTTTCTGCAATCAAGCTCTGGATAGTTCTGTCATTTTCATTAGTAAAATTCACTCTCTGTACCAGACAGCAGATTGTCTGACAGTAGGATTGCCTGACAGAGGATCAGTAGCTGCTGGATAGGGAGACTGTGGGTAATTACTTTGGGGGCTAATTGCGTTGTCTCTGTGTGTGAGGACTCCTGTAATGTCTCCGCCGCCTGCTCTGTGAGTATGTCAATACTGAGGGAATGTAATGCATAATTTCAGACGAGGGGGGACTCTTCTGTATTATTAGGCCTCATAATCTAATTCCAGGCCCATTCCTCTCCTGATGGAGCTGTAGCTTCACTGTTTATTAATCAGGTAATTACCTGGAATCACTGGCTTCAAACCAGGAGAGGAATCGCTGTTAAAAATATCAGAAACATAGGCTACTTCACTATTGGACCACAGAGGAGTCAGGGGTTGGGGCGAGTTGGGAGGGGGTGCACCTGGGTGAGGGCCAGGACACGAGACACATTTCTGTGTGAAGGGTAAAGGTTTTTTCATATCCACTGCAAGGATTTTCTCTCTTTAGTTCTTAAACATTCCTTATGTATGAAGTGTGTCTTATTCGTGGTCTTAAGGCTCATAATGAGTTAATTTAGGCCTTTCCTTATAAACTGCATACCGTTGGTTTACAGTACATCTGCAATTATCTTAGTAATTAGTAATAATATTGTATATAACATAAAACATAACATGTATGTATGTTGTTGTATATTATGCAGTGAATACATTGTTTTAGAGGTTCATAAAGTGAGTGGATATCATAATGTGTTATATACATAAATGTGTATATAAATTGTTCATAAATGCTTATTATCTAATATGAAACTAATGTGAAAGATGCTGGCAGAGGACATAGTTTATAAGGAGTTAATAACTATCTGTGAAAATGATGTTTGTAAACACATAATAAATGTATGTATATTTTTATACCTGATTACACTGTATGTAATTTGCATGCTTCATTTGTCTTGCAAATTTGCTTTGGGATTAATAAAGTACACCTCACTCATTACCCCTCCCTTCCTCCCTCCCTCCCTTCCTCCCTCCTTCCCTCTCAATCTACCTGGATCCTGAGCAGTAGTCTCCTGTTGGCCTGCTCCAGCTTCTTCTGTCGGCTCTCCAGCTCGCGGGCATGCTGCTGCTCCTTCTGTAGCCACTTAATGTACTCTACTGAGGCCTTGAGGATGGTCCCTTTGTTCCAGCGCATATCACTGCCAGAGAGGGGAAAAGATAACCTTTTTCACACAAGCTTCGCGTCAGCAGAACCTTCACACACAGGAAAAATACCCTCACAAAAAGCCCCCTTTTATAGGAATAAGAAATGGTGATTTACATGGCCAATTATTCATTCTCGGACATTACATTGCCTCTGAATGGGAATTTTAATAGAATAGTTAAGTGTGTCTGCAGAAAGTCCATTCTGTGGCCCTTGTATGGTAAAATTAATCCTTGAGTAAAAATAGGTGTCGGAAGAGGTAAGGGGGGAAAAATGAACTTTGGAAGCTGAAGTAAAGTGCGTCCATTCCCGATTCCATTACTTTTTTAAAAGGTGAGGAAGTGTGGTAAAATTGTCTCTTTCTTTGGAGTAAGACGTTGGTCTGATCAGAGCTAATCATCTCCTTTATCTTGTGTTAATGGCACAGTGACAACGGTAACCTTCCATTTAAATTCTATCAAAAGCTCAATTGAGCTGGGCCACTGGATTCCCTTTCTGGACCATATTCCATCTGTAGGTGCAATTGTGCTTAAACTTTGATTCGACTGCTATGTGCGTCGCCTTTAACCCCATTTTCATCATTCAAATGGAGCTTCACACCGAGCTACTGATACCTCTTCACACTGGGCAAGTGAGTGAGAGAGTAAAATCACTCTTTGGGTGTTACTTTGAAAGTGGGGTCATTCGGTATTTCCATGTGATTCAGTTTTGTATAGCCATGTCATTTTATGCTCCTTTGTAGTGGCTAAAGGCTATTAAGGCTCCTATATTAGACTAACAGCATTCTGTTTTAAAGTGACAAATGGGGTTTTTTCCTTGTCCCTACTTTTTTGACTTGTCCCTACTGTAGTCAGTTGGGTAAACCATGTTTGGCATTGGAAGTTAACTTTACCCTAACACTACAAGACTAATACAGGTAAGTCATGAAAGCTCATACCTCATCAATTAATACTCTCTATCCTACTTGGCAGAATCATCACAGGTTAGTCTCAATGTTTTAGATTATGTGATTTCTGACACTCTGTATCACTGTATCATATTGTTATTGCTAACAATGGTAAACTGCATTGGTATAAACGGTAAGAGCAAGCTATTTCTTATACTTTGTCTTTACTTTTATCCATTTTTGCAGACAGAAGTGTGTTAGGCCATATTAGAAACTGTGTATGAAGTCTTTTGACATCACTTATAGGCTTGATGTGGTGAATTAATTATAAGCAAGCAGTTGTACGATGTTTATACATTATCCACAATTACTTGTTTTTCATTAAACTTGTTTCAGTTTTCCCTTGAACTACCCCTTCAGTCTGTCAAGGTGAAAATGGTAGCACTCACGGGTCATTGGACTTTGGTATGAGGGTTCCAAGCTCCTTGATTCTGTAGTTGATGTTGTATCGTCGTCTTCTTTCAACTGGTAAAGAAGAGAACAATGAGTATCCATTGTAATGCACAAACAACCAAAAACTACATCAGCACCGTCAGGGCCTGGGGATTTCAATGAGGGGGCAGCTTACTCAGATTGTGGTTGTCTTTCTTCTGTCTCTCTTTTGCTAAGACTCTGGTGTCATGTTCTGCAAGGGAACAGAGGAAAAGAGAGGGTTTTAGACCACGTACTGAGACACTGTTCCAAATGCTTTCAAGTCAATGCACACAGCATTGTGTCTTTGGTGGTTAACAAGGAAAAAAAATCCAAAATGAAAAAAAAGATTTCTATAAATCTCTCTGCAAACTTCAACTCGCCACTAAGAAGAGAGTCAGGTCTATTCAGAGATGTTTTGTCTGGCTTTAAACCTTAGTTCAGTTAGTTGTTTTTGTGTTTGTTAGCTGACTAGAATTTAGCTCACTAACTAAGCAAGATATATGAACAGTCACACTACAAACGGAGTAGTTAACAACATCAAGCATCATACATTTAATGTTCATGATTAATGTTATAATATGATTTCATATAAATATTTTATTATTTGGAAAAGTTGAAATGTGTCAAAACGTCTGCAGAAGTCATTTACTAAGTAAATAAACTCCACTTAAGCTAATAAAGTAACAGAATGATTTCAGAAATTCCATAAAGATGATATGGTGAAGTCAAGTGATCAAGGGCAAGCAGGGCTGAAATGGGCAGCAAATTTTAAGCAGAGCATTCTTTTTAATGCAACCAGAGCTGTAATAATAAATGAAAGTCATTTGTTTAGGTCCCTAAAACAAGTCTGTTGGCTTATTGTAGAAATACTCTGTGCCCACTTTTAAGCCACCTTAACCGACAATTACCTCAGCTACCCAAATTTGCTGATATACCAAATCAGCGTTGAGGCAAAGTGCTCCTGCATCCAGAATCTCGCTCGCATTCTTCCAAATTATGTAATTGGGACGTGTGATTGGATTTCTCAATTCATTTTCTGCTGATTCAATAGGGACATTTAAGCCCTGTGCAACCGCTCATTGTCCTGCAGCACACTTATGTGAAAAAGACGTAATTTACTTATTTTCTCGTCGGAGTGAAGAGTTCTTGAGGCATCCTTAATATTTCCTAAATCAATTAACTTTACTTGATGCATGACATTCATAAGGGGGGGTGGGCAATACACTCAAAGAGGCCTTTGTGCCATGCGTAGCACACCAAGCACATATGCCAGCACATTCAGCGAACTGAAGCATCAATAATGCGAAATACGTCCAATAAAAATGCAAAGGCAAACAATGCGCACTTTGAGTCCCCAAAATAAGCAGGCAGCCATTGACTTTAAATGTATTGGCGTGTTTTTCTTTCACATTCGGTCTCATTAGGGTTAAAGCACTAGACATGTACTCACATGCAATCATGGCAGCAGTTACAGTAGATGGCATATGGGCCTGATTTTTTTAGTTCATAATGTTTTGTGTTCTAATTAGCACTCATGACTGGAGCCATTCGAGGTCTGATCTGCACAAACTAAATTTACACTGGAAATTAACTCACTGCATTTACTTGCATTAAATGTGTGCACATTTTGGCGTGAATGTTGCAGGACAATGCCAAAGTTGTCTTTATGTAATTTGGAAATAATTTACACATTTTAATGGAGTAATCAGTGATATGATTGTTGTTTCTGTGATTAGCCTTCACTGATCCTCTGTTGCTCTGTTGAAAAGTCTTTGGTAACGCTGCAGAGTCTGGTTTCCAAAAAGCATCATAGCATCCATATCATTTTCATAGCTCTGGCTTTGTGAATGCTATGAGGCTTTTCGGAAGCCAGACCCAGTAGCTGGACAGATAGGCAGCTGCGCTCCGTACCTGTGACTTCCCTTTTAACAGAGAGCTTTGTGGGGCATGAGGGGGGTGTCAATCCACCATGAGGGGCAGTCATACCTTGGTCACCGCCGTACACCTCCAGCATGCCACTGTTCAGGGACACCTTTGGTGAAGAGAGAAGGGTCAAAGCGTCAGATGGATTCTTTTCTGGAAATTTTCAAACAGCCACACTTTTGCCATCTAATCATAGACCTTCATGCACACACTTATTTACCAGTAGCGTCATTGGTCACACACAAGATCTGTTGGTAAGGTAGCAGGTGCATCTACCAGGGTCATCCTTTTACTGCATTTTATGACCCCAAACATACGTTTATGACACCAAACATACAAAACACACACATGGGCCCAGATAAGATAACAGAGTATGATTTTACACTATAATTTTGCTAAAGTGTTCGGTTTGAGGCAGAGAGAGAGAGAATGAGACAGAGGCAGTAGAATATGTAGAGAGAAACTGTAAGAAATGGAGAGAGATAAACAGAGAGAAAGACTGATGGTATAATGGTAGATGGAGAGGGAACAGGACAATAAAAGTTGGCATGAGATGAGGCGAGAATCTCAAAGAAATTGTGTGGAAATAAAAGTAAGCCTGATCAGTTGTAAATACAAAATTAATAAAAAATGTAATGTAAATAGAGTTGATAAAATTGTTAAAATCAATTGAAAATAAAATGTTTATAAAACACTAAATGAAAGCCTGACTAAATAAATAGGTTTTTAATGATCTCAGATTCATTGGTAAGCTGTTCCAGCGGTTAGGAGCGTAATGGCTAAAAGCAGCATCACCAAAACTTCTTGTTCTACTTGGAGGAATACTAAGAGACTAAGAGAGAGGCACTGGAGGATCTCAGAGATCTTCCTGGTTCATAAACTAAAAGCATTTCGGAGATGTCTGGAGCAAGATCATCAAGTGTTTTATAAACCAATAAAATTGCATATAAAATCAATGCAATAACTAACAGGTAGCCAGTGTAGAGATTTTAAAACAGGTTTAATGTGAGCTCTGCTACTAATTTTATTCTGCAGTCGTGCAGCAGAATTCTGAATTAACTAACTGGATAATTGAAGCTTATGGTAGACAAGAAAGGAGAGCATTACAGTAGTCTAACCTGCTAGTCATGAAAGCATACACCAGTTCTGTGTTGCTCAGAGAGAGAAGAGAGATCTTCTTCAAAAGATAGAATGCTGATGTTGATTCTTTGTTCATGAGCCTTAAAATTCAAATCACACAGAAGTTACTCTTTTTTGCTTTTTGGCTTGGATTAAATCCTAAAGTAATTAGTTTGGAGGTCAGTTCTGCTCTCTGAGACTTGGAACCAATGATCAGTATCTCAGTTTTATCCTGGTTTAGCTGTAGAAAATTCTGTGACATCCAGAATTTTATATCTAAATCACTGTTAAAAAGTGCATCAATTGGTTGGGTCTCATCAGGAGACACGGCCTCAAAAAATTGTCATTTGCATAGATGTGGAAAGAGATGCCATGTGTTCTACCCAGGGATAACATGAATAAATTAAACAATAATGGTCCTAAAATGTATCCTTTTGGTGCTGGAAACCTCACGCTGTTTGGAGGAGTGGATACGAAGAATGTTCTCCAATAGAGATATGAGGAAAGCCTTTCCAGACAGACCAACATGCTTACTAAGTCTTACTCAAAGAATCCAGTGGTCTACAGTGTAAAGGCAGCACTTGGGTCAAGTAGTACCAGAACTGAAGGCTTGTTGTTATCAAGAGTTGGTCTGAGGTCATTTACTACTATTGGCAGGATGGTTTGTGTACTATAATTTGTCATGAAACCTGATTGCAACATCTCTAATTTAGTGTTTGAGTTTGAAAAGGTACTAAGCTGATTAAAATTTGAAATGGGTGAAAAACTGCTGGATGATAAGATATCAAATATTACCAAAGCTATTTTAAAATCAGCAGGGAAGACACCAAGATGTAAAGAGTAGACTACTATAGCCAGGTTGACTTCAGATACTGAATTAATTTTTTGTAAATGAAGGTTGGAATGAGAGAGAGAGAGAGAGAGAGAGATAGAGAGAGAGAGAGACAGTAAAAGATGGAATACGAGCGAAAGAGGGTGAGAGCAGCAGATTCGGCTGTGTTTGACTGCTTGCTTTGCTGTGCTTGTTCTCCGTGCACCCCATTATCTCAGCTTGGGAAGCGAACGCTTATCAAAATGAAAGATTGTTACAGTCCCTCGACTGCCAGCGTTGTAATCACTTCAATCCATTCCCATCCATGTTCGTGGGTATGTTGACACGGTGAAACGGCGTGATGCATCGCACTGTATGACTAATTAGAACGAATTGATCCGTTTAAGCATGGTATCATTTCTGAACAAGCCCATTGGGAGTCTAAGCATTAGCCCAATCCAATGCTTCACTGCCTCTCTCTCTCTCTCTCTCTCTCTCTCTCTCTCTCTCTCGCTCTCTCTCTTTCTGCCCTTCCCTTTCTCTTTACTCACCATGCACACACATTCCCTTTCACCTCCATCACTCCCCCACTGTCTATTCCTCCACTTTCGTACACACTTGAGACACCGTTCAGACATTTTCTGTCCAACATTTTACTGAAGGGCAGTGTTTATAAGGCTGCATGATACATAACGCCCTCATCCCTTCATGACACTTATCTACATTAACCTGCATTAAAGTTCATAAAGGCTTATTTCAAGTATCAGTTGTCATAAAAGTTGCTGAATTTTACAAATTTACATCAACTAATGCTTGTTGGAGTAAAACCCTATTAAGTCATGTCAGTTCTCATGAATGACTTGTGAAAGCGTTGCTTACCCTTATGAACACTGCCTTTCAGTAAAAGGGTTATCAAAATCTTTTGGCACCTCAGCTCTCACACCATCCCTCCTTCATTCTGTAAAACTGAATCTCTCCCTATTTCTCTTTTTTTTTAATGAGCTGGAATGCGCCTTGACAGTTTCTCTTTCAGTGATGCGTTCCTCTCGACTGAGTTCAGGTGTTGATGTAATGACCACTCAAGCGCTTCTTTGTCCAGGCCCAAGCAACAGCGAAATGCTGTTAAAATTTTGGCCCCAGAAACACAGGGGGTACTTGTGCATCCCTAGACGCCTATCTGTGCATATTTTATGCTTTAGCTAAATTACACTTCCTTAGTTGAATGCCATCTGAACCATCTGCCACCATCTGCATCTGAACCCTGATGTTAAGCCCAGTGCATCTCTCTATCACGCCTTTCATCAGTTTTCATCTGTGCCCTTCACTCACTTTCTCCCTCTCATTTTGTGTCCAGCCTTTGAAATGCATGTGCGATGTGAGACCTCCACTCATTACCACTCATTTCCAGCATTCCACACATTGCCTTGATTGTATTAAGCGACTAATCTGTATTGTAATGCTGCTAAGCAAAGTCTTTTCCCCACAGACACCATGAACTTTGACTCATGTTGGACTTAGTCTGACCTCACACAAAGGCAAAGGCCTTTTTTTCCCAAGCCCACCAAAAGAGAGACACCTTCTGTTTGCACTGCATGTCTATTATTCCTCCCTTGATGTTTTTAAGAGCTTTATCCAAAGGTACAAAACCCAACACCACCCGTACGCCAGACGTTCATCAGTTTTGCCAGGGTTTACACGTAAATAAATGTTTTTTAAATATCCACAAAATTATGAAGAGGGAACATAATCCATACTTACGTTGTTTTGCATTATGATGCCAGGTTCCATACAGTCCAAGCCACTGGATTCAAGGCTAATTAGATCATCAATAACTTCATCCATTGGAAACTAAAAGAAAACAATGATTATAGTGTATCCCTTGACTTTCTGTAAAAAGTTGCTCAGCTTTTAGAGCTGTCTCATGTTTCTTTTTACCATTTCACAACTTCAAAGGATAATAGTCATTAAGTCAATGTAGAGCCGAGCAGTGTAGAGTAAGGGGCAGGCAGGGGTCCTAAGCCGATAACAAGCATTTCATCATTTCCACCAAAAAAGGCTGCAGAGGGGCGGTGGGGAAACGCCTCTTATCTTAACTAGTGGGCCCTTTGGTTTCACTTCTCCTGATCAGAGCTACATGTTTGAAGTTATTGATGAGTGATGAGGGTGGGGGAGGGGTCTCATTTAGAGGTTTAATGATGATACTCACCTCACTGTCGTGGCTATTGGCAAGCGTTAGCAGGGTGACAGGGCTGCCAGGTGTGCTGCTATCGCTGACAGGCGGCATGTGTCCATTGCGCATGACAGGCATGGTGCCTAGCGCCTGGCCAGGGTGTGGGTGGGCCTGGCTGGAGAGCTTGCTGCCTAGAGTAAGATACTGCTTGACCTGCTGGGCCTGGGCTTGGTGGATGTGGTACTTGGAGTTCTCCAGGTGGTTCTGAACCTGAGGATTGAGACATTCCTTTTCAATAAGTATATTCTACTCTCAGAGTTTGACTCTGTTCACATAAATAATAATCCTTTACACTTTATAATCGCTTGACCATAGTTGAAATGATTTTGTTGGAATGATTATTAGAAAGCTCCCTTAAAGTCTTTGTTATCTACTTTTCCAGTCCTTACTTCAATCAATTACATCCTTCCCAACAGTGTGTAATGCAAAGCCAAGGAGAACTTTTAACAGTAATACGACTGGTTAACTAAGGTTACCTAAGAACCAGTTCTCACAAAAAAGCATTGATGTTTAGCCAAAAGTAACTCCCAAAAACTACAAATCAAATGAAATTGTAATTTAAATTCTAGCACACGGTAACCAAACAGATACTGTTTTTCAAAATTTCCACAAAAGAAACCTTTAGGTGAAGTCATTCAACAGTAATCCCCCCAAAATCGTAAAAAAAAAAACTAACAGTGATCACAGCATCAATACTTCACCATATAAACCTTAAGGAGGGCTAAAGACCACAAACAAGTAACAAAGTGAAACAAAGTTGCAATAAAACAAAACAAGTCCTTACACTGGCAACACGGGCTCCGTCTCGCATGTTGTAGTAGCTACAGTCAGTTAAGTGTGGCATTCTCAGGACCAGAGTGTCTTCTTCTGCTCTGACTTCTAGTAGAATCCCAGGCTGAGGTTATCTCGTGAGTGGATACGTAGTGACTGCCCCTTCTAACCCAGTGCTGTCCTTATAAACTGACTAGGTGCAGTAAGTGACCTAATTAGTGAAGAGGCTAGGCTTGTCCTATTATTGAGTGGTAATCACCTCAGAGGGTTGTCAGACCACTGTTCTGGCTGAGTTTGATCACCATACGATGCCTATGTTTTGCCTATATCACCAATTCAACAGGACCGCCCTTTTCTGTTTGTGTGAAGCGGCCAGTCACAAACAGACACCCCCCCTTCCCACATCCACCCACTGCCACTTCTGCTTCAGGGGCTCAGAAACAAATGCTGCTTGTTGTGTGTGGTTTCTGAATAACCTAGGGGCCCGTTTCAGACAGAGCCCTCTGAGGGCCATTGTCCTCTGGCTGCTTTCGCAAACCAACTGTCCAGAACTGGGCTCTCATCTTTTTTAGTCCACAACACATCGTAAAGCTAAATATAGGATGGACCTCTTCACCCGCTTTGTCACTACTTTGTCAAAAGTTCATAAAGGGCCAACTGTGATTCTCTGCAATAGCCTTTTGGAAATATCCGTTTATAGCCATGTGGCTAAAAATAAATGAATTGATTGCAAATCCCTACATTTTTTTTGTCTGTTGTCACGTGATATGCTGAAATAAATGTTACTAATATCATAATGAATTTTAAAAATCGAAATAATTATTTAAAGTGATTGGATTACGCAACCTAGTTTCCAGAATATCCTTTGATCGTCATGTATCACATTTGTCCTCACATTTTCATACATATTTTTGCAAAGACCTTGATTTAATAAAATGAAATATGTTGCTATTTCTGAAACAAATTCCAAAACATATATGAAGGTTTTGTCGCTAAGTTCATCCCATGACATACGTGTGTGACAGTGACGATGACAGTGATCCATTATTGAAAGTGACAGAATTATGTAACCTCATATACAGAATGTTCTCCGACAACCACACTCAGAGTGGCCCACTGATTTGCTATCTATCTTAGGATATCTATATTAGGAAGAAGGCCCGACTGAAGGAAATTCAATTGAACGTTTTATGATAGACTTCTCGTCTCCTGTGTTTATGATAGTTTGGCCGAAACAGCCACAGCCCAGTGACTATGTCAGCAGAAGAGGGTCACATTTGAACATATTCCAGAGATCAGCACAACTGTGCATCCACTTCCAAAATCTGTCAGTATCACAGACGCAGAGCTCCTTTCATCAGCCTGCACAAATTGTCAGAAGTCAAAAGAGCATGTTTTCTCTTCTGTCAGGCAAAGGTTATGGAGGTTGAACAAGGCACAGTGTTTCCTGTGTCTCTAGTAAGCAGGCATTCAGGGGGGTGTGTTCCACCAGAGCTATTCTTTTTTTTCAAGAGCATGCCTTGCCTTACTTTCCCTCTCTCTTTACTGTAAATGCAGGAGACATGCTTATTAGTCAATTAGAGGCTGTAATTTGATTCGAGCTGTAATGGTTCTCCAGTCACTAATTTGGCCTGGACAATGACAGGCCTATGTGTGAAGACACACAGCCGTATTGAAAACAACAACAGGCCAAAGAGGATTTTCTGAAAGGCTGATTTACTCAACTTTTAGCTGGCGGATAATATGAATATTATGGGATATTATGGGAATTTTTTGTATACATCTGGATTAGAATGTTAACTCTTTTGGAATGCTGAACTGTAGGGAACAGCAATAATGCTCCTGGGTCAAACATCCTTTACATGTATAACTCTCTGAAATAATCTTCTTCACTAACATAGTGTTTTGCGCAAATAATTTTAATTAATTTATTTTTTTAAACGATGATTTGCCCATTAAAAAATGTCTAAATGTAATATTTTTTCTTTTCCTAAACAGTGTGTGTGAAATATACTAGTGCACCTCAAAAGAATTCTTAATTAATACTTCTTAATTAATTAATATTTCTTAATTAATTTGTAGTTCATCTAATAATAATTAATTAACTGTCATATTTTATATTCACTATTTTAAAGAGATATATTTCAAGATTGTTTATTTCAAAGTTGATACTCTAGTAATCTATACAATTCTTTTAATATTTAATATTTTATTTATGTTCTTAAACTTAACATAACATGAGGGTTACATATTTGGTCACACCTTTTGAAGAGAGAAGGTTCATGAGTAAGAAACCTACTGAGAAACATCTTTATGGTGGTTGGAACAGGTGGTCATGATGTGCACAACACTAATATATAATATTTTATTTACCGTTCAGAAATTCTCATAAAGAATGGACTATCTCACAAAATTATAATTGCCAAAAATGCACTTGCATTAGGTTGAGGACAAGAACTTTCACTGGTTGATGTCTCAGGGATCACATGCTTAAGAAGTCTACTTCACATCACTACCACTGTGAGCAGTTCTCACTCCATATGTTTCTTCCCAATTATAGATTTCAAATCCAATCTCCCTGAATGACTTTCAGACATATCTTTGATTATGCAGGACTTGTGGAATTATCCTTTAAAGTCAGTGAAAAATGCTACTCAGAGCAGATTGTTTTGTCATGTTTGCTTTACTAATTCCATACTAGCTCAGAGAATGCAGGAGATTTGGCTTCTATTAGAAGTGCAGCTGTAGCTTCATAACTTCATTTTGCCTATTTAACTCACTCAGATGAGGAATGCTGCACTGGCTGGACACACAGCTAATCTGATATGACAAAAGTGCCCATTAACACACACACACACACACACACACACACACACACACACACACACACAAACACACATATAAACACACAGATAAACACACAGATAAACACACAGGTAAACACACAGATAAACACACAGGCACACACACACACACACACACACACACACACACACACACACACACACACACACAGACCAATAGAAGAATACACCAGTATACAGAAACCTCTGCTCTTTGCAGGCAATTCCCTGATAGATACAAGATAAGCAACTTTTCCTCACTTTAAGAAATCCGATGACATTTGTTTACTAATAAAGATATGTGGATTGTAAAGAGGGAGCTGGAGACTAATCTGATGTGCTGCATGAGGTACAGCTCTGTGCATGTTTTACTGAAGTTAAATCTGAGTCTGAATAGGTTCAAAGCTGAAATTCATCAGAATGCAAGAAATGCTCCTTTGCACAAGATGCATAAGACTTCAGCTGTATACCCAGTACAAAGTGAGGAAGAACATCTACAAAATCTGTTAAATTATAGAGTTAAATCTGTAAGATCTCACTGGATTATCAACATAGAAATAAACCAGATTATTTATTTTTTAAGTTACCTTATTGGGTTGGTTGTAGGCTCTAGAAATTTTAGACCATTCATCAGGCTTCAGACCAGGCTGTAGTGTGAACTGAAGCTAATCTCGCTCTGGATGAGCAGATGTTGCTCAATTCTCTTTCGAGTAATGTGAAGTTCTTGTTTCACTTCAGAAAGGTCAGGTTATGAAACACTGGGGTGGATGATGAGCTAACTGTAGAAATTATGGGCAAAACACTATATACAAACCTTCCCAACAACATCAACTCAGAGAACCAATGCATGTTTATCAGGGAGACCAGTAGAATCAATAGAATGGGGTTGTTCTTTCAGTCATGTTTTTCCACTTTTTTTCTGTCCACACCTGGACATTTAGAGCTGTGGTGTGACTTATCTCTGAGACATGCACACAGTTGCTGTACCGCAAAGCTTTCTAAAGGGAAGCGAAAGTAAAAGCAGGAATAACCATAAAGATTCTGAAATCCATTCTGACCATTAAGGCTATTCTCCTTCCTTTGGAAAATGTGCCTTCTTTTGAGATAAACTGTGCAGGAATACTATCTAATTCAGACAGCATTTTGTCTGTCTGTGGTATTACTTCACAGAAGGCAGAAGTGTATCATTACATTCATATACACTGGGGGCAAAACTGCACAGCTGTACTATTATCCTTGCTGTCCAGAAAAATGCCCATATATTATTTACAGTCTGTTGAAAATCTCAACATGAAAATTTACTGATATACACAATGTGTCGATCTTCACTGAAATAAAATAAAAAATTCACAGCTTACGATTTGCATGAACAGCAAGAATATAAACTAACACAGCTCCAGAGAACATTTTACAGAGACAATATTGTAATATAATGGAAGAAGCCTGTAAAATAGATTTTGCAATGTACCCAGCATAGTTTATTTATGTAGGTTCCCTGTTAAGTCATTGTTGAACAAATGTGGCTGGACATCACACCCCCTTTTTCCCATTTTTCATGCTTTGCTACCTCACAACCTGGCATTAAATTTAATGTATTATTTGAGAGTTCCTTTCATTAATAGAACATGTCTACAACTTTGAAAACTTGGCTTGTTTTATTGTGCAGCAAACAACAAATATGACAAAATAACAGTGTGCATAACTATTCACTCCTAAAGTCAGTATTTTGTAGAGCCTCCTTTTGCAGCCATTACAGCTGCAAGTCTCTTTGGTGAGCTTGCAACATCTTGCCAGTGTGATTTTTGCCCATTCCTCAACGCAAAACTGCTCCAGCTCCTTCAAATGAGATGGTTCCCACTACTGAACAACAGTCTTCAATCCTGACCACAGATTTTCAAGTGGACATTGAGGTCTGGGCTTTGTGGGTCATTCCAGCCATTTATGGCTACATAAACCACTTTCGAGTGTAGTTTTAGCAGCATGGTTTGGGTCATTGTCCTGTTGGAAGGTGAACCTCAACTTGGACCATTCCTTTCCTTCTGTAAGGATTAGCCAATGGTTCTAGTACTGGAGTTTTGTGTGGCATAATATCATATCATATTACATTATCATAATATGACATCATATAGAACTAGAAACACAGTGTATTGTTTTTGTCCACTCAGACAGGTGCAGTGTTGTGCAAGCAGCACTTAGCAGCATCAAGTGTAGCACAAAACATTCTAAACACACCCATCCATCCATCCATCCACCTCTCTCTCTCTCTCTCTCTCTCTCTCTCTCTCTCTCTCTCTCTCTCTCTCTCTCTCTCTCTCTCTCATTGCACCTGTAGCTACCTACCGGCAGTAGCTGGACCTCAGTGAGGGAGATGACTTTGACCACACAGCAGCGGCTCATGGCTCCAGCAGAAGATGTTAATTAACAATATAAGTATCCCAAAAACACAGACAAAACCAGCTTCCTTTTCACTGAAACCTCAACGAAGAAGAATCTGCTGTGAGTCAGAAGAACAAGTTGTGTGTGTGTGTGTGTGTGTGTGTGTGTGTGTGTGTGTGTGTGTGTGTGTGTGTGTTTTCCTGAGTTGTATATGTTGAAAAACCTGGCCCACAGAGGAAGACATGACACATCAGCATGCTCAGCACCATGGTTTCCTCTGTGGTGCTTCACTTCAACCCCAGTCATTTGCCAAAGGCCTGACGGAGGCACAATTTTAGGTGGATGAGAACAGAACGGTGGGGGAAGGGGGTGTTCCTGGTCCTTTCCTTTCTGCTAGTGCACAGATTCTTACTCAGCAAATTCCACTCATAGGTTATCTCTCTGATTGACATGCCCCCGAAACACACTCACACACATAGGCTGGGTATGTTGAACTGCACGTAAATAACTGTGAAAAATATAAATTCCCTGGTTTTACCAGGTCGCCGACACCAGCATACTAGCTCAAGAGCATGCAAAAGGCCAGAGAGTGCATGATCACATGGAAGTGTGTAGAATTGTGTCAGCACTTTCATTTAAGTAAAAGTTTCTTAACAATTAAGTTCACACTTTGGTATCCCCTTTCCCTAAATGTAGCAAAAAGACATATTTGTCAAAAGCATCTTTAGTTTTGTCCTGCATATTAGAGTGTTTACACTGCATGATAAACCATGAGTGACAACAACCAGAAGGGGTTATAATGGCAAAAACTATCACATGGTCAAATGTATCATCATTATATTTGAATATCTGGGTCCTGGCTGTCTTTTTGTAAAATCTGGCAGCAATCATACAAATACCTCTGTAGGTTCGCCTGCCAGATAAATGGGACATTCCATTTCTGAAGTTGTGTGAGCATTTAGCATTTCTTGAGTCAGAGAATCACATGCAACTAGTAATGATCTTGACCGGTGGCAAATGGCTTCACCTGTCTATGCGCACAGGCAAGTGATGCAGTCAGAGAAGAGAATAAAATGCCAAAGTTTGACACAGTTTGCAGTTTGAGGGTAAGATGTTTAAGGTATACAATTTGCTAACTGGCTAAATGAAAGACTTTAGCCCTATATTAGCCCTGTAGCTTCAGTGAGGAGAGAACTTTTTAAAAAAAAACAAAACATCAAAACCATCGTTTTAATAAATTTCACTCTATTACTCCACTCAAAAGCATCAACCCTGGTTGGTCACACTGTCCATACAGCAGTTGACCACATCCTGCTTGTTTTACATTTCAGAGATGGTTCTGACATCTTATTATGGCTTCACTAACGTGATACAAATGCGCTATGCTGAATTTTAATCAATGAGTCAAACTGAATTTTATCAGCCTGAGGCTGACAAGGCCTGGATGATAATGGCAGCCATGTAAGGCAGTAATTGCATTACACACACTACAGAGTGATGAATCACATTATAGTGATTACACTTCAAATGGCAGCTGAAGTGCAGCACTTTCTTCGTGAAGCATTCAGATGTTTCAGGTGTGTTAATGGTGAGTGTGTGTATTCTGCACTCAGTCGGGTATTTGTTATCCCCAAAGTCCCTCAGCTGCCTTGTTTCCTGAACTGACAGAAATGCTGAGGAAGGTTTTCTGGAATTCACTACAAGCATTTTGAACTTGCAATGCACTCTAGTGTGTGTGTGTGTGTGTGTGTGTGTGTGTGTGTGTGTGTGTGTGTGTGTGTGTGTGTGTGTGTGTGTGTGTGTGTAGTCAAATGTACATATGCTGACATATATATGTACATGCACCTGTGTGAGTTCACATATGTGTCTGCCTGCAAACATGTTTTTGCCTTGAACTCTATAGTATGTGTGTGTGTGTGTGTGTGTGTGTGTGTGTGTGTGTGTGTGTGTGTGTGTGTGTGTGTGTGTGTGTGTGTGTTGATACAATTCTAGTCTGAGGTTTATGTACATTCATTATGTCAAGGCAATATTTGGCTTCTGAGGAGGTTCCAGTTTTCTAGAGCTGAAGCTGCCCAGAACTCTAGCCCAAGTTTCTTTAGTCCCCCCTCTTTGCCTCAACTAGCATGGTCTGCACTTTGCTAAATAACTTTAAATAATATTAACAATAAAAAAGAATAATAATACCACCAAAAACAATAATATCTGACCAGTGACTTGAACTTTACATGAAATGCAAGATTTCCAGTATTTAAAATATAACTTTTACTGAGAGTACAGCTTACTGATGTCACGTCTTGCTCACAAGAAACTCTTGTGGTTGATGGATGAGGAGAAGTTTATCAAGTGCAGAAGTAGGGAAGTGTCCTGAACTATATACTACTAGTCACAGATGATCTTGAACTTGATCTTGAAGTCAGTTTGAACTTGAGCAGGAGCTTGCGTATCTGGTGCTCTCACTTCACCGCTTCATTGCTCGGCTCAGTGCAGTGTGGCCGTTGTGTGATTGCCTTCAAAGTCATTATTTTACACAAAGCAACTAAATAAACAAAAAATGTGCTGAAATTACATATGCAAACAATTCCCAGGCCATAATACACACATGTACACTGCCATTCAAAAGTGGAATCACTTATATTTTTTTAGTATTTAAGATTTGCTTAACAATTTGATTTTTTTTTTGCATCATTGAAATGTTATTAAAGTATCAACATTATACTGTAAGGATGTATGTTTACCTAATTTACAGATACATCATTCTGTGTATTATAGATCATAATAATAACCCTTGTGTTGTCCTAAGGGCCAAAAAGGACCCTAGCCACATTTAATTGCAGAGAACCCCCCTTAATTATCTTAATAATATCTTATTTAATATCTTAAATACATTTGAGTAATTTGATTAAAGTGTCTCTAAGATTGGAAAAAGTGAAAAATAACCATTGTTTATATTTCCATGTAAATTGTATTTATACCTCCATGCTATAAATATTGTCAAGGTATGCACAGAATATTTAGATAATATGAGGGTTAAGCTACCTGCTCAAGATTTTTCAGCACTTTTCAAACACTATATATATATATATATTTGCTATTGTTATTATAACTTTATTCATATCTTTCTTAGTCATTATAGAATCATTTACATTACATTACATTACAGTCATAAGTGTGTATCACTGTGTATGAATAGGTTAAATGTGGAGGATAAATTTCCTTGTGTGCAAGCACAGTGGATTTACCATTCCATTTACCTTTACAATCTTAGTTATTTACAGCTTACACGCCTCATGTTAAAATGACTGATAAGGGAAATGCACTTGGGTGTGTCTGCAGTGTGTATATTCAGGGCTGTGATGCTGGAAGTCTCGTATGTACTGTATATGTGTGTATGAATGAGTGTGAATGTGGTAGTCTTAAATGAGTGTGTACGTATACACACCTTTGTGTGTGTGTGTGTGTGTGTGTGTGTGTGTGTGTGTGTGTGTATGTGTGTGGGTGTACCTGTGCTGCAGTGTGTTTACCCCTTCTGAAAGTTCTGCTTAGCCGTTTTCCCCCTCACTCTACCAGGTCCCAGTCCGAATGCTCACCTTTGTTAGTCCCACATAGAGCATGAATTTAACATGAGCTACTTCCTGTAAAAGTTGGTCTGCTTCTGAGACATGACTTCAAAGTCCGGCTCACACATCTGAGGCCTGTTTTATCCAAGTAGAAAAGGAATGCATAATAGCAGCTACACTTTAATGATTCATATATAAATTAAATATTACACCCATTTTTACTGTATTATGGGAGTTACTGCTCCCTCTGAGCATATAGCTGCTATTGGGTAGAGGAATATAGCACTGTATGTAATATGTATACAGCTTTGGATTAAAAAAAAAAAAAAAAAAAAAAAAAAGATATATATTTTGGTATCTGCACTATGTTCAGACCTCCATTCTTCAGCATGCCTTAAAGTCTGGTACAAAGTAGGGAATTGTGACAGTCTATTATTAATGATGAGAGTGCCCTAAAGGAATGAGTCAAATTGTCCTCTTACATTTTATTCTCCGTAGTGGACAGTTTATTCACCGTAACACTCTGTGTCATTTCCATTTGGATATGCTTTTAATGTTAAGCCAGCAGTACATGTCCACTTCCTTTCAAAGGGCAAAGTTAACAGGGAAAGAACTAAGTCTACAGTACAGTATTACATCCAAACAGTGTTATGTAAACAATCTAATACTTTGCTGAAAGCTCTGCGTGCTTGGGGAAAGATGAATAGGAACTCCAGCCCATTTCAGAAGAGATGCAATTAGGACTGTAATGTGATTTCTGCTCTAAATCAATTACGTTGTCCCTGTGTCAGGGCCGACAAGGCAAGCCGTTCACAGACACACCTTACAGGCATGCGGACAAATCCTTCTTCTTTTCCCATCCAGTGGCCCTCTACATGGCCAGATCTAATTGTGGGGTCAAGATAGGCATTCCGGTGGTCAGACAAAGTAAGAGACTGTAAGCACAAGTGTTTAACTAACCAGTTCCATTTGCTCTCAGTTACGTGTGCTCAGGTCAAATTTTGGTAGATTTGTACTTAGTTAATAAATCCTAGAGTTCTGCTTGAGTGTATTTGTGAGGAATCTGCCCTGTTTCACTTTAGACATTACTACTGAGTTACTAATGCTCTTTTCTATTTTCAGATGTTGAACTGACAGATGCTGGATGTACTAAAAATTTCCGCTGCTTAAAAATGTACATTATGTGAAAAAGGCTTAAGATTAGAAGATCTTTGACTATCTTACTAGCAAATGCACCTCACTGAGGTTTCTTTAGGCAAATAAAAGTGGTTATTCTGTGCCATCGTTTCGATACCTGAAAGTCCAGATCAAAGTCCAGCCAAGGTTATATTTTTGTTACACTGTAAACATGTGAACCAGTTAGTTTTGTTTTCACACCACCATATAGCAAGCACACTGAAGACCACTTAAATGGGCTGAGCCTCCCTACAACTGACATTGATTGTTTTGAAGAGGGGTATGCATCTGACGTCAGCGTGTTGCCAGTTCTGCAAGTTGCCTATCCAGGTACCAAATTCTGCCTCCATACCAGAATCAACCAGAATTACCCTCGTATTCCTTTTTATCTGTGTTTATACATAAGGTCGAATCTACAGTTACAGGAGCTACAGAAATTGTAAGTGTAATTGTGCATGCAAAGGTGTCAGATTTAGGCACAGCAACAGTTCTTTTTCACATTTTATAGATTAAAGGTATTTAAAAAGTGAACCCAACACAACATATCATTTGTATGTAAGGATATAGTGGAGTGTAGTGGAGCAGAGAATGAAGCAACACATCTACGTATTTTGTTCTCTGTTCTTTCAGTTCATACCCACTTGCTTATCAGTCCTGCCCTGTTGAGATGTTAGCACCTCCACCCCATCCCACCCCCAGAGAAAAAAGTCAGTGACCATCAATCCTATCTAGGCCCCATGTGCAGTGTATTACCCAAATGGAATCCAAGGTTAACCCCTCCTGGTCCCACCAGGGAGCCAGCTGGGAATCCATATGTGGGTCCAACATGGAACCCATGGACAAAGCATTCTGGTTCCCAGACAGGCTATTCGTAGAGGCCCATGGACATGCTAGACATCTGGTTATGCAGAGGTTCCTAAATAATTCTGCAGGTTCTTTGCATTCACAAATCAATCTACAAAAATGTGGATAAACTTTTAACTTCACTTTGCTTGATGATCCAAACACCAAAAGCAAGTATTTGTATAATGAAGTTTGTCGGCAGGGTTATATCTTTATGTCACAGCCATGTCTTTATGCCTCCACATTCTGACCTTCTAAAGGGTCACCTTTCAATTCATAGTAACCAGACTGTGTCATATGACTTCCCTTCACACACCGGGCCCACAAAATCGCACCCAGCACCCACAGCTCAGGGTCTTGTGGGTAAGCTGTGCTTTTGAAAGAGCCTCTTTATCTGGGTTTAGCTAATCACTGGTTTGTAACACTGATAATTGATTTGCCTGGTCAGAGCTTCCTAGGTTGAAATTTAGTTTGGTTAGAAAGAATGTGAATATCAAGGCTCATCTTCCTTTATGGTTTTCCATAGCAGCTCAATAAATGAAACAAGTTGCTGTTTATTTAAAATGCAAAGTCAGCAAGGCTTCAGATATTGTCAGCATAAAAATGCTTTTCAAAAAGTACACCTGCTCTGCAACCACGTCCAAAATCCTTATTTTCAGAAGAGCAGGGCACAAGACTATCTAAAACTAGTCCAACAGTGACAATAGGGAGTATATTTAAAGCTCATCAGAAAGTACATGTGAACCCTGTAAAAGTGCCTTATTATTGAGCCAGACTGTTTTATTTTAAGAGCCATAGAGCTCATAGGTCATTGTCGGGTGAGATGTAAGATGTGTGTGTAAGATAGCAGAGGACAATCAGTCCATTTTATTCCAAATGTCAGGAAAGATTAAATAAGAGGAACAAATTGTCCTTTAGAAACCAGGCTGTCGTCTTGTCTGATCTGAAGAGGCTGTAGATGTGCCTGAATGTTGATTTACGGTGAGTGCTAAAAGTGAAATCAGCTCGATCGGAGGCTGACAGTTGCTGGTACTGGTATGGGAGAATGTCTGGCAATAGTCATTAGTGAAATCTGTGTTAAATATTTTAGATGAAGTTAAGATAAAGTTTTACACACACCACCAGTTCTAAAGTCTGGAATCTCAGTTTTCTAATAAAATACAACATTTGCTGCAAATGACTGTAAGATTCTGTGACTCTGCTCCACAACCAATGTATATAACAGTCTTGAAATCTGGTGATTACATGTATATAATCAAGTTAATACTCCACATAGATAATTACTATATTTTACTTTTATTATTTAAGCAAAAATATGACTAAACTAAATGTCTGTAAATACTGTCTACTGCTTATAGAGCTAATTGACATGTAAGGTAGCACTAAATAAAGTTATAGGAGAAGGAAAAAACCTTCCTTCCTTCCTTGCTTCCTTCCTTCAAATCAATATAAAATGATTTAATTCATTTTGGAACATTACCAAATTGTGACGCAATGTAAAGTACAGCTGTAATTCATATTATGTTAAAAATAATTATTTTTAAAAAAAGTTGGTTTGTTTGTTTGTTTTTGCATAACAATGATGAGGTATAATAATTAATCTCAAAAAATGAATATTGTTGAAAAATTGTTCATAATTAAATTCAAAAAAGTAAACTGTCATAGTTTGAGTTTGAAGTACTAATTGTACTGTGTCAAAAATAAAACAAAAATATGAAATTTGAAATATATCACTTTAAATGTTATAAATACAAAATATGACAGTTTATCTTTTTGAACTAAATTATTGGGGGGGGGGATTCATGATATTTATTTTTTTAACAACGTGATCAGAGATGAGATGATAAGATAAGATAAGATAAGATAAGATAAGATAAGATAAGATAAGATAAGATAAGATAAGATGGAAGAAATATTGCTGTTGTGTTATACTTAAAAAAAAGAGTCCAATAGTGCGTGGAGTTTAAATGCGTGTGTCCATGGTCTGCTGGGAGCAGTGCTGGTTGTTTAAAGAGTTCAGGGATGCCCATACTTTTGCATATTACTATAATTAAACAGATCTTCTTTTATTTGAAGTTAAGATCAGAGCTGAAGCTTTCTTCTGACCTTCGATACAGAGTTGAGTAAAATGTGTTTACCTTTTGTACTAAAGTGCACACAAAGTACATTTGTGGGCTAAATTTGCAAACCACTGTTCAAAAGCTTTTGCTGGACATATATTCATTACAGCTGTAATTAAATTGTGGGAAATTAAATAATGCAATAGCTGTTTAATGAGAACTAAGCAGAAAATTAGATCAACTTTGACCTTACCCGTACTAATAATACATGCTTTGGGTTCGGACAAAGGCTCGCTTGTGCAGTGGACTATTCAAGTCCATGCCATTTGAATAAGTGTGTGTGTGTGTGTGTGTGTGTGTATGTGTGTGTGTGTGTGTGTGTGTGTGTGTGTGTGTGTGTGTGTGTGTGTGTGTGTGTGTGTGTGTGTGCGTCTGTGTCTGTGTGTTGTCTGGTGGAACAACTGTCTACACGGGATCCATGTGCTTTGTAGTATACATACTAACAGACTCTGAGGTGAGAAGGCTGAATGTGTGTTTTGTGCCAGTCCTGCTCTGAGATCATGCGTGACATTTTTAAAGCATATCAGCCTCAGTGCTACAAATCAACTACACTACAAAAGCCTTTAGTCATACTTGTGACACTTCAGTTACAGTGAAAGTAAATCTGCCTGCACACACACACACACACACAGCTTTTATACTGTGTTACTACCTAGTTCTTGCCCTTCCTGTTATAGCCCCCCGCCCCATTAGTCATGTCACTGACCCTTCCTCAAATACTGAACTCCACTGCCCCATTCTATACCAGAAAGCTCATGCTCTCCTTTCCCTCCACTCCAAAAAATAAAATCAGTTTATTCACTTTTCACTCTTCATTGATTATTCATGCTCACTTGTATTGTGTTTTACAATGTTTGAAGTGAAGATCATTTAAGATCTCAACCTGAACTTTCTGGAGCCCTTCCTGGCTTTCATGCTTCTTAACCTCAATCATCATGACTAAATCAAATGGCTTGTAATATTTATAGAATTCTTCAAAGATTAATACATTAATTGTCCAGTCCACTTTGGAAATTGAATGGTTGTAATTTTCCTACCACAGATTCCCCGCTTTCCACCCAGGCCCCTCGCTCTAAATTGATTAATCAGCCTGGCCTGAGTTTCATTTGAAAGTGTGGTAGAAGATGCCAGGCCTGGATCTCATGCACTTCTCTGAAAGGACAGCCATGGCCTGGGTCTCCTACTCTAATCTTCCATTACTCTCCTGCACTCCTGTTCATGTTTCTTTGGATGTAAAGTCATACAGTGGCACGCAAATGTCAAATCTATTGTTACTGTGCACAGTTAAGCAAGTTGAAGATGAAATAATGTGTAAAAGTCATAATGGTAAAGATGAAACATACAACATTTTAAGCAATACCCGTGTACTATTTTGGGTCTGTACAGTATTAGAGTGAAATAGTTCAGGAACCCTAAGAGATTTGGGAACTCAGATAACTGAAGTCTCAGACATTAATTAGCCTGTTAGGGTTATGGATTCTTCACAATCATCATTACGAAAGGCCATTCAAATTTCAAAGGCCATTCAATGGTGATTCAAATTTCAAAGCTTTATACATTTCCAGACTCAGCAGTACCACTCTAAAGTTGAAAATGGTTATAAGGAAATAGCACAGGGTTTTCAGGCTGCCCATTCCAAAATTCAATGGCAGTTAATAGGAACAATGGTCTGTAAGACCAAGTAAAAGTCCTGTTCAACTGCAAAAGACCTTCAAATTAAGATCTAGCAGATTTAGAGTCGTACATTTCACAAACATGGCCTTCATGTGAGTCATCAGCACAAAATTCAGTGACAGAAGTTTGCTAAAGAACATCTAAACAAGCCTGATGCTTTTTGGAAAGAAGTCTTGCAGATTGATGAGGTTAAAATAGAATTCTTTGCTGGCACTAAATTTCATGGGTAGAGGGAAGAATGCATTCAATTATTCATGCAAATTCTGGATGAAAATGTAAAAACCATCTGTAAAAAAGCTGAAGTTGAAAAGTGGATGGCTTGTACACATGGATAATGATCCTAAACACATCTCGAAATCCACAACAGACTATCTCAAAAGGAACAAGCTCAAGGTTTTCCTCATAGTTGCCTCATAGTTGTGATACTTCCCCAAGGGGCTGCTACTAGATACTTACCAATGCGAGATGCCCAGAGTATTGCTTCTGGACCTTTTCCTTTTTATTTTTTTTATTGTGTAAAAAATTATTTCATCTCCAACTTGCTTAACTGTTCACAGTAACAGTAATTTTCAGCAGGGGTGCCCAAACCTTTGCATGCAGCAAGACTGTGACTGAATTCAGTGTCATCACTGTCAGTGATAATGTCATTATATATGCTTTTTGGGGTCTCAACAGTTGTTCTTTGCATTGTGTAAGAATTCAACGATGAATTGACCAATAGAAATGCTCCACAATGACTTGGTTTTTTTTTTTATTGAAAGTTAAGAATTGTTTTACTTCTGTTGTAAAATTACAAGTACAGTTCTCAATTATGTTATTATTATATCTAGGATATCTATATGCTGTCATTAATCTTTACTATCTCAACATGTGTATTTAAAAAAGATTGTTTAGGTTATTGTTAGTGATGACATTTCTCACTTTTTAAAGAAATATTTCTCTAAATCTTGGACTTGCTAATCATTATATACATAGTTTTTATGGGGAAACATGACAGAAGAAAGCAAGAATGTATATAATAGAAGTTTTCATTTAAATTAGCATTAAGTATTCTGATACACTAAAAGTATTTGATATCTGCTTATTCGTTATTTCTTACATCAGATGTTTCCTTAATGTTTCCTAAATGGTATTTAGTTTTACTGTACATCTTCTTCCTAATGCTGAAATTAAGTCTCTCTCAGGCTTCATTACCTGGACATGCAGATAACAAGCAGCAACACAATCAGTTGGAGGGAATCCCACATTCCTGAGAGGCTTTCACTCCCCAGTTGTATTTGTCCACTCCTCTGCGAGCTTTGCACCTGCATGAAGCTAAAGTGATATGACACCTCTCTTTTCATCACCACAGGACACCTCTCAGACCAAAGGCCTGACCAAAGACCTATTACCTGACATGGCTGCCCCAGGTATGGGAAATCTCTGAAGTCAGACAGGGCCCTGATTCGGTGGGTGGGTGTGTGCAGTGAGGTGTTTTAGGTCATCACGTGCTGCGAGTTTGATCTTTTAGTTTGCAGCAGTTTACAGTGTCTGAACATACACTTCAGTGTGCTGTTCCAACAGGATAATGCTCATCTGAATATTTTAAGAGCTCATCTTAAAGACATATGGCCAGTCGCATTACCAGACCTATCCATGATTGAAAATGTTTGGGATGCTATTGGACATGGATGAGATGGATTATCACAGGACGCCATTACAACCTCTACAACCTCTAAAACTCAATGCTGAGATGTGCTGGCATATTCTATTAAACCTAGTGCCATATTAAAACACACTATTTATGTATGTGTAGCTCAATAAATATTGCACATATCAATCTAAAATGTAGTCATATATAGATATATATACATATATAGATATATATATATATATATATATATATATATATGGCTGTAATTTAGTGATACCAAATATCCCATTACATTTAAAGAAATTTGTCTTTGGTCTGGCATTCAGAGTGAACATAGCTTGATGTCAGTAGAATGCGTATTGGCAGTTTTCATTACAAAAAAATCAAGGATATTTTGGTATGAATTCAATACATTTACTATAAAATATATGTTCCTGTACAATAATCATGATCATATTCACAAATAATGTTGTCAGCATCTAAATTGATTTCTTTTGCTTGGTCATTGTGAGTGTATAATATTGTAATTATGTTGTATTAAATGCATGGCCTACTGTTGACTTTGAACTTCACCCTTCTCATGAGAATATGGTCACTCATCTATGGCGCATCCTGACGCTTCAGTTTGGTTTAAATTACTATGGCTCAAAATTATTTAGGTTCCTTTCATTTGGAGAGACCACTGTAGATGTTTAGTAGAGTTTTACTTTGTCTTCAGTTAATATTCAGCTAAATATAATGTTGCTGCCATGTAGAAGCCTGGTGTCTTTGTTTTTCTTTTGTTTTTATATAATTTATATCATTTGTTCTTAATATTGTATCAGACTTTCATGATGGATTAACCAATGGAAATGCTTCAAAATGATTTGGAATGATCTTTTTCCAGTGACATCCATTGAATGTTAAGGGGTTTTCCATCTCCAGCAATGTTTTTGTATGACAGTGACTATATAATAAATACAACTGAACTTTAAATGGAATTAAAGAGACTTAATCCTGACCCTGAGTTTAATGCAGTTCGTCATATAAAGCATTAATGTTTCACCATAGAATTTTAGCAGCTTCAGCGTCTGTATATCTTACATTGTATGTTTTTCTTTTTTTAATTAATTTATTTTTAAAGCAGATTTAATTGCTTAATATATAAATGAGCATAGGTCATTATTGCTATAGGAAAATTGCTACTTTGGTCTCACTTGAGTTTGCATTTCCAAAATAAACACTATAGTTTCAGTTCCCATTATAATCTGCAAATGTAAATTTTTGCCATACAAAAATTGCAAGGAAATGGCAAAAATACCCTCAAATACATCCTTGAAGGATAGTTTAAAGACCAGGCTGACTTACCTGGCCATACCAGCTATATTCCAGCATTATGACGAGATGAGCTTCTGGACAGATTGCTCTGAAAATGTGACAGCCTCACACTCTTTGGTGGGACAACAATATCGCTCGCAACTTTTCCCTTCCAGCCTGTCGGCAAGTCTATGGGTACCACTCAACCATCAGCACTACACACACACACACACACACACACACACACACTACACACATACCCCCACACACACACAGCCTTGTTGAAGTTTTGCACTCCTAAGCTTATGACCTGTTGATAATGAACCTGAACCCATTATTTTGAGTCAATGAATTGAAAGAAATAGGGCAAGGAATGAAAACCACAGGGCCAATTACTGGCATTCTTTGATGTGTAACTCGCTCTCACTCACCCAAACCGCTCTGCGCCTTTTGTCTTTATCCTCTCTGTTATTCATTAATTATTCTGGTCGGGGTCAGAGGTGAGTTGCCTAATTGTGCAGACGGTCTAACTTTGAGGATGGTGGGGATTCGCCCAGTGCTGACACTCTCCCTAGCTGTGCTCAGCCACCTTGAATTATGCCAATTAATCCAATTCTTTGATTTCCCCCCACCTTTTCTCTTTCTCTTGTTCATTTTGCCTCTTTCTCTCTTCTTTTATACATCATAATCTCCTCCGTTGAGAGTTGTATTGGGGGTCCTGAACTGGTAAGAGGGGTTGAAGTGAACTAGAAAGGAGCTGACATGAGGAGCAACGAAGAGGTCTTGGATTAGTGTGCCTTTGCTTGGTGTCCCAGATGACCAGACTGTACCAAACATACAGTTTTGCCACCAACCTTAAAGAAAAAAAAAACAAGGGTTCCTGAAGGGTTCTCAGTGGGAATGTAGGGTCCTATGAAGATGCAGGTGTTGAAATATCACTGCATTCCCCATGGCTTTAAGCATTATTCGCTGTCACATACCAGAGTTATTAATACTGCTGAAGAATTCATAACTATGGGTTTGCTGGTTTGAATCTTTCAAATTACACCAAAAGAGTTTGGAGAGAACTTGTTTTCTGTATTCCTAAATATCCTATTGTGTGTGCTTTTTGTTTTCTTTTTAGAAAAGGAGGGTTCTTTATTGGTTCTTCAGTAACAGACAAGGATATTTATAGGACCATGAAAACTCAAATTAAATGGTTATTTGCAGCTCATTCAGTTTCAAGAACCCCTGTATGCCTGATTTAGCTCTATAACTGTAAACACCAGCTCTACATGTTCTTCTGCCTGTGCTACTACTAGAACAGGACCATTCAACCCAAGATTCCTATTGCAGCCTGGTGGCCTGCTGCTGTCCTTGCGATCTCTTTCTCAGGAGGACACACAACTCAGCACCACAGGGCCTTTTCACAGTGTGAGCCACTTAAATACACCCATTAGCAATTATACACTTCATTATGGTTGTAAGACTCAATGCCTTCACACTGAGCTACTTCCCCATTATCCTTCCTTAAAGAACAGGATTTGTTCTGCATACAAACAAAGGTTAATGCAGATTTGAATGCAGGTTTTAACATTAAAAAACATTTGACTTCTTGTGAATGTCTGCTGCTCAGCTATGATGGCTTGGGTAAGAGGTGTGCCTAACACTGTTCAAAACCATATGTAAGCATACAAGATGATTTCAAGTGATGACAATTCTGAAATGTGCATGATTTTGACCAATTTGACTGAATTCTGGCTAAGAGTAACTGAAGTCTGACCAAATTCCAAACTCGTGTGTAACCTGACTAAAAGCTTTCCAAAGCCTTCAGTAGACTTACCACATTCTGTCCAAACCCATCTACAGTCTGACCAAAATCAAATGTGTTTGTATAGTGCTTTTTACAGCTGATGATGTCACAAACATTTACAGACAAATAAGGCGATTAACACAGGAACTACTCCAAACCCAGTAGCCTTAAAGACTCATCTGTATTCTCACCATTTTAAAGCAACCTTCAAGTAACAAATCAAAGGTTGATAGTGTGGATAAGCATTTGGTTTCATAATGAACTGTTCTTCTACAAATTTCCATACTGCTGTAAATTGCAACTGGAGTAAATATAGATGATTAGATAGATAGATAGATAGATAGATAGATAGATAGATAGATAGATAGATAGATAGATAGATAGATAGATAGATAGACAGACAGACAGACAGACAGACAGACAGACAGACAGACAGACAGACAGACAGTGGACCCAATTGTTCATTTTCATCCTAGCTCTAGCTTGAAGTGCCCTCCCTGAAGTTATGTGGATGTAAAGCACTAGACACCATGACCATAGGAACACATGGTTTCCCCACAGCAGTCATGGGTTATCAAAGTAGGGCTCCTAGGCAGAAAATCCTCATCTTCCCCCTCTTGTCACAAGTTATACAGGTCAGTCTCTGAATACATCCTCAGTGTCACCAAAAGGTATGTCACACAAAAGAGATTCATGGCAAATTATCTTCGCAAGAATGCAGAGTGGCAGCCTGTTTGGAAAGGAGCACCTTGTTGCAAAGAGTGACTCTTTCAGCAGCTGTGGCTGAGGGAGGCCAGAGGTAATCACTGTGGAGGGGCTAGGAGAAAGACATCCCGACTTCAGGGATAAGGGACTCCGTGGTGATACGCTGCATTAAAGGCCCCAGTGGCCCAGTGTGAGACAAGTCTCTTTTCTCATTACAAACACACACACGCACATCCACATGCTGTGTCATGCTGACCAAAGGCCAGAAGGTTAAAAAGGACAAGAAGATAGCATCTTTAAAGGCTGAGCAGAGATAATCTTGTTACGTGATGTCACTTCTTCTAAAAGTGATGGATAAAAGCATGCACAGAAATGATGGCTGCTTCTACAACTTCTGTGTGACATCTGCTTTCCCAATTGTATGGTGTAAGACAGTCTGTTTGAGATTACATAATTATTTGACTGAATGGCGTTCAAATGTAGGCCTCCCAGAGAGCAGATATATTTGGGCCAAATCCAGGCCACCTTTGGCACTTGCTGCTCAGTTGTGGGAAAAATTTGGGCAAAGCTGGTTCACTTTTGGTATTTACAGTTGAAGCGTAAACCACATTTGGGTCAAATATTCATTGCTGTCTGGCCTGCAGTTTCCATGATGTGATCAGTTTCACAAACTTTGAACATCAGATGTCTTATATGATTGATTTTCGGCTTCGGCAGAGAGGATTCTTCTATGTGTCCAAATTCACTCTTGGATGTTTGAGCACTTTCTGCTTCTTACCATCCAAGCAACGAACACATTCAATATCTCTGGACTCTGGGAAGGTCAGTCAATTGTTTTGAGAACACTAGCAGCATCAGCAGTTAAATTTTCTCAGCTCTTGCTGAGAAGCTTCACATCCCTCTTTTCAAGATATCAGTGTATTATATTGTTGTTGTAAAAATATGGAAAGTGAAAAAGGAAAAATGTCACCTTGCAAAAGTATGGGATTCCTAGGAGATTTCAGCACTCAGATAACTTTGACTGAGGTCTCAGATCTTATTTACCCTGTTTGGGTTATGTTTTGTTCTCAATCATCATTAGGAAAGGCCATGTGATTCAGATTTCAAAGCATTATAAAAACCCAGACTCTTCTAACCTTGTCAAAAGAAACAGGAGCCATGGGTTCTTCTAAGCAGCTGCCTAGCACTCTGAAAAAAATTAAAATGAAAGTGATTGAGCCCCACAAAGCAGGAGAAGGCTGTAAGCAAAGCACTTTCAGGTTGCCTTTTCCTCAGTTTGAAAGGTAATTAAGAAATGGCAAGATAAGATAAGGCAGACCAAGAATAAATTTAGAGGCAGCTGCTTGTGTGAAGCCAAATCAGACCCCCTGCTTGAGTGCAAAACCTTCAGGAAGATTTTGCAGAGTATGGAGTTGTGGTACATATATGACCTCCATGGAAGAGTCATCAGAAGAAAACCTCCCCTGCATCCTTATCACAAAATTCAGAATCATAATTTTGCAAAACAACATCTAAACAAGCCTGATGCTTTTCTTGCATCAAGTCCTGTGGACCGATGGGCCAATTAAAATAGAACTCTGTAGCCACAATGAACAAAGGTATGTTTGGGGAAAAAGGGCACAGAATTAAGGAAAAGAACACCTCTCCAACTATTTTGCATCCATACGGGGATGGATCAGTCATGCTTTGGGGTTGTGTTGCAGCCAGTAGCACAGGTAACATTTCACAGGTAGAGTGAAGAATGGATTCAATCTAATTCCAGCAAATTCTGGATGGAAACAAAACACCATCTGTCAAAAAGCTGAAGTTGAAAAGAGGATGGTTTCCACAAATGGATAATGATCCTAAACACACCTCAAAATCCACAACAGACTACCTCAAAAGAAACAAGCTGAAGGTTTTTCCATGGTCCTTATAATCCCCTGATCTGAACATCATAGACCTCAGAAGAGCAGTGCATGTGAGATTCCCCATGAATCTAAAAGAACTGTTAGACATTTGGGAGGAAAAATGGATAAAAAATCCCTCAAACAAGACATGAAACACACTTGGATGGCTACGATTTACAAGCTGTGATTCTTGCTAAAGGGGTTACTACTAACCATCCAGGGTGCCCAAAGTTTTGCTTCAGGCCCTACTCCATTTCAGTTCTTTTGAAAATGTAAAATTTGACAATAAAAACATGTTTTTGCTTAAAATAAAAATGAAATGTGTCATCTTTAACTTAATGCCTTTAGGGGATCATTTCATCTTCAGTTTGCTTGTAGTTTTAACCAGTGCCCAAACTTTTCCATGCCACTGTACAATCCTAGAGGAAATTGTGAAATGCTGGTTGTGGGTGTTATTGAATCAATTTGTTTACTTTGAATTTATTTGTGTTAAAAAGTATTTGTTTATGCTACAGAAAGCATTTTTAAGAATTGTTTGGTATGTCTGTGTTGCTCCATCACTCCAATGTCACTACATGAGTGAGACATATGTCCAGCCAAGAACATCAGCACAACGTACATGAAATGGAAACTGAAACTGAAGCAATTTATCACAGTGCTTCAAGGGGAGTTCTCAAAAATACATGACAAAAACAAAGCATTGAAAGAATGAATCTTGAAACTAGATTGGTGCTCTTGAATCTCAAATGTAAAGAAATACAAGTCAACAATGAAAACACTGAATAACTCCTAAAAACATTTATGAAAGATGGGCTCAAAATCCTTGCAGGAACTGGATAGTTTGACCTTTGCAAGAGTGCATTGCATGATTAAGAAGAAAATGGCTCTGCTCTCCAAGTATCCTCAACAAACACTGGACCTTGACCAAAAGTTGCTGAATACTGTGGGCCTCAATTTTTCTATATTTTAATCAGCTGTTGAACTCCTTTCTTATTTCTAAAGCTTTTACCTTCCTTATGCAAGTGGATTATCTTATATCTAATCTGCTCAGAAATATCTCAAAAAATGAAGAAATTTTCCTAATTGCTGTTTTGACTGACGTTTGAAAAGTACTGAATCACTAGGAAAAAAAAGGAAAGAGTCCAACAAACAGTATGTTTTGACCACCTTCAGACAACCACACTTTTTCACACTGTATAAGAGATTGATTGAAACTCAGCATAGCCCGACCTGTAACATAGCCCTCATCAAACCCTTGTGGCAACTTTAACCCCCCAGGAGCCCTAGGGCACAGAGATGCACTCGGCTCTGCACTAAAACCCCATCCTGGCGCATATTCCATGCATTGGACCTTTTTTCTTTTGAATCTTATTAGTGGCTGAACTTAGTTTAACTGAAAAAGACTGCCGACTTCACTCAATTAGTGCTAATAGGATTATGGAGCTGGTATGGGCTGGGAGGTTTAAATAGGGCTGGAATTTTGGCAGACACCTGCTACATGTACTGCATTAATCTCATAAAGGAGAGTATGTGGGCTCGTTAACGGGGCCCACTGATGCCAAGGATCAGGTCGACATGTTTGCTAGTGTAGGCAGGAGTGGAGCAGGAAGTTGCCGCAGATGCAGTGGGACAGCGAGGGTACAGTAAGTTTGTGTAGCCACAAATTTCCTGTGCTGGTGGCATAGTGCCCAAAAAAGTCACAGTCCATTCTGCTGCTCATTCATCTGACCCCTACAACAAGCCTAGCTGGTCTTATGGCTGCATGAACACACCCTGCTTGCAAGTACTTAATGCTATAATTTCACCACTCTGTATAAGAACAGATAATAAAGACATTTATCCTTTATTGAATGATGAGGTAATTGATTTAATGTGCACTACATTTTGTGATTATGGCAAACTGAGCCTTGTGGCCATTGCTATCAGTTTGAGTATATAATGTTCAGTTTGAGTTACAGGCCAGACAGTTATAATATCTAAGGCATATTTTCAGTAGTTATAATGTGTTGTGATATAAGGCTGCATGATATAGAGCTGTGACTGTTAATATATTAACCCTTAGAAGATGAGAGCTAATAGTGCTGTTTTTCTATAATGATTACATAGTTTATTACATTAAGATTGAAAGTATATTAAATTGGATTTTTTTATTTATATACAGTAGTTGCACCCAGAAGGAATCAACTGTCATGCAGTGGTGTTGTGCCAGACAGTCATAGAGTCAGAATGGCAGTGGATCATTTTCAGTGATGCGTTCTTCTTTTCTCCTGGTGGAGATGACCAACAATGGTCAGTGCCAAGAGCAATGGTTTGTTGTTGTGCATCACACATACAGAAGGCCAGGTGTAATGGTATGGGTGCAATTTCATATGATACCTTTGGTTTGTCAGTTCAACATTATGTTAACGAGGTCCTGCAACCAGTGGCCCTGAACACACACTCCGGTGCATTACTCCAACAGGACAGCACTCTTGTGCATACTGTTGCCATCTAAAGAGCTGGCCTTGAAGACACAGATGCCATGCACAGTATGCCATGGCCACTTGCATTGCCAGACCTATCCCTAATTGAAAATATGTAGGATGCTATTGGACGTGCTATCAACACTCCAACCTTACTGCAGAATCTGCAGGAACTGAGTGAGAATATTCAAGCTGCACGGGATGGATTATCACAGGACACTATTTGTAACTCCATTCCGAGACATCTGGCATGTTGCATTCCAACTGATGCCATACTGCGAGACACTACATCTATATGTGTACCCATATCAGTCTACATTTTTAATCATTTATTGTTCCTGGTAAACTTCATGTTCTTTCCAAACTCCAAGCTCCAAATAAACTTGGAATTTTACATTTTGTTAAATAGTATAAAATTTCCATATTGCCTCCTTTTGCAATATCAATCGGTAGTATCATAATAATGATTAACAAAAACATATTGTCAAGCTCTGATACTGTCAGATGCCATCAGAATGGGCCTTTGTAGATTCTACAGACAATGCTACACCCCTCCTGTGAGCTTAGGCTGGAAGTTATTTGTCATTTTGGCTTAGCTGTGGAAAGACATGGTGATACAGAGCAGGTGAGGCTCTGAGCTACACAGTACACAGCATTTAAATGGGCTCATCCTTAATCCTATTAGTGGGAAACAAACCCTTGTTGATCAAAAGGACAGAGAGAGAGGTGCTCCTTATAAGAAGAAGCACTAAACAGCAGGGTATCACTGCACATATAAGGCAGTAAATGCTTTAGTCTGTTTTGTAAAAAAAATAAATAAAATAAAATAAAATTTATTCAACACTCAAATCTAGTGATTGTCATTTAGATCATGGTTGGCTTCCCTCATAAAATAAGAAGAAGCTTGTTTGGATGCAGTCTTTAGAGGTCATACTGGGAAACAGGCCATCATTTTGTTATTTTGGGGGAAAAAGTCTCATGTCTGAATACAGAATGTCTGCCATCATTAGTGTCACTAATGTTGTGCTTCCTGCTGCTGTGTGCCGAAGCCTACTAGATCAGATATTTCCAAAGTAGATTTTGGTTTGCACGTGTCTTTCCCTTAAGACTCTTTCACCGTCTGCCCAGTGATGATAGAGTGCAGCTGAGGCCAGGCTGGTTCTAAATGCTAGCAATGTTTAGCTGTCTTGTCTATCATATCTGTCCTCAGCCAACCCTGTTATTCAGATGCATCTGAAATGCCTGGCACTCACGGTCACTAACGCACTGCTCCAGTTCTGTTTCACAATCCATAATACACCTTATCAATTCCAAACTAATTAATAGTTTGGAAAAGTAAACTCAAAAGCCATATTAGGATTGGATTCGTTTCACTGGGGACGTCTGACCTCAATGATAAAACTAGTTTTTGGACAGCAATACAATATCAATATCTTTCTTTTCCGCGTTGTCATGAGAATACATTCCCTTTGATTAAATGGTCATAGAGGTGCTGGCTCTAAACACAGTTTCATTTCATTTTCAGTTCAATTTTCAGGTTTTTGTTTAACACACAGCTGTGAAAAAAAAAGTTATCAGAAAACCTTCAGTAAAAGGCACTAAGAGCCTGGTTAAAAACCCATACATAGTTGATCTGGATTGGAATAACGTTGTAGAAGTGCCCCCATAAAAGAGAGAATTACCCCAAGACCCCATGTAAATTTAATCCATTCAAAACAGGACTTTGGTTCTAGACTCATCAACAGTTTCAAAATATCTGAATATCGGATAATTGAGATGAGCTTTTTAAATTTCAGTTAGTGCTTAAAATGGTTTGTTAACTCTTTTTTTTAATCTCATGATAATACACACTTGAGCAATCGTTCAAAGCAAGTTTTATTTATGATGTCTCTGCAAGTTTAGAGCCTGTGCTACACATTGAGAGTAAAATGAGACAGTATGAAATTCGTGCTCTGGTTTAAAAGCATTTGGGAGTTTGAACATTAGACATAAACAATCATCTGGCAGGCTACACAGAACCCAAAATTCATTTTTAAATTGAACAGTTAAGGATGATCATTCATCTTCTTATCAACTTCTTGTCTGTCAGGGTTGTGGGGGGTCTGGAGTCTACCCCGAATCAATGAGTGCAAAACAGAAATACCCCCTGGACAGAGTTCCAGTCCATCACATGATTATAGTCTTGGTTGACAATTTTTTTTTTTGTGACATGTATATAATTTATATGAACACCACATTATGTTTTTCTCATTCCCATTGCTAGATTGCATTGCCATTGCTATAAATAGAATAGTGTAATCAATTAAATAATGTAATGAATATTAATACATTTATATTGACTGTGTTACTAAACCACACTTTTCTCCTTCAATGTCCTCCTTCTTATGTGGTAGACACACATTTTGCCATTGGTGTAACGTACTTAAATGTGAACAGCATTAACTTACTGCATATTAATTTGGTCTTATAGTACATTCTGTGATTTTAATGGTGGTGGCATATTCATCACATCAGAGTGTCAAAGTAAAAATTCTGATCTGGGATCAACTTGAACCTTTTACATAACAGTGTATAGAGAGAGATTACCTAATGAATACTGATCTCAGATCAGAGTTTTTGTACCTTTAGGGGTCCTGGTTATGCACCTGCTGACCCATTGTCCTTGATGACAACCCACTGAGCCACTGAAAGGCAGGCCCAGTCTGGCCTCTAGCCATTCGGAATGGGTGGTCTCCTCAAGTCATAGTGCAACCCCAGTGGCTCAGCATGCCAGGAGCCAAGCTCCCTCCCCATCCTTCCCCTAATGGCACCCCCCTGCCTTTATCTCTCTCAATACAGAGCTCCACATTCCCTGACCCCCATAACAACATCAGTCTCAAAGCAGGGAGCTGCTTGTACATACACGGTTATGGATCTGTCTCTGCCTGTCTGAGTGAGCGTGTGTGTGTGTGTGTGTGTGTGTGTGTGTGTGTGTGTGTGTGTGTGTGTGTGTGTGTGTGTGTGTGTGTATGTGTGTGTTGCACATAGTTGCCTCAGGGGACACCCTGTTTTTGAAAGGAAAGTCTCTCTCTTCTACACAGGTTTGGCCAGGCTCTCATCCACATGTGCACATCCTCACAAACACACATGCACACACACACACACACACACACACACACACACACACACACACACACACACACACACTTTAAACATGAAAGGTTTCTTGTGGAACACACCAAACACAAGCTTACTTTGATGTGTCCAAGTCGACTCTCCCTTAACACCCCATGATCACCCCCAACACCTCTCCCTCTCAACCCCTAAAACTGGCCGCTGCTCCTCTTCCTCTTTCTCTGAAGAATATGCCTATTTTCTATCCTTTGAACAAATGTAAAAGAAGTAAGGAAGCTGGTGGTCAAAGAAGATGGTAAAAATAAGTATAACAAAATAAAATAGAAAAAATGGAATTCAAAATCCGATTCAAAGATAGAGATAACGGGATGCTGTTAGATAAACAGTACTTAAATCTTTCATCTTTGAGAGCAAAAGCTTGTCTTTCACTTCTGATATAAAAAACAGGTGTTGGTGTCCATCCTTTCAGTCAACACTGTGAATCTGAAAATATGTGGAGCTGATCCCGAAGATCTTACTGAAAAAACAAACACGTTAAAGAAGACCATTTGCAAGTTGCTGTGCTTCTGATGCACACAGAAACGGTCATTGCATGACTTGTGGCTTGTGATGGGATAGTGCAACTTTGGAGGTGAATTCAGTCTCTGCAGAAACATTATGAATCTCCTGAAAAGGACAGAAGCTGTAATAAGGTAAAGATGGGCTCACATTAGAGCATCTAATATAATATTTAGATGTTGATTGATATTTAGATGTCTGCATATTTGTTTGTTAAATATATGTTCTCAGCTTTTGTTCCTGGTGCTGAAAAAGTTTAAGATGTGTTTAATAACTTTTTTGACTGGAAATATTTATTAAACACATTTAATGAAAGGCGGTGCATTTTTATTGGAATATGCACAGAATTTTTTATTGTTTGCATTGTTCATAACCTATATATCCAAATATTTGTGGACACTCTTTCTAATGAATTAATTCAGCTAGTTTAGTTTCACGCATTGCTGAAACAGCTTGTGTAGTACCTGTTACGAAGTATTATTAATAGAATAGGGCCCTCTGGAGCAGATAAACATGAACCTACTGGCACCATGCCTAATGCCAGTGCGGGTTAGAGGAGTGTTAAGCCCCCCAGCATTGAGCAGTGGATCACTGGACCTGTGTTCTCTGGAATGATGATGCTCCATCCAACACTTCTGGAGTGAACTTGGGGAGTTAAAGATGAGGTGGGTTGTGATCATGCAACAATCTGTCTTTACTAATGCTCTTGTCACTAAATGCAATTTCACAGCAAAGCTCTAAAATTTAGTAAAAGGTCTTCCCTGGACAGTAGAGAAAGTTACTCTTTACTTTTTAGTTCTCCTGGTTTTGGAAGAAACAACCGTATCATTGCAGTATTCCAGCACTGTTGTGCAGTTTAGCCAGAAACACAAACACACAGGATCTGAATGGCATGATTAGAGTGACACAGGCTTCATGATCTGTTAGTGCTTAGTAGGGACTTATTGCCCAAACAATACTGCCACCAAATCCGCAGGGTCAGAATTCCAGAGAAATGATTCCTGAGACACAAAGAGCCTTTTGGGTGGTTTCTGCCTCAATGTGCGGACATTGGCATGCGTCAGTGTAATCACATTATGAGGTTAAGCACCAGCATAGCAGGCAGGAGAAAAGCTCCAGGTTTCAGCTCGAACACACATGCACTCATTCACATGGATACAAAAGGTCACAAACTCATACACAGACATAAACACTCTAAAAATAAAGGTGCCAAAAACAGTTCTTTGGAACAATGCCATTAAATAAACCCTCCTGTCCCTAAACGGCCTTTTAATAGGTGCTCAGTTGAACAGCAATTCTCAGAAAGTGGAGAACCTGTTAAAAGTTCTGAAGTAAAGAACTCATGTTGTATGTAATAGTTCTATTCCAGTTCTTTCCCTAGAACTTTATGCCCAAACCATGTAGGAAAGTTTCTTTTTAAGAGTGTATAAGATATATTATAAATATGATACATATACATTTTAACCTTTATAACTCTAATATTGTGGGATGTTTTCATAATTTGATGTAGTTTTATTCACCAAAAAAAATGTAAACATATTTATAGCAGACAGTCAGTCACACATGCCAAAGGTTCTAGGCTAATCAAATTTGTTTCATTTGAGATTAACAGTTTGCATTTTTATTTTAATTTAAATATTTGTGTTAGTGTGCACCTACATTTTTTTCATAATAAGAGACTGTTAGAATATCCCCCACAGCCTAAAATCCTAAATTTGTATTCCGAGCAGGTCTCAGTCAGTCAATCCTTCTCCCTAGAGGCCTGTTCATTTATCATGAGTCAGCACTGAACAGCTTGAAAGGAAGAAATTGGTTGGAAATTGAAGAAGGGTTCTGAAATGAAGAGTCTGTGATTTGAAATGAGAACTGTAGACCGGTGTATAACACGGATTTTCCCAAGTGGAAGTAGCGAGAGGAAGTGTGAGGCCTAATTTTCTGAATTGGAATCTGTCTGTCACTCTTTTACACAGACACTCCACATTCACTCCATTCCACCCAATTAAAACTGCTGCCTCACTTTGCTCCCTCTCTCACACTCTCTCACACATAATTCATACTTATTCACTCACTCACTTGTCCACCAGCACACATCAACCATTTCAAACCATACACTCATTTGATCCCTCACTTGTCCATGACTTAATATTTTAGTCTAGTAAAACCAGCAACTCCAGTGTTGTGCCTGAAAGTTTCTAAAATGCTCTACTCAACTTAGTTCCTCAGCTGCATGAGGAAAAGAACAGGCTATGAATCAGATCCTCAGTGTACTTTACTACTACTACTACTACTACTACTACTACTACTGCTACCTCTATTGTTTGCATCTGGCACATAAATGCAAATGTGATGGTCATATACAATGAATGAGTCCGCAGGTACCTTCCAGGCAGGGTAGGAGTGTGTCCAGGCTGGAGGATGGAGTTGGTGATAGGAGCCATATGGGGTGCTAGAAGCGTAGGTATGAGGGGCATGGCATGGGTTGGATTCCCTCTCAGTCTGCTGGATCACTCCGCTCCTCATAACAGAAACGGGCATGCTTGAGTGGGTCTGGAACATGGTGGTGCACTGAAAAATAACAAAAGTAGAAATAAGTGGGAAATCCTGGTCAGATGCTGCTGTGTCAATTTTTGTCCACACATGAACACTGCTTGGGAGTAGTTTGTATATTTAGCTTTTGATTGTAATTCTCTGTATTTCTTTCTCTATGTAGGCAATTCCAACTGACCTACACTATTTATGCTCCACCATCCAATGCACTCTCAAAATGCTCATTGTGCCTAAATAAAAATCACAAAATTTATTTTTGTCTTAAATTACACATATCTTCTTAAATATGTCTTCATTTGAGATGTACAAATTAAGAGAATGTAAATATTTATATGAATTAGACCATGATTGAATCAAATATGTACTGGCACCTATCTATCTATCTATCTATCTATCTATCTATCTATCTATCTATCTATCTATCTATCTATCTATCTATTTATTTATTTATTTATTTATTTATTTTTGCTTATAAGGACTAAAACATTTTAAATCTCAGAAAACCTTTTGGAAATTGGTCAACCTGAATCTTTTTTTTTTTTTTTTTTTTGGGATTTAGTTGGAAACAAGTAAATTTTAGCTGTTTTGTGAGCTGGATTACTCACTAATAATTAATTCATCACACATTAACAAGACCACAGTGGTTTGATAGGATAAGTCTTGCTGGTTCTTATGATATGTGTATCAAGATTTTTCTGATCCTGAATTTTGAAACCTAGAAAATGGCATGTAACTGCAATTTAACTGTAATTTTGGGTTCTAAGAGGTTCAAGGTTCATTTATTTGTCACGCACATAGTTATACACAGTACAACATGCAGTGAAATGTTATTTTGTGACTGTCTGCACATACAGATCAATACGGGATGAATGGAAAATGTAGGGAGAAGGTAAACAGAATAAATATGTCTTTATAGTTACAAGGTAAAAAATAAAAGATGCTATTCCTGAGAAGAAGAAAGAAATAACTCTAAGAAAAAAAAAAAAAAAAGTGGCGGTAGGAGGTATAGCTGTATGAATAAGTTGCAGTCAATGTAGGAACCCTAAGAGGTATTATATACAGTGCAATGTGCAATGGTTCCTACATAGAGTCAACACTTGTAAAGAAAACAATGACCACATTACAAAATATTATTGGCATTCATTCCAGAAATTTGCTCCAAGGTAAGATGAATAATTAGCTTTTTGCCCACTGTGGTGTGCTGTGGTTTCAAGTTTGTATAATGTTAGCAATTGATTATTTTGGTTATGGGAGCAATAGTAAAGTAGACTTATTGGCAAGTTGGTGATTGTAGGCCTCAATATGACGATAACTCTGGGACAAGCTCTGGCCTTTCTTACCACCCAAAATGTAACCAAGCAATTATAGCTATTCCATAGATAACCTGTATGCTAGCATAGGCTTTTGGAAAATGTTAGCAAGATTAGCTGACAAATCAGTTAAATTAGAACAGAAACACTTGACCACTTGAACTCTTGAACTATATGCCAGCAGAGACATTATAACTGGCTGAAATGTGAATGGAAGTTCTGGCAACATTCAGTATGCTGTCTTCAACAAAAATAGCCAATCAGCTTGTTGGATACTCAGCAAGCATGGTGCTAATAAATAAATCCTCCTTCATACAGAGATCTAAGGTTAAAATAATATTGCATGTTTTTGTGCTTTATGTATTTGTCGGATTTAATCACTTAAAATATGCTTTTTAAAAATGTTTATCGCTTAAAATATGCTTTTAAAATGGTGATTTGATTATTATGTTCCCTCCCAGGTCATAGAGAGAAAAGCCTGGTTTTGTATGATTGGAAATGCTTTCAGTGTGGCATTGCAAAGATGTCTGTTAAGTGAACGGCCAAGGTCTTTGATGCTAGCCAACCATTTCAGTAGTTTTGCCTTTCCTTTACACTGCATCTAGTGCTTCTGTCCATCACATTGAATGGCTTTCCATAAAGAAAGCCTTATTATGTGAAGTCATAGCAAACCAGGGACTGCACATGATCATGGTAGACATAGAAGTTGAAGCTACACACACATACAATTGTATCATGAGAGTCATCAATGTAGATTTGCGTTGAGAAGCAGTTGAGGATGAATCCAATTCCGCAACTCTACATACTGGCAGATTCATTTTTTCCACTCTTCCTTTATAATTTTAATTAGCTGCAAGAACACTGTCCTTCTCAGTACGAGCAGTTTTCCATTATGGAAGATTAGATTGCCCGATTTCATTACAATGTCTATTAAATAGCACATTTGTTATTAAAGCAGGCCGTGATCATCCATGAACTACAGTTTACATTTGGATACTTATTAGTCTTTTATTGTTTGTGGAAACACTAATTGAGACCATTAATATGTTGATAAGCTTAATAAGAAGGAGCACACGACAAATAAAACTACCATTTAGACTGTGACACACAGTCATTCATATGAGTATACAGTATGAGCTCAATAAGAAAATAATTTCTGACAAACCCTCTGTTTCACTGTTATCATCTCATATAATAATGTCAGATGTTCAGTTCTTAAAAAACACAGCACAAATTGGAGAATTTGTATGCTCATTTGCTATTGTCTCAGCATGACATTCATTTACACAATGATTTAATTACATGAATTCCTGCTTTTTTAATGCCATTTACAAATGTGATACCCCACATTGGTCATTTTTACAGTGCACAGTCGACCGTGGGTGGATGGATTGATCTTGGAACCCCAGGTTTAAGGGATAATTTGGGGAGTAATTTTCACTAGTTCATTTTGTGTAAAATACACTGATATTGCAACTCATGGGATAGCAGTTTTGATAATGGTGTGGCAGTACCTCAGGGGATGGCTTGGCAATGCCCCTGCCTAAGATGTGAGATGTTGTCTTGTTAGTACAGTTGAACACTCACCAGTGTTTTCATGGCAAGGCGGTTTCAAGGCCAGACAGCTGGCCAGACCAGATGGATGGGGCGTTAAGTTTCCGAAGCTGTGTGGGTATTTAACATTCCATGAATCACAGTGTCACCCGTACCAAGAATACATCTTTGAAGGAATTATTCCCTGCGGTGGCCCCCCATGGGTGCTTAATGATCAAGACTGGCTATGTCAGGCTAGAATTGTTCGTGAGAATGGGCAAGTGACTCTGGCACAAATCACATCCACATTCAGGAGGTCCCACACACATATCCCTCAGGTCAGTGCAGGGTTCTTTAGCTTTCATGAGATATTGGGGCAGAAGACCCACCAGAATGCCTCTGTTAATATCAAAACACTGGACACTGGTCTTGCCTAGGCTTGCAAACTGGACCCTAGATGACTGGCATAATATTGTATGGTCTGCTGAGTTCCAGTTCCAATTGATTTGGGGTGAAGACAGGGTTTGTGTATGTTGCAGACTCTAGTTGTCAACAACGCACTGTCCAGGCTGGAGGTGTTTTTCCATGTTAGTGTGTGGTGTATTCTCATGCCATGAGTTGGGTCCCCTGGTCTACCTAAGTGCATAATTGCTGCCCAGTGCCCATTATGTTTCAGTGCTTGTTGTCCATTTGCAGCCCTTCATTGACTTTATGTACATCTACAATGATGGGCTATTCCATCAGGGTAATACACCATACTATCAGGCCTACGTTTTCTAGAATCAGATGTATGATATATTCCTAGTGTGCATGTCACACTGTAGCTTGAGGAGTGTTCATGTTCATGTCCAACTCCCATGTTAATGTTCGTGTTCATGTTCATCTCCATCACGGAGATCTATTCTGTTGGCAGTACTTCTGTACAGGGCCTAGACAAGCTGTGTGCATTTGCACATCTTTGTCAGCAGTGGGAGCAACTGTAAGTAGCTGAATACATTAATTAAAATTGGTGTTTGCAAACATTTGCTTATTTAGTTGATACTCTTTCATTAATTACCACTTATTGACTTACAATTCTGAGGCGTCACCCAGACTGGATATTGAATTGATCACTGATGCCTCACTGATCAACCCCTAATCTTGAAGGACAGAATTGGATCCTTGGTCTCTTTTTGAGTCACCACTGATCACTACAGTATGTCATCACAGTGGAATGGTCAGTGGGTAGCGGCATCCCACCTGGGCACTGTCCCGCAGCAGGGCCCTCCAAGAACAGGACTTTGTTGGTGCAAGGCCTGTGTTACAGGGCCCATGGCACTCCAGGCTCCGCAGCATAATTGGCTTATCAGAAATATGTCTTTTGAGCGAGTGAGCGATTGTGCGATCCACACCGCTTCTCCTGAATGAGGATGGGGGGCTAATGAATATGAGAGGGACAATAGCAAGGAACAGAGAGGGACAGGGAATCAGGGAGATTAGGCTGCATGCCAGAGCTCTCTCTTATAAGCACAGTCGGCTAAGCAGACTGGACCAGAACATCATGTCCTTTTCAGAATCCCTTAGGCTTTGGCAAGTGAACGTGTGATGTAATGCATGGTCTTGCCATAATAGCTCTCTGGTCCTGTATGAGCTGGTTATTATACCGTGTGTATCATAATTTCCACATGAATAAAATATATTACACAAAGTTTGGTCCTTCGGTTTGCTTACTTTTCATTCACATAATATCTCCTTACATTCATGTGGAAATGATGTGCATGTTTGGATTAAAGAAATTCAATGCCACAGATGTTCCAGTCTTGTAGTGTCCATTGGTCCCTGTACATATGCGTACACAGTTACAGTAGGTAATCTGGTTAATATGTAGTTCCGTGGCTATGAGTTGCAGCTGCCCTTTCTCCATCATTATAATTTCCATCCATTAGAGACTACTTCACCCAGTTTGAGGGGCCAGACCGTGGGCTCCAGTGGCTAGAGAAAGAGCAAAAAGGAGCGAGAGACTCTTAATAAGCTGAGCACAAGCTTTCTAAAAAGCAGAAAAGCTCACATTGGCCTCCACCTTACATGGGAGGTAATTGGCAAGGCTCTTCTCTTCCTCTCCTCACCTCACTTCTTCTGGTTACAGTGCAATCACCATTAAATTTCCTCTGTCTCGCTCACTCTCCCTTTTTTATTTCCCCTTCCTGTCGCCAGTATTGCAGATTGCTGCCATGTATAATTGCTGATTCCAGAGCCTGGTCAAATTTAAAGATGGCCTGAAGGAGTGGGGTGAAAAAAAAAAGCAAGTATAGTCTTGTCCATCTACATTCCAGGGGACAGTGCCTGTTTTAGCCTGCTCTATTGGAGACAATTGTCCTTGTCTGCACTCAACTTGTGGCCTGGGTCTGTGCTAGACACTGTTCATGTGGAGGCCTTTTTATGAACTAGCAGGCCTGTATTCCTCACAAACAATGGAGGCGTTTTATATGGGTAATAAACTTACAAGGCCTATTTTGACGACATAACAGCCCTAAACATAGGCTTTGTTACTGCCACCTTCCCTCTGTCATTCTGCACTTGTTGGCAAATTCAGAGGTCAAATATTTCAAGCCATTTATCAATTATAGCCTTTAGTGGTACTTTAGAGAACAGTGAAGGCCTATATTTGGACCTTATCTGTTTGAGAGGATCATATATGCTATTTATATTTTGCAACCTGCTAAACCTGATAAAGTATTCTCATCATAGTCTCAAAGCAATATTGGCATCTTGATCATATTTATTTTATTTCTTAACTTCAGTAAGAGGGTGAAGGCTAGCCTGTGCTTTTCAGAAACTGCTGAAACTCACTTGTTTCTCATTTTAGCTTGATGCTTATGCATTTCACGAGTAGTTTACCACTGATTCTATTACATCACCAATAGACACCCACTTAGTATCATGCTGAGGATGGGGTATGGGGGGGGATCCTACCCACCCATCACAACCCACCACTAGACTTTGAATTCATTCATCAATCGTGGATTTTAAAAAGCACTGCACATAGCTGGCCAGTCATCAATCAACCACCACTGATAAAACCAAGAATCAAATCAATCTATCTATCTATTTAGACAATCTGTCTGTCTGTCTGTCTGTCTATCTATCTATGCCTAGTTTAAGTGTGGTGCCAATATGTTCATGGTTATCTGCTCCAGGGATTCTCTATTGCTATTGCTAGGACATCAGCACTGGATGGCATATCGGATGTCTGAACAGGCCCTTTCTGCATGTGTGACCAGTGTGTATATAGTTGACACAAAAGCTATATCAGAACTATAGATAGAGAGAGACTCAGAGAATGAGAGAGAGAGAGAGAGAGAGAGAGAGAGAGAGAGAGTGTGTGTGTGTGTGTGTGTGTGTGTGTGTGTGTGTGTGTGTGTGTGTCTCTCTCTTTTAACATGGTCTCTCAGGATGTGTTATAGTCTGATGAGCTCTTCTTTCCCCACGGGTCTCATTAAAAGGCTTCCGTCAGGAACAGCACTGTGTGACGCTGCACACTTCCACTTTCACCAGCCTTTCAGCTCACCGCTCCTTTCCTCCCACCCAGGCCCCGGCCAAAAAAACAGAAACACCCCTGTCCTCTCACTTATTCTCTCTGCCTCACTGTCTGTCAGGCGCTTGTAGTACTTTGTTGCAAGTCTTTCAAGTAGAAGCACCTATTTATTTGCTCTTTTCACCACTAATTCTTTTGCTTTTTGTCCCTCATGGACTCCCCTCTAGCTGTGAACAGAGCAGCACTGCCTGTCTCTCTGTTTCCAAGCCCACAGTCACTGAGCCGAGAGAATGAACAGGCTTAGAGATGGAGGACTGGGTCTTGGTGGGCCGCAATCTGCTCACACACACACACACACACACACACACACACACACACACACACACACACACACAGTAGAAAATCAGTGCATGTGAGCTGCAAGATCTTGGTCTGTGCTCCTAACAGTTTAATATACAGTAACATGCTCAGGTTTGGGCTTTCCGGGTCAAATGTAATGTTTCTGTGAATAGCTAAGGATATGATCACCTACTCTCTAAAACCCATGGAGTGAAAGATAACACATTTCTCACAGTATCACAGCTTGTAAACATGTTTTGTAGCCAGATAAGACTTCTTCCCCTTATTTTTTCCTAAAGTTTTCTAAAACTGTAAGATTCATGTGCTGTCGTCATGATTTGTAATTTTTTTTTTTTTAGATCTATCCACAGATTTTTCTGTTTAGGTCAGAGACAGTGAGGGTCATTGCAAAACCTTCCACCTACACCCCTTGGGGTGTGTTTAGGATCCTATTATTGAAGCCATCCTCTTTTCATTGGCATGAGGTTTGCTTGCAGAATTTGCTGCTATTTAAATGATCTGTTCTTTCCCCTACCAGGGAAATGTTCCTCTTTGTGTTGGGCTGCATCACAAGGCCAAATGATCTCAGTCTGCAACCATGCTTCACAGTTGGAAAGCTGTTCTTTTTCTTTAAATGCTGCATGCATTTGTCTTCCGAGCCTTTCTTTGCTCATTTGTTTACAAAGTGCATTTGAAAATGGCACACCATCATTTCAATACCTGCTAAATCCTTTTTCAGTCAAACAGGGGGTTTAATTTGTCTTAGCTTTCTCTTTTTTTGTGTGTGTGTGTGCATCTGTAATTTTTAGATTTAGACTCCTTAGACTAGACCATGGATGCTGACAGTTGAATTCAAATCAAAATGATTCTACTCAAATAGAAATTAAAGATCTCACTTGTTACCTCACACCTTTCAAATATTTCAAATAATCACTGATGCAGCAGCCTCCGCGGGGCCTTACACACAATGATATTTAAGGACCGGTTTTCAGTTTTGCACTGGAGGTACAAGAGAGTTGATAGAGTTGATACAGGTACATTGGCCACTGTTATGGTGACGACCTGTTCAGTATTTCAACCAGACAGTTTGTTCAGGTCTCAGGTTTTAAATGTCATTTGGCCATTTTTGTAACATTCTGTCAGATTGTCAGCTAATTTCCCAAACCTCACCCTGGATACAAGGAAAAGCTGAGTTGACTAATCATGTTTTTGGGTCATAGGAGTTTGTGACACTGTCTTGTTGAAATGGTGGCAACACTAACCACTTTGGTATCATGGTGTGAATCAATACCCAATATTAAACTCAACTAAATCAGATTCTGGTATCAAACATGCCTTGGTTAATTGACTTTGAGGTCAAGGTCTTATTTATCATTACAGTAACTTCTAATGCCTTTCTCAGCGCAAACCAGCTAGATGCACTCAAAAGGTCAATAGTATATGAAAAAACATCTCAGTTAGAGTCACAAAAGCTGTTTCGGTTCACTACTGTATACATTGTTACAGTCTTCAACAAAGCCATCAAACCGGGTTCAGGTTTATCAAAAAGTTGAATGCTTTTTGTGACTTAGTTTGGAGCACAGTTCCCCACAGGCACATCCCCTCCCTGCTTAGTTCTATTCAATGTAAATTCTGGGTAGTACACCACTACACTATCTTCAGGCTTTTTTCACAAGTTCTTTATTAAGGCAATGAGTATTCTATATACAAATGGAAAATGTTTTGTAGTTCTGTACAGTACCATAAAAGTAGGGTTCCACTAATGTTGTTTGAGTCTGAGAATCTTTTTTAAACACTATAAGGAACCCTTTTTGCTAAGAGTGTAGAAAGAAACAGAGGGAGATGAATTGGATGTCTGCAGTCTTCTGCCTTAATCCTGTTAGGAATACATGCTTTCCTGGCGCGTGAGGTCATTCAGCTCTGCCCTCTGCATTCCCCATAAGTGCTGACCCTGAAATATGGGTTATGCAGACTGTGACACCACTAGCAGACTGTGAGTAAGGCCTACACTGAGACATTTTCTTTACTCAGAGAGGTTTACTTCATTTAAATAAAATAAGCTTAAATGCCTCTGAATCTGGAAAACTTCAAAAGAATCACAATCAGAATTACTTTATTAATCCGAGAGATAAATTGCAAGTCACTTACTTTGATGTAAGAAATTTACATGTTCAATAGAAAAGCCTCATATAGACTTTCAGCAAGCTTTTAATCAAGTCTAAAATAAAGTTTATTGTTGTTATTTTAACGTACATTGAATTAAGGCCGGTTTTACATCATTCTTTTTATGTAGTTACACTTAATTACTTAAAGTAGGATTATATTTTTCCCACAGGATCCCCCTACATTTGTTGAGTGCAATTTACTTCTACACCACTACAATAAATAGAAAAAAAGTGATTTGAACACTCCCTTATGGATAACTTAACATGTTCATTTATCAAGTGCACAATATGTGGACTGACCAGGTAGACTAAACGATTGTAGTCATATTTACTTGGGTTATGCAGAATTACACAGATCTCCTGTGAGGTCTTGTGCTACTATAGTTCCATAGTGCAGTAACGGCTTTCTGACACAGATGATATTCTCTGAACTCTGGTATTCTAACACTTTCTTGTTAGAATATGTGTTCATAGACAGTTCAGAATCTGCACATACCACAGATTTTATTCACTTTTCTAGAGTGAAATAATGAAGTGAAATGGAAGAAGAAGCTCTATAAGCTCTGTAAACTAGTTGCATTTATCCATGTTGTTGTTACAGTTGTTTTTTGACGATGCCTTATTGCTATCGCTGTGGAAAAGCTCAGTTGATGGCCTGAAGCGCTCAGGAGCTGTTGACTGTCTCTCCCAGACGGACAGAGAGGGGGTGTGTTTGTGTCTGTCTGGCCAGGGCCCCTCTTGAGTCCGTCTCATGGCTGGAGAGGAGGAGGAGGAAGCACTGAGAGCGTCAAATAGGGACAAGAGAAGCCTTTCGGTGTCATCTATGATTGGTCAAGGGTGAGCAGCGCCTCACCTCAGACTGAACCCTGTCCCCTGTGCTGATTGGACAAGGTGGTGCAGAGCCTCACTTGTGGCTGAACCCTGTGTGTGGTGAGACTGGCCGGAGAGTCCAGCCAGCCGCTCTTGAGCCGGCACTTTGGGGCTGGAAATCGTGGAGAGCTCCTTCATCAGTGCATCACGGTGATAGCAATTCACACAAGTGCTCTAACACCCCCTGCCTCCCTCCACTACCACCAGAACTGGTCCACCGTCAATGAACCAATTCACATCTCCCTCCCTGTTATTAAGTAATAGGACGTCTGAGTGTTAATAGCGTGATTTAAGACCAGGCTCTTTGTGAAGTTTTAGCAACTGGTCACACTAAAAAATGTAACCCAGAGCTGTGGTCATCACTGTGAAGGTGGCTCTTTAAGTGACTCCATGTAAGAACCACTATTGAGTCCATGAAGAACCATGTTTGTTATAGAGATGAAAGTGTGACGAACCTTCTAAAGTTAAACTTTAAAAAACTTTAAAATTATACTATTTGTGTAGAGTTGAAATGATGTTGCTTGTCTTAGAGTTTTATTTTCTTCTGCTGAATGTCATGTTTTTGTTCATTATGGATGTTGAAACCAAGTTTAGACCAAAAGCAAATACAAACATTCTGATCTCCAATAAAAATTATTAAATTTGTTATTATATGAGTATATATATATATATATATATTTAAATTTATTTCTGACCTTCATGAGTTATGGTAGTTAAATAGCTGGGTCTTAAATAGGCATGTTTATAGCTATATAAATCCATACATAGAATAGAAGCAAACACTGATGGGAAATTGATATGAATTGGTGAAAATCGGCACGAGCAGCTCATAAGAAAGCCCACTTTTACCACGGCACAGTATATTTTCATTGTGAGGTGGTATGGTGTAAGTGTCTCACATTGTTTTGTAATTTTTCATGACCTCTTCTTGAAATTATCTAAATGAACAACTTCCCACACATTCCTCAGCACTGCCCACAGACCTCCTACAGTGGTTGGATTTTTCAGTTCCACTTTACATTATGTGTCTCGATTAACTTTGTATTTACACAATAAACAGACCATAACATATTCATAACACATTTAGATCTATAAAAATGTCCCAGAATTACAAAATAGACTCTGGTTACATGAACTGAAAGTCATGAAGGTTTTCTCCTTCTCCTTATCATTTACTTTTTGTGATACAATGTTTAATTAGCTGCTGCTGGTATAAAATATTATATATCCAAAATAACAACTTTAGAGGAGAATGAAGAACCTTTGTAATTTTCAGTGGAAGTCAGTGCAATAAATATATTCTGGAGCATTTCTATTGGAAAGCAAAGTAAAGAACAACTGTCAGATTACATCTACCAAATTATGTCAAATAGTGAACAGCAAAAATATGTTTGCATAACATGCTATAACAATTGTAATGCAACCACACAAGTGTATCCTGATATTGGATATTATTGTCACTTTTTTTACTCATTTGTTTGTTTGGCCAGTTTATCAGGACAAATAAACAAATGAGTAAAAAAAAAGTGACAATAATATCCAATATCAGGATATATTTGTGTGTTTGCTTTAGAATTGTTATAGCATGTTATGCAAACCTTTTTTTTCCGTTCAAAAAAAGTGACAATAATGATAAACTGGCCAAAAGAAATGGTTCAAAATGATTTTCAATAAAGGCACTCAATTTACTTAACTGGAAAAAGTTACTTAACAGTGAAATTATGCAATTATATGTATGATAAGGGTAAATACATTTGAATTAACTGCTCTTTTTATTCCAACAAGACTAGTTTCAAGGCTGAGACTTTGGTTAGATCGCTGCATCAGTAACACATGCATACTGCTATACTGGCTAAACATAATGAAAGCTATGCTGTTCTGTGAAGATGCATTTTAAAACAGTAGTTCATAGAAATGTAATAACCTCCGCTTATTATACCTACTGTAGTACTGTAGTTACTGTCACTGTAGTTTATCTGTAGCAGTGAATGCATTAACTGGTGATTGGTGATGTGCATTACAAAGTTACACAATGTGTATTACACAGTTATTGCAAAGACAGTGTAACGTGGGAACCATGTTTGTTCTCCAATCCTTCCCTAAACACCATCCTACAAGTCCTTATTGGCATTTAAATCTGATGACTGTTTTGCTATGACATCACCTGAGTTTCCTCACTCTCCAACCTACTGCATCTTGCATTTACTTCTTGATAGATTAAGGGATTTTTGTGGTTTTTCAAGAGGAAAGTAGGGGTAAACATTACCAGCATAACTGCACAACATCAGTGGATGATGCATGAAATTCAGAACACTTCCTTTTGGCCGCCTGTGTAGCCAGTAAATGTGATTAAAATAATGATTTACCAAAAAAATGTCATACAAGTAATTAAGCCATTAGTTGCATTAGATGTATTACTTAATGATTTTCCAATTCATTGAATTTGACATGTGCTGACCAATAACAATGCAATTGAATGTATAGAACAATAAACTTGTTGGACAAAAGTATTTAGATGTATGTAAGTCAGTTGCTCATTCACTGTATCTTCTGAAATCAAATGGATTTAAAAAGAAAAAAAAAAAAAAAGAAAAAAAAAAAAAAAGAGAGAGAGTTTATGATTTTGTTGGGGTAATTGTTTCTATTGTCCAGGCAAGACTTTCTACAAAATTTTTTGGAGCATTGCTGTGATGACCTGTTTGCATTCAAGAGCATTACTGAGGTCACTACATTGGGTGCTCACCACCCCACCTCATCCTCAACCTCACCCCACCTCATCTACCATTCTAACCATTTGGGAATTCGGGTGTTGTTTTTCAGCCCACCACTAGAGGTCATTATATTCAGTGTGTATATTGTGAATACTGCTCTCCTTCGGTCATCTTCTGTAGGATATGTGATGGAATCTGCCTTTCAAGCTCAAGATTCTCAGCGTAGAGTGGCAGAGATATGTGCAGATCCCAACACCTGCACCAATCTTCTCAATGTCTGATTCCACTGATCAGCTGAATAGCAAACCCTTGGTCTGAATCATGATGTTATTAAGCAATGAAAGCATTAAACTATGCAATGACTTTCCATAATGAGCTTTGAGAAGTGGCAGCTGTTGCTCTGTAGTTGAGCGTATGGGTGTGTGTAATATTTTGGTAAGAAAGGGAGGGTGTGAGGAAATTGTGCAATAATGCACTCAGCGAGGCTGATTCTCGATATGGCTCACGGCACCACCGCCTACACCAAAAACAGCGGGCACACTTCTCCTCCCGTTCACACGGTTCACACTCCACCTCTACACACAGCTCCCTGCCTCTGCACACTGCACACTGTTTGTTGCTGCATAGACATTTTTGATCAGTGCATTAGTGGGGTGTGGTAGAAAGTGTGCAGGGCAATGGGTACAAAGGACTGGAGTTGTAATCTGGGTTAAGTGGTGATAATTATGGCCTAAAAGTATCTCAAAATGTGTGTGTGTGTGTGTGTGTGTGTGTGTGTGTGTGTGTGTGTGTGTTTAATTTTATNTGTGTGTGTGTGTGTGTGTGTGTGTGTGTGTGTGTGTGTGTGTGTGTGT
>CM067501.1:42024899-42252399 GCA_034509495.1 Acestrorhynchus altus
TCAGATTTCACCTGCCCTACTTGTAAACCCACACAGCCTATAAAATCCTCAAAAACAGAAATAGAAATTTCCACCCCTGGTAATTTGTCGGGCTGTGCAGACAACATCAGTCCATATTAAGATAGATAGAACTTTACTGATCCTTTTAGGAGGGTTCCCTCAGGGAAATTAAGAACTGGAAGCCTATTCATGATCTTGTCATAAGAAAAATGCTCATCGTGCATGACATTAACAACCGGTTACCATGGAGAACACCACTGTTCTACAAAAATGTACAGCTGCCAATGGAATGTTTGCTAAATATGCCACATCTTTGTTATCATCAGTTCATTTTCCAATGCTAAAAATATCATTTGAAAACGCCTGTCTTTTTAACACTATTGCTAAAAGCCACGATGAATGGACCAACATCAGTGTAATACTTTATTTGAAGTAACATTTAGACATCTTACACTGAGTTTCTGATGAAGACACTGAATTCTAAATGTGTAAACAGTGTTGTTCATACTAGGCATATGAATTTTTACATACCACTTTCAAACCCAAGAAACATACAGGCATTACCTTGCATTTCAAATTGAAAGCACTGGGCATGTGCATCAGCACTTCATGTTCTCTCTAGTGCCCCTCAAGCACCATACAATCATCTGTGTCTGCAGTGCTGCTGCTGTAATTCAGACAGCAGTATAGTGGAAGGCACTTGAGTCATTCTGCCATTTCTGACTCAGCTTTCCAAATGAGAGTAACAAACCAGAGGCCAGATGTGTTCTCACAGCCCCACAGTGACCTCGCTGAGGACACAGGTCTTCCAGGGCCAAGTTGGCTCCCACGTGACTGCCCATATTAGCATTCTCACTTAAATCACGGAAAAACAGTGTCAGCTTTTAAAGAAACACTGGGCGAACGTCTGAGATGTGGGATGTTACCTGAGGTGGGTGGGTGTGAGAAACTTTGGGACCCCCCTCCCAACTTGTGCACATGCCACCGTGAAGACACCATTTTCTCATATGGTACCTGTTATAACGCAGGCTTTTTCACCCACTTTTTAACAACCTCAGTTGAAAGTAAAGGTAAAGTATCTTTGTCCTGCCATTTAAACCAAAGGTTTTTGCACTATAGAACTAAGTGACATTGAACATGTTTTGTTATCTGTTATTCCACTAAACAGATTGGGAGCAGCTGTGGCCTGGTGGTTAGGAACCAGCCTTGTGACTGGAAGGTCACCAGATCGAATCCCTGAACTGACAGGACATAACTGAAGTGCCCTTGAACAAGGCACTGAACTCCCCGGGCACTGATGATAGGGTTGCCCTCCGCTCTGGGCACATACGCTCACTGCCCCCTGGTGTGTGAATTCACTAGTGTGTATGTGTGTATCACTGTGTGTGGATGGGTTAAATGTGGAGGCCTCATTCCCATGTGTGACCAACACAGTGGGTCAAATGAGTACAATTACTTACTTACTTACTAAAACCAACGACAGCTAAGCTTGACAAAGGTAACACAATGTGTTATTTATTATTGGTGTGATTTGTGATATAATCTGATATTTGTGTTGATAAAATTGGTGGGAGCTGTCATTTTGTATGTTTCCAATGTGAGGTGGATATTTGGTCATTGTTTCACATGCATTCAAAGAGGTCAGGCCTTTAAAGATAATCTATATATACTTTAAATTGACCGATGATGGTCAGTAACAATAATTTGATTGAGGGAAGTGTTTTTATGTACACCTCTCTGTTAATTGGATAAAATTATTAATCCCCAAAACAAGTTCAGTTACTAACATTTCAACAAATAAATAAAATAAATGAGTGAACTAAAATTGAAAACAATTAAACAGTAATACATTTGAAAAGTAAATAAATTAAACTAAAAACAATAGTAAGAAAATAAAGTAAATGCATAAATAAAATTATAATGCTATAAATATAAAAATATAAAATGTTTTTGTTGATCTTTGCTTTACTTTTTTACAATATGCATATTTTACATTTTATTATAATCTTCTGTTTAATTGGGAATATTTATCTTTTAAAAATAACATAATATCCTTAATTATATTTTATTTGAAAATGTACTGAAGCTGAAAATGTCAGCACTTTAGGTGTTGCCACAATATTAAGTAAGCATGTACAAGGTTGCATTATCTGCATTAGCCTTATAGCTCCAGAAATTTTGGACATCAAACATATCTTGGCTGTCTACATTTGGAGTAAATGGAAATTGTTTTTTTTGCAAAACTTTCAACTCAACTTCTATAGTAAACATGAAAATACACAAGTGCTTGTGCATAACACACTGCCTTACATGGTCTTTGCATAGGTTGTGAGGTATAAACATGGGATAAAGAAGGACAATCGCTTACCAGAGCAGACTTGCCGACGCCTCCAGAGCCGAGGACTACTAACTTGTATTCACGCATCATGCAGTGTGTCCTTTATCACCTGAAAAATCAAACACACAATGACTGTCAGATACAGTGTTTCCCAACAGAACCATAGTATTAAAGTAATAATATTGACTAGAACAGGGATTTTTGCAGAACTAATCGCAAAAAGGAATCCCTACAGCCTAAAGCTGAGACTGAAAGCCTGAATAAATTGCACAGTAGAAGCAGAAGCATGCAGCAGGAAAGCACCGAAAACAACCACGGGTTCCAGTCTCATCTGCTGATGTGTTAACTTATCGTCTCATTACAAGAAGCGATGTGTCAACTTCCAGTGATATTCGGCATACAGCGTTTCCTCTACCACCACATCCCCCCTACCACTAGCACAAACACAGCATGTCACTTCTTCACCACACCTTTCATAGGTCACCAACCTACAAGAAGGCAAGTGTGAGTGTGGTGATCAGATGGTGGTTTAACTCGCCAGTTGAATGCAAAACATTGCTATCAAGGGTGTGATTAAACACACACACACACACACACTTGGATTTTCTCAGCTTCTTTACTCTCTGCCTCATCTGCCCACTGAGGATGGCCATCAAGGTATGGTCTCAAAAGGTTTCAGATTTGAAGCAGAATATATACTATGGCATACTGATGTCATATCAAAATGTATAATAATGCAAATTCCATCGTATTTCTCAGCCCTCATCATGAGTCAAATGAACAAACACAAAATAAAATTGGAATTAAAGCATCATTGCGCCTCTTAATAATAAATCAACATGGGACTTAAAGGTGTCCTAGAATGGAAGCCTGTTTTAATTTTCGAATAGTTGAATACATGGATTCAGTACATGGATCTGACATACAGTGACCTTCAAACACTGGCATTACCAAAACAGAACAGGAAAACGAGCCAATTCCAACACCCCAGCACATTTAATTTACACCCCTCAGAAATGAGATGCACCCAACTCACCATAGATTAATTCAATAATGTAATTATCACAATTACACAGGTGGCACCCTTTGCTTTATCCACGCACAACATTTTCTGTAGTAAGGATGCATCCGAAATAGAACATCTACAGCTGTACAGTACTGGTATGAAAGCGCAAGATACAGACTGGACCTGATTCTCTGGACATTTTCCAGAGTACATGTGTGAAAATGGCTTCACCTTTTAAATCATGAAAGAACAACTTAAAATACTCCCAAATGCATTTCTATGGCTTCTTTAAAATATACAGTGCTGCCATAAAGGCACAGCAATTGGTGCACAGTCAGAACTATACAGGATAAGAATCGCACAACATAGAGGATGACTGGAGGTGTGTATATAACCAGGCTTTCCTGAGAAATGGTGCAGTGACTGGATCCAGACTGACTGACACACACTACACTCAGAGAGGGGCAATTAATGCAGTGTGCACCACTTACCAAATCTAATGCAACAGAAACACTCAATTTCCTCCAAGCTGAGCTTAAATAGCTCCCCACCAAAGGACAAATCTTTTGCAGTCATCTAATGTGCTGCTTTCCATTTACACTGGCAGGAGGAAGGGAGTGAGTGAGCAGGCGAGAGAGGAGGAGTGTGTGAAAGATGGGCACGTTCGGGGAAGTGAATCTGAGAGAAAGGGAGCGAGAATAAGACCTTTATTATGACATGCTCCGTCTCAATCAGAACATGCTGGAAAATGGGAAAACAGACTGTAGAGAGAGAGAGAGAGCACAAGACGTAGCAAATGTAGAGAGCAAGACAGTGAGAAAGGAGAGAAAGGAAGTAAGGGTTAAGAGTGTGAGAGAGATGAAAGAAGAATTTGTGGGAAATCAAGAAAGAAAGCATAGAGAAGATATGAGAACATATGAGAGTAAGAAGAAAGGACTACGGAAATCAAGAGAGGAAGAATTGATGAGCATGAGTGAGTTCAAATTATGTGAGATGGAGAGCACTAGTAAATGAGAGATCTAGGAGAGATCTAGAGATGTAGAGCATGTGAGAAATGAAGAGAAAGAAATCAGGAATATTGGTGAGAAGAAGAAAATCTGTGAGTTAAAAAGAGTGACAGCAAAGGACTCTGAGGCCCCTATAACATGCAGTGAAGGACAGTGAAAGCAAACTGAATAACATTCAAGTACAGGTGAAAGTGAGTGAGAGTGTGTGTGTGTGTGTGTGTGTACGTGCATGTGTGTACCAGGCCCTTTAATGTGGCTAGAATATGAAAACAGGAAGAATACTGTGAGTAATATCAGCAGCAGACTGATTAGAGTAGAATAAAGAGGGGAGAGTGAGTGAGTGAGTGAGTGAGTGAGTGAGTGAGTGAGTGAGTATGGGCTGAAGAGTAAGAGCACGTCCACTCAGACATGTGGATCGGCTCTGGACAATTTATCTGACAATTAACTTACATCACCCACAGATGAGAGGGCCTATGGAGGGGGTCGTGGCCCATTGTGACCCCTAGAAACTGCTTTAATTAGAGTCACACAATGAATACAGCTTCAAGAAAGCATGACTTCAATTCAGAGGAATTTGAGATGCATTCCTTCTTCAACTGCAAGTGCCAGAATGAGTTTTTCTGATGTGTGTTGTCACATCATTTTCACACAAAGAAATTAAGTCAGTAGCCCAGTGATCCAGTCCACAGCTAGGTCACAACCCATCTCACCCCTCTCATCATATCATCTCACCTTCAAACCACAAACTCTTCCTGCACTGGCACTGTACTGACTCCCGAAGCAGCAACTAGCTGCTCGGTTACATTATACACACCAGAGTCTCTCACTCTCTTCTCCTACTATAGCTACACTTAATTCTATACCCAGTGCATGTACATATAATGCAAACATTCTTTTCATAGTTTCTATATAAACAAAACGTCTACAGTTCAATAATGCATTCAGAATGTATACTGTAGGTTAATGTGTAAATACTCTATATTACATATAGGTATATTTTTTATCCACACTTTCTTCTCCTGTGTTGTTTATGCGTCTGTTTTACTGCAGCACAGGACTTGCACCGAAGTTTTTCCACTCATCCTTACACCTGTGTAATGTGACATCACAATAAACTTTATGTGCAATGAAGAGAATTATGCTGCATCAGTAAGCAGTTCTCAAGGCGATTGTGCATGAATGTCTTGCGATAACACTGACAGGGTGGACTTGAACAGGAAGTGGTACAAGCACTCCTCCCCCTCCTCCCAACAACCGCATCTGCTGGGCTATAAATTCAAGAGCTACTGAAAATAATCAGTCAGCACGCACCCAATCTGCACTGAAGTAACAGCACTGCTAAAGATATAGTTAAACAGTTGTCTGGATTCAGTGCAAGGGCGACATGCGGGTCATACTATGCTAACTGTATATGTACCCGCCTACTAGACATTGTTCTATATGTGCTTTCGTAACAGATGACCAGTTGATTACAGATGATTAGTTTAAATTTTCTTAGTACTGACATTTGTCTCTTTGTTTACCCAGCACCACCACTATCTAAGGGTGGGGTGTCAAACTTATTTTAAAGTTGCATTAGCATATATGCAGCCCAATGCCAAACAGACCAGACCTTCGGAAAACCTGACACTGTGTTTTTGACTCTGTGTGTATAATATTTGACACCGTGTTGATTTCAGAAAGGCCCCACAAAATGAAAACCTATGCACAAAATTCTTGCTTTTATCTATTCTCTTGCTACGGTAGAATTGCATATAGTTAAGTAATTTATTGAAATGAATAAAACAGTTTTTCCTTGCTGTATAACTCCTCTGTAGCTATCAGATTTTATGGATGAAGTTGAATACCTTGTTTAAAAAAAATTCAGATTCAGAAAAAAGGGGACAACTGTAAAAGTAATAAACTTTTACTCTGAAAGGTGGTCCTGCCATGTCTGGATTAGTGCAAAGTTATCAGTCCTACATTATTGAGGTTGTGCTACATAATACTGCAAAGGACACTTAATACATTTCTCACAGTGACCTTAAATAAATGCCTGTACACTGGTCATTTATTTTTACAGTTTAAGGGCACACACGAGTTAATGTTGGTACAATCAATTACCGATTCCTGTCAAATCAATTGGTACCAATTTTCGGTACAAGCGGAAAGTACAAAAGGCAACTGAACCATGATTATATGAGCATGGTAACACATCCAGCATGGCCTGATGGAAAATGTTAAATTTTTTGTTAATACAGAGAGTAAAGTGCAGAAAAAAGCACAGTTTGTTACAGATACCAAATTCCAATACCAGGTAAAATAAGAACGGCACCCAACCCAAGCCAACCCATCACCAAACAAGAATTCATAGCTGTTTCAGAAAATTAGCATTGTCCAGCTGAAATGGATCTCGGTTCTGCAACCACAATCTATAGACCCACCTGTAGAACTATCAGCAGACCCTCCCCCAAATGAAATGAATACATTAATCGGTGTGAACTTGTGTGTATAAGTGTATAAGTGCAGTCTAAAATCATAGAGATAAGGATGCAGTGGATAATCAAAATTGTTGGTCATTAATATCAAACATTATTATAGGCCAACAACTATTGGTACACAATTCAAACCCAAACCTTAATAACTACTAAGAAACCATTTCAACTTGTTTGAGAAGACTGAAACCTTAAAAATTCCAGGATCATTTGCCCCTGGAATTCTACGGCACCAAATTTATCGCTCATTTTTCCTAGAAACATGTGCCCTGAAAAATATGTAGAAACAAGCTACACACAGACACACACACAGTTACAAGGGAGTAAACAAACAAGTTTCAAGTGTGAATGTGCCTACAAAACCAGAGAAGTGTAACGCACACCCATAGGCCTATATGCTTACCCTCTTCCTGACCTGAACGATCTAGTTTTGAGTTGCACAGACTGCTACTCTAGAGACAAGATCTCCATCTTGGGCCCCTTCAGCACTTAAAGAGCTTCTCCAGCATCTAAGAATTAGGGTGGGGATTTTGATTCCACATCACTACTTCTCTCACTAGCCTCTACAGCACTGGTATTTATCCACTGCCATCAAACGCACTGCTGTTATCTGATCTAGAGTGTAATGGGAGACTCTGCAGGGCTTCAGCTGTTTTCAGTCCACAAGAAATATAAACATGGGCAAATCCGCCTCCTCCTGAGAGAAAGATTCATGAGCACCATTCAATCTGCGCCTATAGTCTGCAGAAAGGGCCACTCACAACGGCTTACTCTCAAGTAATTAACCTACCATGATCTGGTGACTGGGAGGAGTTTCAGACTGCTGTTCAGGTCTGTGGCAGCACTGTTTCAGCGGTCTGGCTTGTCAGAGTGACTGGAAGGGTGTAGGCATTTGCAGCTTCAATTCTTAAATTCTTAAAATGGTGAGCAAAAATCATATAAAATGCAGTGATACTGTTTTGCATTAAAATGAATCCAATGAATTATTTCACAAAAGCAAAGAAAAAAAGCAAAAATGCACCTTGACCTTCTGAGGTCATTCATTATTCTATCCATTTTATATAATCGTTCCAAAACTGAGCATGTTGCCACCACTATCATGCTTCACAGTTAATGGATATGCATTTTTACACACACCAATGAGCCAAAATATTAACACACTTCACAGGTAAAATGAAAACATGGATTATCTTCATCTACCTTGGCATCTGTCAGTGAGCGGATATATTAGGTAACAAGTAAACTCCAGGTCTGGAAGTTGATTAAAAGCAGTGTAATTAAAAAAAAAAATCATAAGAATATTCGTGAATCTGTCAAGACTCAAATTGTGATGGCAAGACCACTGGTTCAGAACATTACTAAAACATCAAGCAGGTATAGCGGCATGCTCCCGTTATGAAGGTCAGTACTTTCCAAAAGTGGTTAAACAAGAGAACAACTTGTGAACTGGCAACAGGTTCAAGGACACCTAAGAGTCGCTGGTGTGGTCCATGAAGGCCGCACCTCACAAATTATGGAATCTGCTGCCAACGTTACTCTTGATCACATCTGTATTCGACGAACAGTGTTACACACCACCAGTCCAAAGTGTGTACTACAACACCCACACACAATTTAACCGATTTAACTACAGTCTTTTAAAAGGCACTGGGAGCTGAATGGTCAGGTAGGTCAGTCAGACTGGATTTAAAGATATTAAATACTATAAAACACAAATTACAAAACTCAACAAATCACAGAGTCTTTCCTTCGGTGTTAATTAGAAGCACATCTTGTCTAAACTGTGGGCTGTATTATTAATACGAACACAAACCAGATCCAACTGGTACTCAACATGAAGAAACTGGGATCGGACTGGGGGAAAAGCCACCAAGCAGTGTGTCTGTAACCATTGCGTGTTATGTCTCTGTCCGTGCTTTTAGAGGCAGTGAAACACTATGGTGGCGCCGTTCACCAACACAAGGTTCTCTAGAACGATGCATTTCACTCCAAACCACTGGGTTATGTATATGTCACGTTAGGCAGGAATTCTGAAAACTCAGTGGAATTCCGCTTAAAAGCACACATCAACACTGATGTGGTTTTATATATGAGGAAATGTGTGTGGGTGAACACTTGTGCTTGGGAAGTGATGGATGACACATGCAAACACTCAGTCACACACGTGCAGGCATTTATGAGCAGTGAGGCAGCACTGTTTACAAACCCAGTACCCCTGTTCACACCCGAACAAAAGTTTACAGTGTAGCTAAAAACGATCAGAATAGCAGAGCAGAGACTACAGGTGAGGAGTTCAGAGAGGAATAATGCAGCTTTGGTAAGCAGGAACTGAGACAGGTTTGACTTCAGACTGCTGAATAAGGAAAGCAGAGCATCAGAAACTGCTCTCAGATCACATCTGCAGGCGGAAACTGAGTGAAACTGAGAAGTGGCTAGAAAAAGTGAACCTTTTCCCTCTAATTCGAACATGTTGAGCTTTCCAATTCAACACTCAATGCCAGACATGCACAGATAAACCCAGAGAGGAACCACATCCCAGTGACCTCAGCATTCGTGAAACAGCCAGAGCCTGTTAGGCCTCTTATCACTGGGCTCAAGTGCAAACAGAGAAGCAAACAATTTCCAAGGGCAAAAGTTGAGCGGGAAGGGAACAAGCTTCTCGTGAAAATCTCTTTCCTGGCTAATTTGGAACCTGGGGCTCACCAATTTTGTCCTTACTGGAGAAAGGCAGAAAAACACACTCCATGCTGTGATTTGCATACAGGTTAATAGAAGAGCAGCCAGGATTGGCAGTAATCAGCCTCAGGTTATCCTTGCAAAGGTTGTGGAAAACAGCAGCCACTTGGGGGTCAACATTAGCAGTGCCGAAAACACGGATAGAGCATTGATCCCATCTTTATCTAATGCTTCTCCATTCGGTGGGTTTCTGAACAGTGAGAATATTCTACACAAGCTCGTTTAAATCTGGTGTTATTGAAAAAGTCACAGAAGACTAACCTCCTTCCACACACACACACACACACACACACACACACACACACACACACACACACACACACACACACACACACACGAATAAAGGGGACCATGAGGCCATAAAGCTACACTACTTGCAGTTAGATGTCCCAAGGCACCACTTAAATGAAAAAGATATGGGTCAGTGGACACGAGGGAAACCAGTGTATCCCAGATATGAGCCATGTGGAATGTAAAGTACTACGGTGGAGATCAGGGAGTGAGGAATGGTGCTCTGTTGCACCATTGACAGAATAATTAAAACAAAAATAAGCAGAGCAACAGTTCTGCTGATCATCTTTGGTAGTTTCTGACACTAAAATGTGAGTGGAAGCAAAGCAAGTGTATGAGCTGGAGCTTTAATAACTGGGGGGAAAAAAACACAGACAAAGAAAGAACATAAGAGTGTACCTAGAACATAATATTTCCTGAAGGAAACAACAAATGGGTGGGCAGTGCATTGCTACATGATCACTACAGTGACATTTTTTTTTCTAAGTGGTTGCCATGATATCCCAGGATGGTTGCTGTCATGTATGGGGTTGTCATGGTTTTGAGGTTGTTAGTTGGCTGCCATGACATCCTAGGTGATTACTATGGGTTTGCTAGGTAACAGCTATTGTGTTCCCACAGCACCCCTGATGGTATACTAGGTGGCTGTTCTGGATGTTAAATGGGTGCTAATAGTGTTGTTAGGATGTTGTTTTTGTGGTGATTGGAGTGTTGCTAGGTGGTTGCTTATAGCAATCCATGGTGACTGTTCTGTTGCTGCTAGATGGTTCTTAAGGTATCCCAGGTGGTTGTAATAGTACAACTTTGGAGGAAGAAACCTTGGGACGAACCAGGCTCACAAGGGGGGACCCATCCTGCTCTGGACAACTACTTATACATAGTTAGATAGTTACATAGTTAGTTAGTTAGGGGACACTGGACCCCCACACATCTACTGTAATACTGAACAAAATGATAGCATTATGTTGGGAATTAAACTAACAGTAGCAGCTAATTATGGTCTGTGTAAATTTCTATATCATTGGTGATGGAAGAAATAAAAAATAAAAAAAAAATTGCTCAAATGCCTGGGACAGGAGACTTAATTTAGCCCCTCGTCCTGCAAAACAATGGCCTTTTCCATTGGATGTGTGACAAATGGCATTGCAAAGCAAAGCATGTCCACAAAATATGTAGTAATGTATCTTCCCATGTGGAAAACTCTGTTTTCAATGTAAGACTTCAAACCTTTAGAAAAGTTAGTTGTGTGTCACAGCAAATCTGTCACACTGCATGCAAACCAGACATATGCATACTACAGATGAAGAGTGAATTAGATAAATTTATTAAAGTTATATAGCATATCACACATTGTAGGTTGAACCCTGTGATGCCTGAAAACACAATGTCATAACTGTAGAGGTATAATATAATGCTTACCAGTAAAATGGGTTTTTTACCCTCACTGGAGACTGTTATTGCACTAACTCTGTGAATCAACATTAAAATACCAGCTTCAACACATCCCAATACATACATGTTAGGACTGAGATGCCACATGAAATGACAAAGAGGTGAATCGAAAAACATGATAGGTTTAAAAACTGGTTACTACCTGAACTGCTGCTACTGTTTTTACTACATTCATTCTAGCTGGTCGATATATATGATATGATACAAGATGTGAAAAATATGAAGTGAAATACATGAAATCCTTTTTTTATACACACAGTGTGGACGTGAGAGTGTAAACGGGGGCGGAGGGGAGCAGAGTAGAGGAGGAGCTGAGAGCAGGGGGTTGGGGGAACAGCAAGAGGGAAGAAAGGTTGTGGGGACTGTTTTGAATATGCACTTTTAGCAATGTTAGCCAACCAATTCTTACTGTAAATGAAAAACATGCCAGATAAGTCCAAATACAGACTCAATGCATCTGGGGGGGATCAAATCAATTCGGCTTTTTGTGGCAATGTAAACACTGATTAGTGTAATCATGAAGTAGCTGTGCAAGAGAAAACTGTCAAGTTGAGGCGAGACACATATTCTAGCAGACTCCCGGTCGCGGAAATAACGCCCAAAGGCATAGAAGAGTGTATATTCAAAGCAGCTGTGCTGCGCTCATGTTTATGACCTACTAAATATATGGCAACACAGCAGAGCGTGCCAGTCAGCTGCTGCACACCGAGGCAATTATAGTTGAAATCAGCCAGTGTTCTGCAACCTTCACATTAGCTAGGAGAACACTAGCTTTTGCTGAAGTGCATTTTATCTTTGCCACAAAAACGTCACTGTTTATCTTAATGCTTGAAGGACACGGTGGCACTCGCAAACCCTGTAAACCTGCACGTCTGATAAAGGCAAACTCACAGAACAGCCAGGCCTCAGGGTTGCTGGCCAGATATCCAGCCCATTTGGGCTGACCAGTGATTTGGCTTGGACTGTGAAAGCAGAATGAGAGCAGAGGCCTCAGTGAGGCAATCACCCGTCCAGCCTTGTACAAGCTACCTTGACTGCTTCACCAGGGAGGCAGGCTGGCTAGCAGTCAGCTGAGCTCTAGAGAGAGTCCAGTATCAGTGCTCGAACAGCCTGCAAGCTGGCCTCCACAAAGAGGCTGGAGAGAGGACTACTGGCAGGTTAGTTTAAACCCAAAGGGGAAAAAAAAAAAAAAAAAAAAAAAAAAAAAAAAAAAAAAAATCAATCACACACAACTGTGTAGAGAACCAGAGAAAAAGAAGGTGACTTAATACAAACGTCTCCATACTACTGTCCTATGGTTTACACTTCAGAAGCACACATTTTTGTATAATGCAGGAAAACTAGAGCATTACATTAGAAAAATTATTTATTCAAAGGTATCCAAGGGAGCTAGGGGAGATTAAGTCAAGTCAAGACTACTAACAAGTACACTTTTAAACACTGATGAGGACTTAAGTCTATCAAACAAAGTATTTTCTCCTCAGTGGACAATGTGCCACACCATGGATTCGAAGCAACATTATCAAGACGTGACTGAAAAGTATATTTTCAATTTAATAAAAAAAAAAAAAAACTAAAAAAAAAAAAACTAAAAAAAAAAAACTTGTCTCAAAAATTGACAGATGAGTGCTTTGGATCACATGAGCACAATATTAGCAGTGTGCAGGGTGCAGCCATGTCAGACGGGAGATTTCCAAATGTGAAATTAAAGATATTTAAACAGTTTAATTGCAGAACTGATAAATTGAGGACAGATGCATCCCCTTGGAGAATATGCATCACTTGTCACCAGCTAAGCGAAAGTGGGTAACAATATCCCAAACAAACGGAACCCCACCATTAAAATGGCATGCAAATCAATCTTGTTGGTGTGCATATTATTGTTATACATTCTTTGGACTGCAATTATTATCGAGCATCATTATTATAATGGTTTGGTACTGTAACCTTATTGGCATGACTGCACTGCCATCAATAATACAGTCGTATGAAGTTACTGAACATAAAAAAAGACAGAGGCCAAGACTGACAGAGAAGAAAACGATGCAAATGAACAAGGTAGACAACCCTTGGTTTCTGCAATAGTATGGAACTACTGTCTCTGCACCACAAACTGAGTGACACTCTGGGTTACTGGGCAGAGATAATGCTCCGGAGTGGCCTGCTGTCACTCTCACATGACGCTGTCTCAGTATGGCTTGGAGAGGAAATATAGCCAGGCTGGGATCATAAGATATAGACTATGTTATGCAACAGGAACAAATGCCTATTCATGCAGGAGGCAGGCGCACACACACACTTAACAAGACCCTGGACAAAAACAGGGTCATCTTACTGCACACTGACGCTGATGCTTCAGCCTGCAGGCAGACTTATGTAGAAACAACTCAACAGAGGATGAAGGGAGGCAGAGAGTCCGCAAGAGGCCTCATAAATGTTGTGAGATGAAGGTAGGCGTTGGTGATGGAGCAGGGCTGGAGCAGAAGCTACACTACTGTACAGTGTAGAAGGGGAGGAGGGGGATCTTTCTCACATTTCAGAACTTGAAGTATTCCCCCCCTCGGCCTGATCAATTTCAGAGGGTGAGTGGAATCCTGGAAAAATACAACACAAGCCAGGTTTTTCCATGTCTAACACAACTGGTTTTGGGCCCGCACAGGGAGGAAGTGTGCAGCTCAAGCCAGTTTTGCCCCAACTGGGAATCTGGAACAAACATCCTAGACATAATAGACATAATACTGGTTTCTGGATTTTTTTCCTACCTATAGTCTAGTTCATCCTCAAGATAGCTGCTCATCCAAGCCATTAAACAGTGATGATCCACTGAGGTCCAGTGATGAGCCAGAGTCACATTTAAATGCATTAGCTGTTTGCTGTCCATCCTGATTTACTGTCAGTATATATATGATTAACAGGGAAGTGAAGGCTTATCTGTGACTAATGGAAAATATTACGGACAAAATATCACCAAAATATTAGTCACCCTATCACTAACACACACACACACACACACACACACACACACACACACACACACACACACACACACACACACACACACACACACACACACACACACACACACACACACACACACACACACACACACACACACACACACGGCAGTTAGACAGTCATGGATTACTGCAGACACATCAGCTTTAGTGGTTGGGCAATACATTGCTATAACAGTTCACCACCTGTACACAATATTGATTTGTATTTTTTGCTGTTGCTACACTACAGAAACTGAAATGTGCATCATCTCCTGGCTTCTTTTTTAAGCCACAATCATTTACAAATTAAACATTGTCTGATCAACCTTTCTATCTGCATTTATTTCACTTGTGTGGTACTGGGTAATAAGCACTCAGTGACAATACTCCTCTAACTCGAGATGAAACTTGGCAAGCACCAGCAAGAACATTCTACAATAGTGTTGGGATCTAAAGAAACAACAAGACAAAGCTTCCGAATCCTATACAAGAAAACACACACCAACACTGGCCTGCCCTACATCATGACTTGCTTGGAAAATAGTGTCACACTGAAATTTATCAATACATGGGCTGGCCAAATCAAAAAGAGTGGATCAAACAGCATTTAGCGATGTGTGTGAGCACTCTAGCTAAGCCTGTCAAAACCTAGGACATTCCATCAGTCCTGCTCCCTGATCAATAATGCCCTGGCACTCTTGTACTGGCCAACAGCTGAGCCCATTACATTTTTATCATCATCCCCGATGCAATGTGCCCCATTTCCATTCCAGCACCCACTGCTCCTGCAGCCCTCTCTGGATCCCAAGCAGCAATTAAACAAGCGGATGCCCTCCAGGAGGGAAGCTTTAGGTAAAAGAGGATGAGAGTGGCACCCGCTGCTAGGAAGCGGACAGAGGCCAATTCTCACGTGGTCTTAAAGACCCCCTTTGGCACCTTCCGGAGCCATTAACCCTCTCGCTCACAGTGACAGAGGGTCGCAGAACGCCCCTTTAATGAGGGCTGGCGAAGGCCAGCTGTTAAAGCACTACTGCCTCAGGCCAGGTGGGGTGGCAATGAGGGGCAGAATATGCAAGATGATGATCACAGTCACCAGGCAACAGGATGAACATGAACGGTGGTGAAAACCTGGGGTAGAAATTAAGAGAAGTGGCATTAGGAATGAGCATTAGGGATGTCCATAAAATGTATTTCATAGGGCCCTATACAACAATTCAAACCCAACCTACCCCCAGTGACATCACAGGAGAGAAAGAAGGGGCTTGGTGTTACCAGTCGTACCTCCGCCTCACTCAGTGATTAATATTCACTTTTTATCTGTTTAAATCCCAAATGCACACCAGCCAACAGGCCTGTATCACACCCCATCATCTACCTCCATACATTAACAGGCTGGTTGAAGCTGGGCTTTGCACACCAAGCCTCAGGCCAGGTAGACTCTCTAGACACTCTTGGCCCAGGATCAGAAGACTTCAATTGGAGCGTAGCATCATAATCCCCCAACCCACTTGTGACCTCTGCACCCTCCTCCCGTCTACTCCACATATTGTCATTGCCATGCTTTGTTCTGCTGCCAGGTCTGATCGATGCATCAGCAGATATGAAGGTACCACAGATTTACCATATTGGGAAAAACCAACAAAGCAACAACAATGCTTTATTCTGCTGCAGTGGCAAGTTTCAACACCATGGTGAAAATTTTTCACCACAAACCAGCTTTAAAACTCTGGCTAGACTACTGCATGCTTTGCATTATAAAACAGATGCAAAAAGGGGAATGCATTAAAAACTAGAGATGGCACAATACCACTTCTTTTTCAGGACCAATATTGAAACTTTGGGTGTTGTCTGACACAATTACCAATCCAAAATTCTTTTCTCAACAGCTATTAGGCTTTAAAATGTGCTGGTTTTATTTCGAGCACTTAGCTTAAGATGTAAAAGATCAAACCATTGAAAAAAAGGAAACAGCAAACAAGAAATCAGAATGTAAATGCTAACCATTATAGGCTAGAATTGTGTCTGATATTTACATTTTTTATGCATACTGACTTTATGCTGTTTAACATATTCAACATTTATCAGCCAATAAAGCACTGAGTTTTTTGACTTTATAACACCACTGGCTGATAACAGTTATCATAGTTGTTAGTAGGGCTGAGTAATTGGTAAGAATATGGAGATATGATATGCATCCCAACAGGGGGGTATGATTCAATAATACTGCAACACACACGGCAATATGATGTATGAGGTCATAAGATCACATCAAATGCATAATAATCAGAGAAAAAGTAAGGTTTAAATTTTATTCAATGAGAACAGTGGTATCTGAAGTAAACACAAAATGAAGCACCATCTGCCACCAATATTTACATGTGAACTATTAACTAAAAATCAACAGTGTGATATGACTAAAAATTCATCTCGATATCCGATTACACAAATGGTAATATACGATGTAATATGATCAACCTTATCACAGTATAATGTTACAGTACTAGTATTTAATTGTAAGTTGCTAAATTGTAACATAGTAGCCTTTATTTACGAAGTAACTACGGCAAAATTTGAACAAGAGTGTCTCTAGAGTATCATCACTCTGGAAACACAATCATTTCCACACAAATGCCCATTCACATTCTTTATCGAAATTTAATTGTACACCACTGGTAACCTGTATAACAGACGTGTTATTACAATGAGGCCATTTTTTTTTTAGATCTTATACAAATTATATCTCAATATATTGATATTTACAATATTGCCCAGCCCTACAGTGTGATTGAGAATCAATCTCAAAAAGTATATTGTTAAACTTTATCAATATTTTCTAACACCCCTAGCTCCTTTACAATCCACATCAGCACAAGTGATTATTTTCATATCAGTCCGCCCCTACTGGTTATTCACTTATTGGTGCTACACAAGATGACTCAGCAGTGTACAAGACTTACATGCTGGGAGAAAAATGGGTGTCACATCCACCACATGCTTGGGCTTATTCAAGCCCCACCCTTCCGCTCTAGATCAACAACCAGAAAGGGCGGGTCTGTGACCCGTGTTGTAATGACAACAAACATTTGGCCTGTGCATAAGGTATATGCATTTGGACCTTACAGAGAGAAACAGGCGGCCTTAAGTGGAGGAATCTCCAATAAACGTCAAAGAGTTAGGAGGGCCAACCTGCCCCAACAGCTTCTACAGGTGGAGAGCATTCTAACAATCTGTATTATATAGTCTGGTAAGGCAGCAGGGCCCAACAGAGAGTGAGTAAACTCCCCCGGCACATCAACACAGCTGCCCTCCCTCTTGTACAGGACACCTACAATAAACATCCTCACGCCTGAAAAAAGCCAGCATCTTCTCCTCTGACCCCACACGCCCTAGCCACCTCCAGTTCCATCTCTGCCATCTGGAAAGAAGGAGTGGAACAGCTGTGCCAGAACCACCAGACTCAAGAACAGCTTTAACCCACAAGCTTTTAAATGGGTCACACCAGCAGCACCCACAAGAACATAAATACACACCGCAGACTTAAGCTAAACCCTCATCATCTCAGCTTGCTCAGCATTTATATCGATATGCTGGGTGTCAACTAGTGCTTGGGACTATACAGTATGCATGCTATATTTGAAACTCTTCAAAAAGCTATGTGAACAGTAAAACCCATAATCTAATCTTGTTAAAGTTCCCCTTCTGACATCAAAACACCTCTAATCCTCCTAAGCATAGACTCCACAAGACACAGCTTTTTCATCAAGCTGTGCTCCAGTAGCATTTCTGTAGGTTTGGACCAGATAAGCTGGCCTGCAGTGAGAGCCCACGACCAACTTTGGAGCACCTTTCACAGGTACTGTCCACTGATAATACCTGATGTAGATGCTGACCCAGTAATCACAAAATGGCCTCGTCAAAGTGGCTTGAGATTCTCACTCTTGCTCATTTTACCCTCTTCCAACAAATCATCCTAAAGAAATGATGGCTCACTTGCTGCCCTACATTAATACCCCACCCCTGGACAGGTGTCACTGTAACCAGACAATACACTCATTCACTTCACCTGTCAGAGGATTTAATACTAAGGGTGTAGGACTCACCCATTTGTCATGTCTACAGGGGTCACGAGGCCATATGCAGAGGAGATATTCACGTACACAGTAAAGCAAAGGGCAAGGAAAACAGCAGGCCTACTAAATCAAGCCACATGAGTCAGTCCAGCAAGGACATGGGTAATAGACATTGCATCAGGATACAGAATTGGTCACATGATGCATTCTGCCTCAGCAGAGTGTCCATGTCCCATATATAACAGAGCTGGCATGAACATCTGATGAAATGCAGAGATCCTCCAAGACCTTCAGGTATCAGGCAGTCACTTATTAAGCCAAATTTAAACACATCATGTCAACTGTCTCAGTATTTCCCCAAGCTTACCCATAATTGGATCCTTCTCAGGGCATTACAACAGAAAACGCGGGAGACAACCTTTCTCTGTTGTCTACCAACACAAACACAAAATAACTGCACAGATTAATGACTAACAATCCTAATGATATGCAGGGAATAAGCAGAATAATCACAATGGCATATTCATCATTAGTGCCGCATACTCCCGGAACGGCCGATACAGGAACTCCCAACCTTTTGCAACTTACTGCCCCCTTAACACACCTTAACAGAATGGACCATTTGAAACCTAGATAAATATGAATCTACGTATCACATCTTATGCCTTATTCAATTCATTCATATTCAACATATTTGCATATGGCATATTTGATCAAAAACTGTTGTACGTTTGTCAGATCCATCTCTGTACATTGTGTGATATGACATATGGATGTGTAACTGCAGTATATCTGCATTTTGTAGATGGTCCCTTAGTGTATTCAGCTGCACTGATTTCAGGTGTTTTTGTTAATGTACTCAGCAATGTGGAAAGATTAGGAATTTTGACAAATTCTACTTGTATTTTGCTCTGTTTCACCATGATTTAGAAAATATTATATCAGAGATTGAGAAGTTGCCTGTGAACCAGAGCAGAGATGTACTTCCAATATCCACTGAATATCTTATATCTAATATCTGTTCATTTTCTCCCTAATGAAGCCTAGTGCTAGCTACTGCTGTATGTCCTTCATATTTATTTGTGCTTGGTTTAAGCTTAAATGTCTGTTGCATCTTAAATTACATTTGTTGGAATATTTACACACATTGGAATGATTTTGCAAAACTGAATAAAAGTTTTTTTGGGCAGCAGTACCACTGCAGCCCACTGGGGGTTGAAAACCCCTGGTCTAATAATAAGGGCGCTCCACCAAGGGCTGCGTTTTGGCAATATGATTTACATCAAAATGCAGGAGTTACAGTTCAATATATTGATATATTGAGATGCTGTAAGACAACAGGAACACTGTCATATTATAAAAAAACACCATTTACAACATTTACATTATATCTAAGTAAAAGAAAGAACAGTGGAATCTGAAGACAAGAGTATAACACTAGCTGCCAGCTGCCACAACACACTTGTCTATCAATAATGGTAAGTAAACTATTAATTAAAAACCTTTGGTGTTTGAAAACTAATACAGTACTACAAAACACTTTTGTGATTCGTTAATACCATCAATACTTTCTCATACCTAGTTACTCCTATAAACTTTACAAAACTATTCTTTTATTTAGAACATGTCGATGATAAATAACCATGATATCAGGTTGGCTATAATCAGGGGAACTTCACACTCCGTAAAGAGCAACAGGCCTGACATTTCAATTGCCAAATCATGTGAATAACATTAGTCAGAGTCAGGGGACAAGATATTGATTCAGCTCAAGCCAATGACCAGCACTGGACACCCATTACAGTCCAGAAAACTCCATTAATATCAGCCACACATTAGGGTGGAGGGGGCATGGCAGCTCAGAGTCACAGTTCATTACAATTTAATTACTCAGGCTATAATTACCAATGAGAGATGGTCCAAAAGGACACAGAGCATAGACGAACAGCCCAATCCATTACAGCAAAAACAGAAAAGCACACACATTCACCTGTAAGGACTCGAATAACACTGTAATGAACAGAATTCACAGAAAGCAGGATTACCTACTACAGGTACATGGTTTTTCAAGAGTTTATATGAAGCCACACCCATTCAAAGAACTATCTGGATCTTTCTGGATGGTCCTTTGACTGCTCTGCAATCATATTGTAACAAACCTTATATTTCCAAAAAAGGAAAGTCTGCGTGAGAAGGAAAGTATGTTCTCAGAATTAGGGACAGGATATATGACAATATCTATGATATGAAAAATGTTATATGGTGAGTATATGGTGGACATCATTTTCAACGACTTGCACATGGATATGTGGCACTGTTCTATGACTGTGATGTTTAACAATTATGAATCTATGAATTTAGCCCATCATTGCTAAATAAGTACCATTAGATATGGCCGAAGCAGATTTAATAAATGCATCAAAACTGAAAGGACTATGTTGATCCCAGAACCTCAGGTTTGATAACCACTGTTGTAAGGTACCTTGTCCTCTTTTCACTTCATGTTCACAGCAAACCTGCAAATTCCCAGAACAGTGGTCAGCTGAATTTCACTTCCCACAGACACTTTGGGGCCTGACCTAATCATCTTCACAAAAAGAGACAGGCCCCTTGACTCATAGCTGCAGTCAGATCAGCTACACCAGGCAGCACATGATGAGACATGATACAACTGAGCAACTCCAGCAAAAGACGGTGAGCCTTTTAGGGTTACAGCAGAACACCGGCATCCAGGAACTTAAAACCTAAAAGCAAGTTCTACATCTGAAACAGCCCCTCTATATGAAAAGGGATTTCATCCATCATTTTCATGGCATGTAGGCTTTTCCCAGGAGGTCCACTTATGACATTCATGTGGTTTTATGCAGTAAAAATAGTCATAATTCATTTTTGCATGACCTCTCCTCAACCCATATTCATACTTCCACATTTTTTTATGTTAGTTTTTGCCACTGTTCTGATTGGTTGGCCTGTATCGTCCATCATTTAAAAATAAGTTCAAGCTGAAATATTCCTTACAAACCTAATATCACAAAATGGCAACTTTACAATAGAAGAAAACAATTTCAGCAGAAGTCATTAAAAAAACAAACAAAAAAAAAAAAACACTTTACTGCAAGTAATTTAGAGTATTTTTATGAATTTCTATGAGATACCAGGTTGCCTGTGTGGCATCAAAAATAACAAATCCAAAACACTGTTTTTGCAGGTCTGTTCCAATACTGACAGTAGGCATTTCATCTTCCAAAACAGTTTAAGTATTAAAAAAGCTACCAAAAGCCAGTTTACCATGACAAGGGCCTGAAAAATGTAATGTGGAAAAAAAAATTCAGGACAAAACACCAACCTGATGAATGGTGAAGCATACTCAGACAGCACATTAGGACATGGCTATGATTAGTTTTACAGATGTGAAGCATTTAAAAATAAAGCATTACAAAGGGCTCGTTTTGCAATGCCACAGACCATTTTAGTTGCATGAAGAACTATTTTTATAAATAAGAGTGGGAGAAGAACCTTTCAAATGTTTAAAGAAGTGGATTTTAAAAGGTTCTTCTCATCTGTAACAAAAAAGTTCTTCTGTGGCACTGCTTACAGAACCTCTGGTAGCACCTCATTTTAGTGAAAGTTAAAGTGAATGAAGAGTGCGAGTCAGATCAGCATTAAAGTCTGTATTACCCAAAGCAGCCCCTCGTTTGTGCAGTTACATTTACATTTATGGCATTTGGCAGATATCCTTGGCTACTTAGAAGAGGCTAGAATCTGGAGATTCCTCAAGCTTAGATGCTGTTGAAAACAAATGTCAGGTTGGAGACCAACAAGATTCACTTAAGTGTGAAATGTGCACTAAACTAAAAGTGCAAGTCTAATGCATCTCAGTGGCAGTTATTTAAACCCACACAACATTCCAAAACATTGAATAACAAACCCACAAGGCAAATAGAAGAGCAATATTCTATAAATCCAACAAAGCATTTAGTACTTCCCTTGGCTGAACTCAGAAACTCCACCGCACTAGAGAATTAAATCCCTCCTCGGATTTACCCCACCCTTGCTGGAAGTCTGGTGTGACAGACGCCCCCTCTCTGCACACCAAAGATTCTAATGTGATCTGCCTCTCCTCTGGCTGAATCTGGAGTGTGCTTATTTACCCAGGCTCTTAGGTCTGCTCGTTGTCTTGTGTCAAATGCAGGAGTCTGGAGAGAGGAGGGCCAGAGGAGCTGAAATTCTGCATGATGGAATTCCACTGTGGAATGTGGAAACATCGGAACTGCTCTTCTGTTCTAGGCTGGGACTCCATGAACAGTGGAAAGAAAAGAGGCACTGTGGGACAGCCCTCAGGGTCTCCCCCTAATCACAATGCAGGCGTTGGCCACTTTGGCTAGAGGAAGTATCAATGACGACATGCTCAAAACACTTTTCCAAGAATTAAGCAGTGTGGAGGGAACGGTATCAGAACATGTGGATAAGCTGGATCTAGACTATCCTGCTCATCTAAGCTTTAAAAATGCCCAGTAACAGCCTTGGGCTTTTGTCGCACATTAACACTGTGTGATCGTGCCCACAAAACATCACTGCTCGTTTGTTTTCTCCCTGACCAGCAGAAAGGTTACTTGTAAACAAGCACTCATTTACTGTTGGTAGTCTGCATTGTATCTGGGAGATCATATCAAGCTTGTAGACAAGTGTCTTCAAAAACTCCTAGATGTGCTTTGTATCCTAAACGTAATACTTAAGAAAAAAGTTATAAAGACTAGCTGTTTACCTTAAAACAGTCAGTCATTTGTCCAATACTAGATCAGCTTTTGTAGGTTTGCTTTAGATTTCAGCTGGTAAATCCATAAGAAAACGTGAGTAAATCATGCTTAACTAGCATTTTGCTTGACAAGAACTCTGTGAAGTTTGAAAAACAGGGACACCACCAGTTCTGAGATGCCACTATGCTTGTATAGGCTGTGTGAATGCTTTAACCTGTTAATGTTGGTGCTGAAATCAAAAGCATGATGTTCTGTGTTGCTCACGTTACTTAGCAGCAGCATGTGTGAAACAGGCCTTAATCAGTGCAGATATTCTTAAAGAAGCCAATTCATTTATAAAAGACGCACTAGAGTCTTTCAATAATTGGTTAAAATGCACTTCCTAAATTCATATAATTCTGAAAATTAATAAAGCATATTTGAATTACTTCTACTGCTCTCCTTTAGGATAATAAACAAACCGAAGGACAAACATTAATTCAGGGTTTTGCAAAAGGTGATAAATGGTTTTACTGCTTTTCTGTGTAATAAAACTGTCATTACTTATTATTAATCACCCTATTAGGTAGATTACTTAATTACTAATTCTAACCTTAGTGACAGCATTTTAATATACATATATATTTGCAAAGGGAGGCAAATATGGAGAGGCTGGAAAAAGTAAGTAATAGATAGAGTTTGACAGGGATGGGACCACTGAGAGCGTAATCCCCTCACCCAGACTAATGGGGTCATTCCCTCGGCCGAGAGGTCTCTATGCCTGTCTGCATAGCAGTCTCAGACAGCTCGCACTAACTAGCCACTAGGGAATCCACTGGCACTGGTCAATCAGTCTGATTACACTGGCCTGTATGGTGAGAAATATGATTATAGAATTAGACTGCTAAATCACACTTCATTCAGACTTAGTGTACTAAATGTACAAGGCTTGTTCCCCAAGGTCACACCCCCCAGTTATTTCCACAGACACTGTTCAAAAACTCACCATCATGAAAATCTCCCATTAGAACACTGAAGTTATTATGAATCACTATAGCAGTGGAATTCTACAATGTATTGGTACTGGTTTGCTTCAAATTGCACAGGTGTTTTTCTCCAAGTGCTTTTTAGCTGGATGCATGCTTACAAGAAAATGAGCTGATAAAACACAGGAGAAGTGGTATAACTGGGTCTGGACAAGCAGCCCGGAAAACAAATTCCTTCATCTTGGGGCTGTTAGCAGACAAACACTAGCCAACTAGCGAACCGTAGATTAGTCATTTGAGGGGCTCGCCCCCCCCCAAAACATGACTTGTGTACTTACACACCCCTACATGATACTAACCGGAAAACAGTTCTGCAAACCTAGTAACAGCAAAATGGTGACAAAAGAACGTAACTTTGCTCACCCTCGAAAGCCTAGCCTGACTGCAGCTTTACACATTATCGCTGTACTGCTTTTCAGGCAAAAAAATAAATAAAAAAAAGTCTGTGAATTAAATGGATCCCTAATTACATTTTCAAGCACTAATGAGTGTCAGCCATTTTCCTCCGAGTGTCTGAATCTTAAAGTGGAATTTCTGATTTTAAGGGGGAACCACAAGTCACTAGGAATTTATAGTAAACATTGTTGATCGCTATGTTAGCTGGATATGAACCAGAATGCAACTGTGAGTCTCATTACTAAGCAACACAGTGGAACAAATGGAGCGGACGACATCGGCTCATATAGCCACCAAGCCAGTGATGGTTATGAGCCACAGGAGCAACTGTTAGCAGACAAACAGTAGCCAACTTGAGAACCATAGATTAGTCATTTGAGGGGCTTCACCCGCCCCAAAAACTTGACTTATGTACTTTTACACCCCTACATGATACTAACCGGAAAACAGTTCTGCACACCTAGCAACAGCAAAATGGTGACTGGAAGGTTGCTGGTTTGATTCCCTGAACTGGCAGGACATGCTCAAGGGCACTTCAGACATGATACTTAACAACTCCCCACGTGCCATGAATAGGGCTGCCCCTTCTTTGCATGGATGGGATGAATGTGGAGGACAAATTCCCCTGTGTGCAACACAGTTGGTCTATTTGCACGTTTAGTCTTCAACAGTCAGGGCTGAATTTCCAAGGATGCACTCAGCGTAAAGCTTTTATTAGGTTATTTGGAGCCAGTGAGGGACAAACAGTCATGGCGAGACACAGTTTACATTAGCGCGTCCTCTGTTTTAGGTCTTCAGAGCTAGTTTTTAAACTTCAGGTCAGCGCAGACAGAGGGGATCTGCTACTAGTTGTGGTTGTGAATACACGTCCATGTGGTATTCCACGAACTTTGCTAAAAAGAACATAACTTTGCTCACCCTCGAAAGCCTAGCCTGACTGCGGCTTTACACATTATCGCTGTACTGCTTTTCCGGCCAAAAAAAAAAAAAAAAGTCTGAACAAAATGGATCCCTAATTACATTTTCGTGATGACTAATGAGTGTCAGCCATTTTCCTCCGAGTGTCTGAATCTTAAAGTGGAATTTCTGATTTTAAGGGGGAACCACAAGTCACTAGGAATGTATAGTAAACATTGTTGCTCGCTATGTTAGCTGAATATGAACCAGAATGCAACTGTGAGTCTCATTACTAAGCAACACAGTGGAACAAATGGAGTGGATGACATCGTCTCATATAGCCACCAAGCCAGTGATGGTTATGAGCCACAGGACTCAGTTCAGATGTTCTCATGTAACGTTCGTGCGTGTGGAGCTAAACACGTCTCAGATACTCACATGTTTGTGACTGGTGCTGATGCGCGTTGCTGATTCAACTTGGTGAACTAAATAGTCCATCCCTAACTAGTGCAATAATAATGAGGGGAATAATGGTCACAGCCAATGTCTTTTGATCAAGTGTGAAAAAAATGGAATAAAGAAAATATTAGAAAAACTGTCACACATAAAAAAGAGAGTGATAAACCCTGTTTAAGAACTGATTTCCAGTTGATTCCATACTTTCTATATTTGGGCCAAGTGTGTTTACAACACATTAACTGGTCTGTGTACAGACAAGCATTGGGAAACGTAATCACAATGATTCCACATCATTTCATTGCCTAATCCAGAGAAAAATGCCGCTCCCAGAGCATTCAACAGCACTGCTAACCCATCTGCCAAGACCACCATGCTGTTGGTGATTGAGGAGTAAGGGTTGGCAGTCAGTGGTCTCTGACTGTTGGGATTAAGCCAGAAACAAAATGCTAACTTGGCTTTCTGTACCTTACAAGCTATGCTCTGATAACATCAGTCCAGGTGAACTGGCATAGATACACTTCCTGTCTTACAGAGACAGGAAACTTCTACCATTGCTACCAACAGCAATGGCAGACATTGCCCTGATCATATTAGAATCAGTTCTAACTCGGCTCATTTTAGTGCATTTAATTAGCCCCTGTTATGGATGAGCAGATCTGTTAGTGTCCGTCTGCAGAAACCCTTCTATTACAATTACGCACACTGCACTGCTCGACTTCACCGTCAGGTTACTGACCTTATATAATGTGGAATATGATCTCACATCGCTGTGCAAAGAGCATACCTTACAGTATTCTTGCCTTTTTCAGTATACCCCTCCAGTAGAACTGTTCCATGTAGTTTGTTACTGTGGCTTTAAGATATATATGTAAATGATCTCTGTTCTGATTGGCTGCCCTGTATTGAGCTGCAGCCAAAAAGTAGTGCAGAACAAAACACTACTTGTAACAGCAATGTGAGTGGGTGGGGCTAAACTGTTGTGTGCTGCACCACGTCCCATCGACTCACGCTGGACCGATCATGCACTGTGAAGCCATGTGTGTTTCCTATTGAAAAGAAATGGAATAAGTAGGCAGGTAGTGTTTTATAACAACCTTTTTAAAAAGAATACATTTTCAATGATATATGTCCTTTCATTTAGCAGATACTGAAGCATAACTACTCAGTAAATGGCTACACACCACTCAAAAAACGACTTGTTTAGAGAACAAATCAGGCAAGCAGAGTGCAGCTTAAGTAAAAGCTCAGCAGTGAAGCTTGAGGACGACGGATCGGGAGGAGGTGGGTGATGGATGGCTTTTTGGTCAGATTAGACGATTATGTAAACACACACACACACACACACACACACACACACACACACACACACACACACACACACACACACACACACACACAGTGGGCGACTGCACCTAATAGCAGTAAAAAGAAATTAAAAGGACCACCTAAAAGACTGCCAAACATAGTGATGACAGTTGTTAAATGCTTAAGAATTCAATAATGCTTTGCAGAGCCGTGCCTACTGTCAGCCTTCCAATTGTAGAATGCCGGGCATTCCGCCCCAGGTTGACAGCTAGCTTGAGGATGGCTGAAGATTGATGTGAGGGCTGCTCTAGATTTCAAACCACCACCACCAAACAAAAACAAAACAACAAAAAAAAAAGAAAAAAAAAACGAAAAAAAAAAAAAAAACACACACACACAAAAAACAGGGTTTTAAATGAAGAGGCAGCCTCAGGAAAATAATGCAACATTAACATGGGACTAGAGAAACTAGAGTATTCATTTCATTAGCCTAACTCTTTGTTCCATATCAATTTTCTTATCTTTCATAATACAGCAGCAGCTTGCATGAGATGCACGTCTTTACATGCACTCGAGATGGTGAAATATCTTGGTTCTGTGCAAATCTTAGCCTGCAGAGAGAGCAAGAGAGAGAGATTCCCAATCTCTGGCCACGCCCGACTCAAGATACCTCATCTCGTTTAAACACACATCCCAATGACAAGTTTGGACAAGCTGAAGTCAGAGTAGAAGAACTCCAGGTTGGTATTTCAATCCACAGTGCAATAGATTTGACAAACATCCTCAAACACCTTCTTCATAATTTGTTCTTTTAAAAGTCCCTCAAGAACAAGAACTACATTTTTTCCAAGCTTCAGCAAGCAGTCATTCAAAAAAAAAACAGAACTTTTGCATGCAACTTCAGGCCCCTTCTTTAGCCCCCAAAACATAGGGTGGCCAGATGTGCAGATCAGCCCAACACACACACTCCTTTACAGTACAGTCAAATAAAACTTCCAGACAACCACATGCAGAAATACCAATAGAAGTTTATGATCAGGAAGAAGAACAGACAAAAAACACATTTATTAACTAATCAAACAGAGTGTTTTCAGCGGAACATCACTTTGATCAAAAGCTATTAATAATTAAAGGGAAAAATTAAAGGTATAATTTACTTACACAAGCTGTCTACTCCTGTAAATGGTTCTTCAAGGGTTCTTTGCTAAAGGGAACAGTTCCCAATCCAATTCAGAGTGATAACAATCCAGAGCAAACCATCCGTGAGCATAAATGAGTCTCTGCCTGGTGGTAGAAAGCTTAGAGACTCCAGTAACAACCTTTAAATTAATTAATTATATTAATAGATAAACGCAGCCCTAAAAAGACGACATGCAAAAAATGGCAAGCCCAAGCTAAACCCTAAGGCCTGGTCAGAGCTTGACAGGATGAGCAGCCAGCCATGTTATTCTGACATGGATGCAGGGTGGCAGGAAGCTCCTACTGGTTGAGATTAGGCAATGAGCAACGGAAACCAGATAGCCCTGCCTATAAACGTCAAATAGCGCCTTCAAGGAGACGTTCAGGACATTAGTGCCTTGAGACTAATTCACATCTGGGTAACAGGGCTGGGGGTTGGTGAGGGGTTTGCATGAACTCCTTTACACTTTCCACACCCAAAGTAAATAGCAAAACAAGAGCATCACAATTGTGGTGGGCAGCCACTTTGGTTCAAGGAGTAGAAAGAAGAGCGGCAATCAGCTGTAATGTATCGGACACCTACTCGCTAATGGTTATTTTTTGAGATATAGGACTTTGGGACAATAATGTCATAGAAGGCACCAATACACAAATGAGCTCCTCTTATCACAAAATAGTGTCCAAGTGTTTAGACAGTATAAAAAATTATTTAGCCCAAAATAATGCAGGCCAAGATTTAAACCATGTCAAGTTATTGCTTAACCAATTTAACCACAATGTAATGTGTAACAATACAATCCCAACAGTACTATTTTGAGGATGCTGTACAGTAGGGCTGGGCTATGAACTGTAAATGACAATATACAGGGTTGGACAATGAAACTGAAACACCTGTCATTTTGTTGTGGGAGGTTTCATGGCTAAATTGGAGCAGCCTGGTGGCCAATCTTCATTAATTGCACCAGTAAGAGCAGAGTGTGAAGGTTCAATTAGCAGGTAAGAGCACAGTTTTGCTCAAAATATTGCAATGCACACAACATTATGGGGGACATACCAGAGTTCAAAAGAGGACAAATTGTTGGTGTACGTCTTGGTGGTGCATCTGTGACCAAGACAGCAAGTCTTTGTGATGTATCAAGAGCCAAGGTATCCAGGGTAATGTCAGCACCACCAAGAAGGACCAACCACATACAACAGGATTAACTGTGTACGCAAGAGGAAGCTGTCTGAAAGGGATGTTCGGGTGCTAACTCAGATTATATCCAAAAAATGTCATTTCCAAGACGAATTGACACTGTATTGGCCGCAAAAGGAGGCCCTAGTACACCATACTAATACATTATTGTAAAACAGGTGTTTTAGTTTCATTGTCCAACCCCTGTATCTACAGGTACTTTGTACAAGACATAAAAATGGCCACATTGTAATATTGCATCAATTATAAAAGGTAATCATCTGTGTACGAACTTTTCCCAAAAAGAACGTGAATTTGTATAGGTCATTTGTATACTTTCCAAATGGAAGACACTCAGCAGAGTAGTCTTGCACAAATTCTGCTGTAGAAACATTGCAATTAAAGGTTACTATTTTAATATCCAGCATGCTGTGTTCACCAGCACTGATTGTGTTCACATACAATGGCTGACAGTGACAGCAGTTTAAGTGTCTGCTCTGAATTATGCAAATGCATTTGAACACTGTCTATAGGCCTCATCCAACAGCGCTCTAACAACAACTTTGCAGGATATACCTACATCCTTCTGTCATCACATATGTGGGTTGGATCTCTCTATACTTGACACTGATTGGTATGTGGAATGGCATTCATCTGATGTCATTAGGTTGTGGTTTAGGTTTTAAAAAGTGTTCTCTGATAGAAAACAAACAAAACCACGAGGCACATTACACACCCACTACTGTGGTTTTGGCCAAATTGAAAAGTCTAAAGGTCCGAACCAAACGAGAAACACCACCACCAGACACCAACTGGTCCAACATGGAAATAAAATCTGGTCAGCTTTAGTCAAATAGTGGTTCTGTTTCACTGACGGCTGAAGTAGAGGGCAGTTAAATTCTGCATCAACAGATGGGAGACGTTCAGGAAGTGTAAACATACAAATTGCACCGATATGATAAGTGAATCTGCTAAAACAGCCAATAACCATGACTATTCCATGTGGTGTTTACATTTAGCATTCCTCCCACACTAAAGAAAGCAGGAGAGCTGAGCAGTGTGGTTTATTTTTCCTATTCCAGTCGGTGGGGGGGTGGGGGCTGTCAGCCAGGCTGCCTAACACACTGACCTGAAGAGTGTGTGAATGAAAGGAGATGGAGGGAGAATGGGGGGAATGAGGAAAAGTGGGGAAAAGGAGTGTGAATGAACAAGAGAAACAGTGTGAGAGAGAGAGAAGAGATGGAGAATGGGAGTGAATGAAGAGGAGCACAGTGACAGGTCCTGTTCATGTGTCACCACTGCTCTTGTGCTTTGTTCTGTCCTGCTGTCTTATCCTGCCGATGTCTCACTCCAAGTGTGTGAGTGGGAGCATGCCAAACATAGCAGAGCGTGTGCATGCAAACCTCCTCAAGGTGATGTCATCAGAGGGAACGTGACCATACATGAGTCAGGCTGGCTGCCTGGGTCCTACACTGATTCTGTGCCAGAGCAATCTCTCACACACACACACACACACACACACACACACACACACACACACACACACACACACACACACACACACACACACACACTATGCAATATTAGTGCATTGGGTCATGCATAAGTGAAATATACATTGTTTATGCATGTATTTATGAACACATGTATGTAATCACCAAATTTAGATACATAAAGTAGTTTTATTAACCTCAGAGGGAAAGTTACAGACAGCAGCACGATGAAAACAAGAGCAGAAAGAGCACAGTACTCCAGACGAACTAAGAAACATAAATAGGAGATGTATTAAGTACAATAAATGAAAAAAATAACTAAAAGCCATTATGACTATTTGTATGTAATGAGTAAATGCCACTTATAGTGGCATCAGTGTAGGCTTTAACATTATTACATGATACCATTCCAACATCTTTATTACTTATCCATTTTCCTATTGGCTGCCCAGTTTGCTCATCTGTTCTCATTGGCTGCCTTATATTGAGCCAAAAGACATCCCAGCACTCATACACACACCCAATGCTTTAGCATAAATGGGCGGGGCCAAGTTGCTGTAGGCTAAATATGCGGCTACATGTAAATTGGTTTTCAGGACATCACACAAAAACAGGGTGTTCAAAATGGGACACACACACGTTCAAAAAGGAGATGAGCTCTGCAATCGATAGTCCACCACTGCTGCAGCATTCTGAACAACCTAACCACCAAGATGAGAACACCACAGGAATGCAGAAGAGAAAAAATACAAAGTAAATGCAGAAGTGGTGGAGAGAGAGAGAGAGAGAGAGAACACAAGAGAGAAAGTGGGTGGTTCCAATGAAATGATGTGCAAAAAAAAAAAAAAAAAAAAAAAAAAAAAAATCCATCCACTACAATTATACAAAATAAACTTTACATGACTTTACATGATGTCTGCTGTGATTAGGAGCAGAACTGAAACAAGTCACATGGCGCGATTTAAATCAGTCTACGCTTTTAGCAGAATTATCTTTACAGTCTTTTGCAATCCTTTAACGGCTCTGCGGCTCAGAGATGTCTGTGATCCACAATCTTCACCCCATTACATCTGAGCACAAATGCACCAGACAGTTCTAGGTGAGCATAGCGCAGAGCCAATTTTCAGACCAGCTTTTGATCTGAAATTTCAGAAAGTTCGAAAGAATTCCAAACCATACGTAAGGCCAGGCAGTTCCAGCCACCGGCTGCCTCTGGCAACTGAGAATCATTTCCTACGGTCACTTTTGCTGGTTTTAACGATTTAAACCAGCTACATTTCTACCTCACTACCGAGTTTTATGCACATTTTCTAAATTCTCAAAAACATTAGGGAAACAAAACCAACTAGAGAGAAGGGAAATAGACTCTCTTGTGAGAAAAAGAGGGATGGCATGAAAAAGATAAAGAGAAATGAGTGAGAGTGAGCGAGAGAAAAGGTGTGAGAAACAGAGGAAGAACAGTGTCTGTGAGCGAGCAAGAAAACGTGTCGGAAAGAGAGCAAGAGAAAACGTGAGAGCACGAGCAAGTAAGAAAGAGTGAAAGAGAGGGAGAGAAAGTGTGTGAGATTAATGTGTTGGCATTTAAATTGGGCTCTTTTAAATTCAAACCGAGGTGCTGAAACTAATGAGGAGCTGTTTCACAAGACTCTCCTCTCAGTTCAACACAACATTAAGCAATTTCACTTTCCTCAGTTTGTTTGTGTTCCACTTTAGTCCATTTTTATTCCACTTCCAGGTGATTAACCATCATCTTATCCCCTTATCCAGAGTCAGGCGAGTTCCAGCGGCATTCTCTACAAACACACTGCAGTCTAGTTTAACATCCAGGCTAGCAGAACACGCCTCAGAAAGAGCTTTCACAGCTATCCAAACTAACACAAGTAGGGGAAACAAACACACTCGGCTCCCTCAAAAGCTCCACACACAAACGAAATGTATATACCATCATGAAGTGTGAGACAGAGGGTGCAGAATGTCAGGGAAAGAGGCTCCATAGAGTGATCTAGTCTGATTAAATGGGGAATATTTGAAGATCTTATCTTGGCAGTGACATTCTGGACTGGCATTTACTTGCTCCCTGATTAAGGTAGCTTCCTACTGAGCGAGATGATGAAAAGATTCGGTCTAAAGCAGATGAGGAGGATTGGGGTTTAAGTTCGGTCAGCACTTTAACTACAGTTCAGATGGTGGCACTCCTCAGCAATCACAAAGCAGGGGGGTGTTCTACACGAGCTGTGTGTTATTGACCTAAAAACAAAAGCGCTCTATGACAGGGATCAGCAAATATAAAAAACATGACATGCTTCTTTCACATGCTGCTTCAATATCTCTCGGCTTGTGAACAGATTAGGGTTGTAGCAGCACTGAAACTCCACTGAATTTAGAAGAGGGAGGGGGAATGGTTATTCTACTGTTTAATGCCTATTGCATTGCAACACTAACATATGCATATGTACAACTGACCATGAGGTGGCACTCAAACTGTGAATTTGTGTGTGTTTATGACAGTGGTGTAAAAGTGAATTACACTCCCCACCTGTAATGGGAGCCTAGAAGCAAAAAACCCAAACAATTCTAATATAATGCTGCTTTACAAAATGCAAAAGACTGCCAAAGTCTGCTCAAATGCAAAAGCTAGGTCTAATTGTACACCCTGTAGGGAAGGCGCGGGGGGTGAAAGTTCACAGGTATGTGACTTCAGAACACTCCTCTCATTACTGTGACATGATTTATGGAATTAATCCGAAAAGCCTGTCAGCCAATAGGCCAAAAAGCCCTAAACCAGTCATTTAGGACTTAAACAATACAGTTACCTGGTCATTAACCAGGTGCAGTAAAACCAGTCAAGCTTTTAAAAGAACACAACCAGCTCCCAAAATAAAGCAGAGGCATCAGTAATGGATTTCTAAAAATTAGCCACCAGGCAAAAACACCACCCAGTAAGCCAACAAAAGATTAGAAAATTGTTAAGACAACAGACCTGGAAGTCCAGTTTAGTGAACTGATCATTATAACCTATAAATATGGGAAAAATATTTATTGGTGGACTAAAAATATAGGAATATACATACTGATCAGCCATAACAATAAAGACTGGTGTGCTACTCAAACAGTTAACAGTAACCTGCAACCACCAAAACACAACTGCACTCTCTGTACCTGCTTCTTACTAAATTATTTTATCTATCTTTCTACTTCCTGTACTGTACTGATGCTGCTACTGGAACCTTAATTTCCCTGAAGGAGCCCTCCCAAGGGATCAATAAAGTTCTATTCTATTCTATTCTACTGTGGCAGCCTAATAGCCTCACTTACAATGAACTCAAACTGTTTTCTAAAGACCTATCTCCTCCCTTTCTCTATTTTGAATTCTGCACAATCAAATCACATTACCTTCATGTCCCCTGGTCACAATAAAGTTGCTTTCACACTGAATGTTAAAGTCGCTACTGCCCTTACAAACGCATTTTCCAGGTGACTTTCCATAGCAAATGGAGTCTGCCTTGGCAGATGCATGATTGCATAGCGAGTCTCAGTGTGAAAACATCTCAAATGTTGTTGGTGATGCAAAGACTCTGCATCAACAAAAATTAGTAATCGAGTAACTCTAGGATTCATTTCAGCCCTAGTGGGTTGTTCTTGGTATACACAACAGGTGAACCTGCGACAGGGTCACACTGGTGCCCAAGACTCACTGATGTACACAGAGAGCAAAATCTCATCTATATGCCCACATGGTCCAATGGATGATCTGTAGCACACCCTGCTGAAAAACTTAACACTGCCTTTCCAGGTCAGTTTTGGTGTCACAAGCTGGACCTATACATTAGGCCGGACTGGTGTGCGATGGAGCGCATCAAATATTACAATTAGCCCTTATGACCATGCTCATGCTCCGTTCACATAAGCAGGTAGACCCTATGTTCAAAAAGTAAAATAAATGAATAAATAAATAAATAAAATCATTATCAGTCTAATTAGTGTGAAAAAAATGAAAAATCAATTTCATTTATATTTCCAGGAAGGAAGGCAATTAAACAGTAATTGCTTTCTATCTGAATAAATCAGCCGTAGTAAACAATGGCCACGGCGCATGTGAAACTAACAGTGCTGCTGATTTAGTAACTGTGCAGCTGGAATGAGGAGCACAACAGAAGTAAGCTGCTGTGACAACTCCGGCATGTGGAGCGCATTTTCTCTCTCAAAGCTGCAGGGATGGCTAGCTTGCTGCTCGGAGGAGCTTATCGCTCCAATCTCTCCTCTGGGACATAGCAGTGGGAGTCTCCACATGTCACTTTGTAGGAAACTCAACTAAATATTTCGACAAGTGAGGCAGAGCCTGAGCACAAACATAGGTGCTCAGTGTAATGTGAACAGACATGTAGGTGCCACACGCTTAAGCACGTGCACATATTTAGAGATGAGTGTGGTTTAGCAGCTTACAGATATATGACCAACAAGCCTCTAAGGAGATGCAGGGGCAGATAGCACACAAACACACAAAGATCCGCACTAAAGCACTTAAAAACATGATGTGGGCATACATCTCTTGGACCCGATAACATCTGTGATTCAAGACCAATCCAATGTGCTATACGGGATAAACAGTTTCAATGTAGACTAAAGCTTCATTTGTTAATGACTTCAACTGGCTGCATCAACCAATTATTCAATGAAGTTATGGTCATGTTCCTGAAATGATGCATGAAGATCGGCTCTCATTCAAAGTGATGGAATCCATATAAGTGCAACAAGATGACAAAAGGGGCACAACTGTAGTAATCTTTTTTGAGATTACTACAGTGACACACACACACACACACACACACACACGGCTCAGGCTGTAGGCTAGCTTACAGAGGTGCACAATTGCGCCAGCTGACAGCCATTGAGAAGGAGCGCTTACAATCCTGTGGAATCAAAGGCATCCATAATCAAGTACACATTTCTCTGAGGTCATGGCTCCACACTGAATTCCACTCGAGCAGCTCTGCAAAGCTACAGTGCCCATTACACAGGCCTTGAATGAAGCCAGCCAGCCAAAGCACACATTGTGTGTCCTACAATGGCGTAGACAGCTCGCTAAAAGGCACATGAATGTAAGACCTTAAAATATCCAGCTGAGCTTCAGGTGGCATAACTCTGTGTAGTGCTGTGAAAAGGGCAATAAAGAGAGATCTTGCATTGCTTACTAAGTGCCACCCTTTCTTTTCATGACAAGGCTACAGCTTTTGGAGGACTACTCCAGTACTTTTCAACATGATCTGCACCCTCGATTACTGTGGAGCTGGTCATCGAATTCTACTAGAAGTGCATTCAATCAGCATGTTTCATCTTCTAAAATACAGATTAGGAAAACATGGTTTTCCCATGAAAGGGTTAATACCAGTCCTACACAGTATTTTGAAATGAGATTCTTTATTGTCAGAAAAAAAAAAACACAGTCCAGAGCTAGCTTTAATCCCCATTTTAAAACAGCCCTTAAAATCAATGTTTATTCCAACTAACTGGTGAGAATTCTTCATGAGGGTCCACCTCCTCATTCCATATTTACCACAGTGTTATCAATCTCTTTTATGTCTCTGTAAGTATATGTCCCTCATGGTCTCAGAATTTACCTGTAACCCCATAAGCATGGGGAGGCTGTAACCTGCTGCTCTGACTCCAGCTCAACTCCATATTCAACATTTACTAAACCTAAACATCCAGCACCTCTTCATACCTTAAGAGTCAGACAGAGAGACCCTGGATGGGAGACTAGCTGGACTTGTTAAAATCCTTTAAGCTCAGCTGTTTTACTGCAGGTTCTCAGAGTTTCCCAAAAAAGGAAAAGGACAGGTGAACAGAATCAAGCAAAGCGTAGTCTGTTTACTCTCATTTCTCAGCACGGAGCACGAAGGCCTCACCACCAAACCTGCTTTACTGATAAACAATAAAGTACACTTTGAATTGTGAGTAGCTGAGACTAAATATGTGACTGATTAAATAACAGCATTTTAATGGAATAAAATTTTCCATGTGTCAAAAGTAATGAATGCTACAAGCAGAGATGTAACGGTCAGTGTTTTTCCAGTTGATACCCCACACGCGACTGTGAGGCTGGATGTCACATTAACCTTTCCAGGCAAACTTCTGTACACAACCTCTCAAGATGAAATCTTCAATTTTTGGGTATCAATTGTTAGGTAGTTCCACTGCAGAGCTGCACTTCAGAGTTCAAAGTGGAGAGACAACTACAAATGAACTGTTTATCTAGCCTTAAAACAATCACTTTGGATGCAATTGCTTTAACTTTCCAACTGTTGTTCCAGTTCTTTTGATTTGGTTAATTGTGGTCTGCACTCTTTGCTGTTTCATGCTGTTAATGGTGCTTACCAACTCTGCTATATTCTGAAACTCACTGTACTGGGCTGAGTGGCGTACTCTGAAAAGGAGTTAATGGTGTTAAAAAATCTTTACACTGCTCGCCCCATGAGGTATGTTAATTTACTACAGCACAATCAGAGAAGTACAAGACTGGCTCTAATGGGCTTCTGCAGCCATACACAAGCTCTGTACTTACATCAAGTAGTTGTGTCTCACACAGAGCTGATGTAATCCTTAGCTCACAAATACAATTTGATCAGCTATATTGGATGATCACATATTGTGGCTGAAAGAAAAATCAACGGATACTGATACAGAGCCTACTGATATTTCCATCTCTGCCCAGAATTTGTGGCATGTTTTAATGTTCACCACACTAATGTTTGAGGTCTATATTATGTTATAATGTTAATCAAAACATCAAAGTTTTGATGCAATATTTTGTATGTTAAAATGAATGACAGATCTAACTTTACACTGTAGAGAGGTATAGCCTCTTCCCAACAGCAACTCAACAGAGGATTCTTAATGAGCTGAGCACACATCAAATTAAACACTCTCTCTACCAGATAAGATAATCCTAATACTGAAACGTTTTAGGGAAACTGGGGCAAGACTATTTTGATAAATGATCTTCAACAGAACACCACCTTCTGACACAATGAGCTCAAATATCAAATAAATTAAGATAAAATCCCACTCCCAAGAAAACATAAGCCATATAAAATGTGTAACTTTTTTTAAACATAACATCCTAAGCTAACTCTGTGCTGAATGGCTGCACCCAGATTCCTTGTTGACAATGGAATCTATGAAATAAGATACACGAGAGAGCCTTGGAAGAGGCTGAGCAGTGTACTGGTAATACAGTTTCAAATTCAATCTTTCAACACATACTGAAACTGTTACACCCTTAAATGTGTGGACTTTTACAAGTCCACTACTTGTATAATAGATGTTTTTGATTTACTGCAAACCTGGTGAAGAAGTGTCAGAAGATTAAAAAACACATGGCTTAAAAAAACAGAACTTCAAGCCTGATTAAGTTCTGAAGCAGAAAATGAAAACCGGTACAGTACACAAAACTTCAGAAGGAAGGTTCTGTCAGATTTAAAACGAAAGAAAAAAATATCCAAAAAAATAATAAAGCTTCCCATGTTCCTCTAAAGATAGCGTTTCTGAGAAGTGGTGTCAGAAATGGGGAGACGGATGGATGTGTCAGCAGCAGGATGATGAGGAAGCAATCTGTCAGTATTAATGACTTTCTGTATTTTCATGTAAAGATGAAACTAGGCTTGATACTGGGTATTCATTTAAAAAAAAAAAAAAAAAAAAAAAAAAAAAAAAAAAAAAAAACTGAGGGCAACTACTGCATGGCACAAGCTGCTTCTGAAAACTCAAAAAATAAATAAATAAATAAATAAATAAAAAAAATAAAATAAAAAAAATGCAGCAAGTGATGGAAGGAGATGCAAAAATGTGAAAATGTTTCTTAAACTGGTAAAACCAGAGCAGACAAAAAAGAGGCCCTGTAGTGAGGATGGAGACAAGACATTATCCGCTCAAATGACAGCAGTCAAATGCAAACACCATAATGACGCACATCGTTTTACCAGACTAGCTCAAGGCTCACAGGTAAACATCTAAAGTAACCCTATAATGACCGCATGAAACGTGACCCTTGCCTGTTATTAACACAAACCACAGCATGTTAAAATACAAATTCAGTCTGTTTTGCTGCCAGGTAAGCCCTTTCCAGACCTCATTTCAAACTTCAGTCAAGATAAAACCATGTAATCATCACAAGGAAACAAGTGCCAGAGCCATTACATCAGGAGCAGGCTGCTTATAAAAAGATACAATAATGTGTCTGTCGCCTATCAGGCCCTGTTATTCACTCCTGTACTAGTGAGCTTAGACTGGTTGTATTACCTACCTGCCACAGAGCATTTGCTCCCTGTGAATTTGCTGCTTCAAGCAAAAGGTTGCTGAACATTGTTGAGAACATCTACAACACAGTGATGTGTAGTTGGATATTAGAAACCACTGCTCAAATTCTGTTTAAATAAACGTAAGATCGGAACAACTAATTCACAACCACAAATAGTCCAACAGTGGATTACAAACATGTCCTAGGCCTAATTAATTACAGTACCATTGAGAAATCCCAATTTAAAAAATAAATCTAAAATTCTAAACCAGTTACAAATGCCCTGGGATTCAAAACCCAAGCATATAACCCAGAACTCCCATACTAGGAGCAGCACAGAGCTTGTAAGATCACTTACGGAGGAGTCACCTTTCTGACTGATGACCTGTCTGGTGTAATTATGGCTTCCATGAACACCCGTGGACACCCAAGCCACTGTCTGAGCTGCAATCACCACTAGTAGAGATGGGCATTACCCTTGACTTAATCTAGATTTAAGGTCTATTAAAGGTGCTGTGTATAATTCTGCAGAACAACTGTTGATGTTCGAACTCAACTGCAAAACAGACACCCCTCCCTTCAGTGCTTCTTCGGCAGCTGTGCCCATCCCAAATTCATGCGCACTGATAAGTCAATCCCAAAGCCTAAGCTGTAACCAAGACAGGCTGCATTTAGTGGCTGTTAAGTTGTTCTAAAGTGAAAGACCATTCACATAGAGCCTAGAAAAGCAGCCTATGTTCGGAGCAATCTGGAGGATGCAACAAGTGTTTTTCAAAACCTTCATTTATCTATACAACCCCATGCACACAGCACCATGAAAATGGTGGCAGAAAACAATGCCTCCAGAATAGAAATCATTCTAAAACCTTTGAAATGTTTTGCACTGCAATTGAAAGAGGTGGCACCTTTCTGGTGACCTCACCATGCAAGCTGGTTAAACTGCTACATTTGTGTGACCAATAGGGTATTACCAAGGTCCTGTCCAGACCTTGGCTGCAGGCTAGGCTTTAAAACCCAGCTACAGCTACGCAACTGTCAAGCAGGAGTAGAGCAACATCCTCATCCCTTTTTATGCCTTTCTAACCTTCCCATCAATGTTTACACGCCTCTTCACACTCATCTAATCTAAGAACTTTTTGTTCTGCTTTAATTCATCAGACTTTTCCCTTGTTGGCCATTTCTCAGCCATTTCAAATTGATAATGTGTGTGGTTCAGACTCGCCTGCAATGCCTACAAAATACTTTCCATTTTTGCAAACTAAATGTTTATGGTACATCAATTTGGGAAGTAAATATGCTCATACATTATGAAAGTGTTAATATATAACATTATTACAATATTTCTAAGTAATTCCATGTGAAACATTTCAGGATCAAGATTTTTTACAGTGTGATTACTAGACATAAACCCCCAGGTATAGCTTATTTGATATCTGAGATTTGACTTCCGTGTCCCTAAAGGTAACCTATAAGTATGAACACCATCAATCAGCGGAAAGAGCACACAGCTGACATGTCATTTGCAAGTCAATCAATCCACCTAGGTTACAGGTTGTCAGGGAGACAGGAAAATAACAATAAAACAATGATTAGGTGGCTACACCGATTTTAAATTAGGACTCAAGCATAGTTTTACCTCTAAACAACACAAATGAATGAAACGAATCAATGCACTATGTTGGGGGAAGCTCCCACCTTGCCTGCACAGGAACTTCTGCACGTATTACAAGAGCACAGGGAAAGGAAATATGCATATAAATTTAGCCTCTGCTCGATGGTAAATAGATAGTCCATTTAAAGCTCATCTTCAGGGAGATCGGAGAGGAAATCTGTGACGCTAGTTTACGCATTTCAAACATCCTTAAACAAATACACAACTGCTGTAGGGCATCTTCTTAGGCGACGATGAAAAAATATCAAGTATTTTTCACTCAAGAATTAGTGAGTACTTATTCTTTTCTAACCTTATAAACCTGACACTGTTAATTAACACACAAACGAGAAACCATTTAAACACAGTCACATAAATAATAAAACAAAGTCAGATAAGAGAAACAACGCTATCAAGCAGTGTGGAGATAATGCCTGCAATACTTCGCCTACCTAACACCCACTTCAGACCTGCTTCTGCTTGCCTACTGGGTGGGTGATGTCCAGGACAATTATGTAACACCTTATAATGTGACCAACCCCCACCAGCTTCACCAAACACTCAAAGGCCACGTCTGCCATACGTTCCCAGCTGAAACAAGGGCCTTTAAGGTTGATGCAAAGGCTGGGTCTTCAGCACTGGAAGCCAAAAGCTCTAAGCAGCTTAGCTGGTGACAAACAGCTGGTTGGGGTACAGATTACGACAGGAAAAGGGGCAGCGGGGAACAAGATCAATACAAACTGGCCAACCTCAGTGTCAAATGTCAAAGCATGGCAGGGCATCAAGGATACGATTGTACACAGAGCCCAGGGATGAGATTTCACATTCATTACCTCTACAACAAGGATATTTCATCTACAATTCAGCACCAACCACATCTCTTACTGTTCAGTTTCTTCAAACCTTAGTCAAATGATCTTCACATTTGCAATGAAAAAATTCCCTCTGCAACAGTCAAACTTAGCAATGTATTAAATTCTCACTTTGAGATAATAATGGAGCAAAGGTACAGAAAAGGTCAGTTCTGTTCACACAACAATTTGGACTTCATCGAGTTGCAAGTTGTAAACTGTTTTGTTTATAGTGTACAGTACTCTTTGAAGCTGTCTGTACAGCCCGTAATGCATTGCGATATACATTTTTGGCCATATCACCCATCCCTAGTTGGCAAAGTGATGCAAACACTAAGATAAACTGTCAATTTTAAATGCGTAAAAATATCTCCCACTACCTAGCATATGGACACCAGTATAATTAAGATACATTAATGTACAATTTTCTCATCACCATTGAACACCCACTATGAGCACTGACACAGGAAACCATGTACCATGTGGACAATTCACACTCAAATCACATTATAAAGTGATTAGGAATTCTCTTCAGAGGCTGTCACACACCTCCCCATACAAAACAATTATAGTGTTTTGGCCAAACACACACCATTAAACACACACCACCAGATCAAGTATCCTCACAACACTTGCTTAGAGGGCTCAAAGTCATACAGCAGCCTTCAATGTGAAAAAGGCCAATATTGTGTCACTGAAAAGTTATACCGATTAGTGTGTTACACTCCGGAGCCAAACAGTTTGATGTTTCCAAACTTTTGAAAACACACATACATACATACATATATATATATATATATATAATCTTTTCACAATTAAAAAGACCCAAAGACAATTGGCTTCATTCAGAAACCTGCTCCACACAACAATATTAAACTGAAGTTCTTAAGGCCATTCAACTCATGCTCAGCTTAGGAGAACTCTTTATTGGAGTGAGACACAAATAGTAGTCACAGTAATCAGCTAAAGCTTACACGCATGAATGAAGACAATGATGTGAGAGAATTGCTCAGGGATTAAAATGGTGGAGTCGGTGAGCATCAGAACCAAAGCACACATCATTCCAACAAGTTGTAGAACAATGTTGACCATCTTTGACACATGCAGTAACACAAAGCCAGGGAACAAACGGTATGATGGACTAAACAACAGTTGACAGCTGACAGTATATCACTCTCTTGATTCCTCCAGACACATCTTTGGTTCCCTTCAGTGCAGTCACATGATCGAAAGAAGGAAGGAAAGCATGACAGGGCCACCAGGTTTCACAAGGCCCTTTGGCCTGAAGAGGAAGTGGGCCAACTCACTGTGGGACACCCACTGCCCTCCTTCCCCCCACCCCCACAATTTCCCGCTGTTCCTCGCCAGACCCTCGTCTTTCCTCTTTTCTCTTTCAATTTCCCCAAATATCTCACAGATTTACAGACATCCAAATTTTAGTGTTACTAAATCAACCACTTTGGCCTCAAGAATGTACAGGCAATGCTGAGCTACTGTACTGATATGCTTGCAATTTATTCCCTCTGCAGTTGTACAAAAACCTTGCGTCAACTTTACAGAAGAAGGAACAAAAGCTTAATTATGAATGAAAGTTATTTTGGAACATTTCTATTGGTCCAGTCACCATAAAATTGCCAACTGAAACTCTTGTTAAAGAAAAATTAAAGTTGACTCAAAACAAAGGTGCAAGGTTTTTTCATGACTGTGACGAACTGCTGTTTCACTAATTGAAATGTAATCCCAGTTTATACATTTAATAAATGATTTACATTCGTATCAGCATTAGGCTACTTCAGAAGTACAGGACTGAAGAAAAACTGCCACTTACAATCTTCCCTTCAGATAATGGTAAATGATTACATTCATTGGATACAATAATACTTAGGCAACAAGCCATGGGAAATACACTATGGAATATACTTAGAGGGGATGAAGTACTATGGGATACAATGCAGATTCCAATACATATATTTGCAAAATGCAGAAACTGGGACTACATTTACATGGGTTACTACTGCAGAAATTCATTCATTCATTCATTCATTTTCCAAACCGCTTATTCCTGAATAGGGTCACGGGTGAGCCGGTGCCCAGCCGGCAACTCTGAGCGCAAGGGCGGGAAACAACCCTAGACAGGGCGCTAATCCATCGTAGGGCACACACATACATTCACACACTAAGGGCCACTTTAGAGTCACCAATTCACCCATCATGCATGTCTTTGGACTGTGGGGGAAACCGGAGTACCCGGAGGAAACCCACGCGAACACGGGGGGGAACATGCAAACTCCACACAGAAACTTCCCAGGGCGCCCCACCCGGGGATCAAACCCAGGTCCTTCTTGCTGTGAGGCAACAGCGCTATCCACTGCAATATTTATATTTATTTCTATAGCGTATCCAGTAAAATTATTAGGATACAGACTTCACTATCATATCATTTTGCTCTTCTGGATTTCAATGAGTACACGGTAAACAGCTCTCCAATACCAACAAATGCAATTTAAGCAATTACTTCTCAATACAGTTAATTCTAACATTATTGAGCAATCCTAAACTAAGACTTCTGCTCACAAATTGGACACTAGAAGCAATGCAAGTCTTTAAAGGCAACACAAACTGTGGACCATCCCTATCTGAAAGGAAGCTGAAAACTCTTCATTTTGTTTTTTCAAAGGAGCCTCCAAACCGGCATTCCTCAGTGCCCAAGAGGACACACTATCACGGGGATTTCCTTCCTTTACTTCACTCCAAGAGGGATAAAACCAGGGTCAGATTGAACCAGGGTGAGGTTGTCCTGATCCAGTACTAAATGCTATCAGCATGCAAATAGCTTGAAGAGGTTTTTCGAGTACAAACCAGCTGAACAAATATTAAATGGCGTACAAATTCACAGCTCCTGACCGCAATATGAGCATATCATGTCTTACAGTTATCTATGGTTGATGTGAGGGGGGGGAAAGCCTGTCAAACTTTATCAAACCAATGTCTCAGGAAGCGTCTGTGCCATGTATGAAACAATCAGCCCTGAACACTGACATATTATCACACACACACTTCCTTCGTTAGGCCACATTCCTTGAACTTAGCTGTATGCTTAGGGCTTCTTCAAATTAGGAAGTAATACCAATTTTCCTCATGATCACAATTTCTCAGCATAAATTAGAGTGAGGTATGCAGGCCCACAATTTGAGTAAATTCCACATTAAGGAGATTTAAGGAGGCTAAAATGTGCATAGCTCATTTAATTAGAATGACCAGATCTGATCTGCCATGGTCAACATTTCTAAAACATTTCCACTCCATTCATGTGCGATTTAAACATCTAGTTTAAATAAATCAACAGAATGTCACTGTAAGACTGTCACACAGTGTTTGCACAGGTATTTGCTGACCTAGGCCCTAAATCCACGCCATTAAAGGACATCTGATTGTCGTCTAGGCAATCAAACCACTGTATAAAGATAAGAGATACCTGCGAAAGCTATAGTCCTGTCAAAATACAGGAAACCATGCACATCACGCCCAGTGGAAAATGTTTACAACTGGATCACTTGCCATATGACCGGGACCAGGAACCCGCAGCACAGTGATAAAAGATTATGCTATTAAAAATAAATGAAGAGGCAACAGGATCCTCCTTACCACCTACAACGACTTCCCTAGCTCAGAAACAGTTCAATATGCTCCTGTCACACAGCTCAGGGCAAACCATGAGCCATTTACGACTTACAATCAGCACCAAGAGCAAGAAAAGAACTGAAGAGACTGAGGAGACTGTAGGTTCTTCAGAGTGGATCTGCAACATGAGGCTGATCTGTATGTTCTCAGCACTTCTAATGTGAGCTCCTTTTCTGAATGATACAGCCATGCTGTTAAGATCCTGTACATGTTCTTCACAGATCTGCAACATGAGACTGGTGTCTATGTTCTCAGCACTTCTAATGTGAGCTCCAGCACTGACTGATCCAGCTCTGATGTTAAGATCCTGTACACGTCCTTCACAGACCTGCACCATGAGGCTGATCTGTATGTTCTGAGCACTTCTAATGTGAGCTCCCTCTCTGAATGATCCAGCCATGCTGTTAAGACCCTGCCCATGCTCTCCACAGATCTACATGTTCTCACCACTTCTAATGTGAGCTCCCTCTCTGAATGATCCAGCCATGCTGTTAAGACCCTGCCCATGCTCTCCACAGATCTGCACCATGCCCCCCCCATATGTTCACCCCCTAACGTGAGTTATATGCTACAGACTGAATTACTGGACCCCACTGTGCACCAGTAGGCCACTTCCAGTGTAATTGTTGCCACTAGCGGCGGCTCGTCCTCCCTCCCCTGGAGAAAGTGGTCTCCGGCTCGGCTCTGAACTAGGCGGGGTCGCAGGACTGCGCTCAGCCGTTCAGGAAAGCAAGGCCGAAGCTCCAAAAGCCAGACGGAGCCGCGAGCTTCTGAACGCCGGTGTTTCATCAACGACGTCCCGCCGCGTTACCGAGCCAACACGCCCAGTTCCTCCCACAGCGCTGGTTCGGACAACTTTTCCATTTCCGCTGCAACTTCCCCAGACGGGCGGAATAAAGACAGCACAGCCGACCCTAACGTTTAATACAGCTCAGAGCCTCACAACTCCACCACAGCCCACCACGGCTCACCACAGCCCGCACAAGTTCAACTGTTTCACTCCGGCTCCGCCATATTCGAGCCGTTTGACCTGCTCTCTCTCTCGCTCTCTCTTCCGCAAACCGACTGTTCGTGTATAATCTACCCGGTCTCGGGGCTCGCTGGCGCGGCTGCGCGGAGACGGACCGGCCGTTAAGAAGCTCGGTCAGCGGAGCGCCGGACCGTTAATGTGGGGGACCGTAACGGTCATGACAACAAAGCCCATCCAGCTAAAGACATACTCACAGATCCGCTCCACAGCTCCGACCCGATGTACGCCTCTCTCTCTCTCTCTCTCTCTTTCCCTTTCGCTCTCTAATTTTCTCTCTCTCTCTCTCTCTCTCTCTCTCTCTCTCTCTATGGGTGAGGTTTTGAGTTGAGCGTGACGTCACAGCCCCGCTTCCGTCATCACTGCCCAAACCCCGCCCCCAGCCTGACACCCAGCGGAGCCCCGCCTCCTCGGAGCTCGTGGAGCTCCACATTGCTCCGCCTAACCTCCCAGAGCAGCGCTCGCACTGAACTTCTGGACAAAACCGAGCCCTGTGTGTGTTCTAGGGCACTAACGAGCCTTTCAGAGTTTCGAAAAGGTGGATCATATATAGTAAACATAGCTCACTGCAGGAGCTTGAGCTGAATGTGGACCAGAAGGCGTTGGTGAGGCTCGTTACTTAGCAACACGGATGCAGCGACGGTCCTCGCTTGTGTAGGTTCTAGCTAAGCCAGTGATGGGTACAGGATGCTGTGGAGTTCTGATGGTTTCCTGTGTAGTTCATTCGTTCAGCAACAGAATCAAGGGTTATTCTGTGAAGAGCACAGAGATTTACTAACTCCAGGGCACGTGTGCGGAGATTAAACACCAGTGAAATTCCTTGGAATTTCTTAGGATGGATTGGGAGAGGGAGACAGAGGAGCAGAATACGACCCCAAAGTGGACAATATTTGAGAAGAGACCTGAAACTAGTTGTTACTGCTGCCTTATTCTTAGATATTACTTTTAAACTATCCTGTTTACAATTTACACCTGTATAACACTGAACAGTTCTGCTGTAAAGCCCACAGACACATCATGCGTGCATTTATTACATTTGTTTACATGCATATTGGTGGGGAGTGGTGTTGCGATGGGCTGTGTTTGGCCTAAGCATTAACAATAGCCTTAAAGCCAGATTTGAGGACTAAGCGCCATCCATGTGTATCAGTCCTAACCCTGGTTCATCCCACTTTTTTTGAAGTAACTGCGTCTGCTGTCCAGAAAAGACTTTCTACTCTATTTTGGAGCACTTCTGTTAGGATTTGATTGCATTCAGTGACAAGGGAGCTATAGGTCAGAATGTTGGATCATTAACCCTCAACATCACCCCAACTCCCCAATGCATCCCAAAAGTATTGGATGGAGCACCATCATTCCAGAGAACACAGTTTGACTGCTCCAAAGCTAAATGCTGGGCAGGTTATACACCTCTAACCCACGCATGATGCCAATAGGTTCATATTTGAAAGCTCCAGATTGTCCTTTTCCATTGGCAGTACTTCTCTACAGGCACTAGACAAGCTGTGCATGTGCATTTGCACATCTGTGTCAGCAAATGGGTGCAACTTAAAGCATGCATTAATTGGAAAGGATGTTGAAAAACATTTGGACATACAGTGAAAATTTGCCTAAATCAAACTGAACATTTATTTCACTCTGTATGCCCACCCTGGTGAAAGAAAACTGTCAGCTCAAGCCGGTTAATCAAACTTAGCACTTCACCAGAATACCGCAGGGTTTTGTTTAGAGATTGATCGTTTAGCAAGACCAGTCTAACCAAGCTGGTAGACCAGAAAGACCATGCTGGTCCACCAGTATGACCAGCATGACTAAATTAGTCAACCAATTGGACGACCAGCTGCTTATAACAATGGCTCACTGTGGAAGCCCTTCACCAGAGATTACTTGAGGTTTGCATATTTTATGATCAATAATCAACAAAGAAGTAAAGTATTAGCTAAAACAATACTAAAATGTATTGTATAAAATGCTGTATAAAGTGATTTTTGTTATGTTAAAAGATCCATTAAATGGTTACCACAACAAACTCCCCTAATCCGAACTCACACTACATGCTAATTTCAAACATGCCACTTTTTGCTGTGTGAGCCTCTGTGAATAATTTGAATGCTGTCATTCTGTTCCCTGCTCAGTGTGAATGGTGTCCTGTTCTCCACGTTACTCATCTCTTACAGTCTTGCTCCACCGCCCAGGACAAAGACTGAAGAAATCAAATGGCTCATTGAAAGCGGCTGCAAGAGGCCAGGAATGCCAAATATGCTCTGGCATCAGGAATGTGAGCCCACTCCCTGCTGTAGGCCACCCTTCCCTCCCTGCCTGCAGTGATCATGTGGCCCTCAGCTGTGCGTACAGACATATAGGAGTACTGATGGAAGTTAGTCCAGCAGTTATGCTTCATGAAGCGCATGAGCCAGTGTACTAAACCTACATAACCACAGACCATGGACCACACAGTGTCACTGAAATGCCAGTGCTTCAACATGTTTACACAAAGTGCTGACCAAAATTACTTAACCATGAATTTGTGGGCATGTGCTGTATGTGTGAGGTTGTATATGCCTGTTGGTGTAGGTTCAGTTTAAACAGCCTCTAGGGAACTGTCACATCTGTGTTGTAGATGAAGTAGTGAAATTATCAGTTGTAGATTGAACCCTACAGATTTTAGCTATAACTATTTGTGTTGGGGTAGGCATTCGTGTATCTCCATCCATCTCCATACTGATTTTGAGGGGTTAGAACTTCCAGCCCCTTAAACAATACCAACCAATATAATTTTGTATTTCATTTTAACTCTGCATAAGGTATTGTTTGCAATTATTTATGCTATATGTCCAAATATTTGTGGACAAACCTTCTAATGAATGTATCTACTTTAATTCCACCCGTTGCTGGCACAGATGTGCAATGGCATACCCTCAGCTTTTATAATCCCTGTAGAGAATTATAGAATATGAGTCTCTGGGACTGATAAACATGATCTTAGTAGTACCATGCCTAATGCCAGGCACGGGGTGCAGGAGTTTAAAACCCCAGCATTGAACTGTGTTCTCTTGAATGATGCTTCATTCAGTACTTTTGGGATGAGTTGGAGAGTCAACTTATGGAATGGTGAGTTTTTGTGTCTTGCAAACATCATAATATTTTGCCCTGCCTTTGAAAAATATAAAATACAGCAGTGCCATGGTCTGCAGTAATGGGATAGGGGGCCTTTAGAGACCCTCCAAAGAGCATGATCCATCACTGAATTTTGGTGATACCCATCAATTATTACCAGTTGAACTGGCCATTATGTTTGTTGGGCTATCACCAACAGTCCTCTTACAAATTATTAAATTCACTTGACGATTTTACTAGAATAGCTAAGAGGAAACAAATCTTTTTTCTGTCTAGAGAGGCCACTCAGGTGCTTGTTCAGTCTCTTGTCATTTCAAGACTAGACTACTGCAACTCCCTACTGGCTGGCCTTCCTATGTGGACCATCAGACCATTGCAACTTATCCAGAATGCAGCAGCGTGTCTCGTCTTCAATGTTCCTAAATTCAGTCATATAACTCCTCTGCTGCATTCCCTTCATTGGCTCCCTGTAGCTGCCCGCATCAGATTCAAAACCTTGATGCTGACCTACAAAGCCAAAAATGGACCAGCCCCTCCATACATGATGGCAATGGTCAAAACTTGAGCTGTACCAAGAGCCCTTGGAGCTTCAAGTACAGCTCGACTTGACCCACGGTCCCTTAAAAAGCAAGGAAAACATGCATCCAGACTCTTTTCTGTTCTGGCACCAAAATGGTAGAACGACATTTGTTTCAACAGGATCTAAGCGTGAGGAATCTCTAGATTCAAGCCTTGTCTACTAGCTAAGGATATTCTGAGTGAACAGCAAAGCACTTTTGTAAGTCGCTCTGGATAAGGGCGTCTGCTAAATGCCATAAATGTAAAAGTAAATGTAAATGTAAATGTAAAACTATAATCTAAAGGCCAGTTTTTGGCATTGGAAGTAATTGCCTAATGTCTGATGTTCTATTTTGGCCAAGCTTGGGCTTAATCTGCATGGGGGAAATGAGCCCTATAACTATCTTTCAGCACAGCTTATAGTTGGACAACTTTGTTCCATTGAGGTGTTCAGGAAAATGCATCCTACATCATGTTTGAAAGTGTCCAGTTAGTTGTGACCATTTGTGACACATTCTTCACAAGAAATGACTTACTAAGACTGACTTTCATGTAAAAGATGAGCACATTTAAAGTACAAGTAAAAGTACATGAGCATATTAACAAGCAGTGGGTGTCCACTGTATCTGAATCACTGACTCACTATTATGAAATGTTTTTGACCAACCCCTCTGACCAACTCCAGACCTAGGGAAGCTAAAGCATCTCTCTAGATCTAACAGAGGCTACAGGAACTCCCACAAGTGAGGGCGGCTGGAAACTCAAGCAGAGAGGCTATTCTTAGCTGTTTCTTTCCTGCTTGGGTGGGGTTTCACAGTTTCTTCATGACGATTACACACCATCAACTGTTTCCCCTGACATCAAGACCCCACCTGAGGTCAGCAGAGCCAAACAAGGGAAAGTAGAGAAGCATGAGTGTTTAGGAAGCCTTCAGAGAGTTACAGTAACAATAGGCCTAAGAAAAATTCCTGATGCAATAGCAATGGAAGGCTGGATTAGTTGCAACAACACATTTAGCAGACAAAAATAAAAGGTCACAATTTTTGTCACGTAGCTGTGCTGTAATATGACTATTTAGGCCTCAACTTGGGTATCTTAAACCGGAGTGCAACAGAAATAGATTATCGCCATGTTCTTCTTGATAGCAGTGGCTCATCTTGTGTGAGCTGAGTGATAAATTAGGCTAATGGGAGGAACTTGAACTGCTGTGAGACATTCTGCTCTGGGAGTGTTCTCTCTTTATTTCCACACACATGCACGCACATACCAATTAATGGGCCACATACAGGGTAATGATCACTTGCTTTAAAGGGCCAATGGAAAGCCATATTCCTACTGATTGCTTTGAAGTAAAAAGAGTCATCTACAATTTAAACACTGATGGAGTTTCGAAATATGTCATTTATTCCCCAGCGCAAGAAAATTACAACAGCATAGGACTTCAGCCACCACCCTCATGACTCCCAAGCAACACTGTTATGTGAACACTTCATGGCCCCCTGTGTCTGTTTTGATAATGATTTATGTCTCCAAAATCTGCTTAAAAAGTCTCTTTAGTTACAGGGTTCTGCATTCATGTCCTATTGAGTGTTGGAAATTGTCAGAATTTAGGTCAGTTTTTTTCAGTGTCACTTTTTTCTACAGCCCTGCTTAAATAAATATCTTTTTCTAGCTGTGTCTGGGTGACTACAAGTAAGCAAGAATCTATCCATATTTGTAATACATGAAACCATTTACTACTTATTTATCTTTGTCTTAGTGTTCTTTTTTGTGTTTAGTTAGTTAGTTAGTTAGTTAGGTATTACCATCCACAGTGGACAGCACATAGGCTGTTCATGGGTGCTTAATAATTAGCAAATTGTCCATGCAAGCAGACAAGCAACTCACATCCCCACTGAGTGAAGGAGGCCCACACCCATATCCTGCAAGTCAGTGCAGTGTTCTATAGCTTCCATGAAATACGGGGGCAGAAGACCCACTTAAGTGCCTCAGTTAACATCACAAAAATGGACACCTTGTCTTGTGAGGTCGCTAAATGGACCCTAGAGTATTGACATGGTGCAATGAGTCATGGTACCAATTGTTGGTTTGGACTGATGGTTGCCACACAGACCCAATTACAGCATAGACCCCAGTTGTCAGCAAGGAGCTGTGTAGACTTGTGGTAGTATACTGGTGTGGGGTGCATTCTCATGGCATGGATTGGGTCCTCTGGTCTACCTAAACACAACATTGGCAAGTGCATTCTATATATTGGACAAAGAATGTTGGAGATGTAGATGCCGGGCAGAAGGAGAAGAGGAAGACCTCAGTTTTTATGGGTGTAGTGAAGGTGAACATGAAGATAGTTGGTGTAACAGTAGAGGAGGCAGGGGATAGGGAAAGATGGAGGCAGATGATACGCTGTGGCGACCCCTAAAGGGAGCAGCCAAAAGAGGCTCTTATAAATGCTATTTTTATAATCGTTAGCCTTGTTTGTTGTCTGACCACTCAGAATGAGCAAGGAGCTCGATGGAACATGAGATTGGTATGTGCAGTCAAACCATTTACAAAAAGTTACTTGTGTTACTTAACACACAAACATGTAGGGCTTATATACCTACAGTATATCAGTCCTATCTTCAGGGACTTCAGGGAAAAATGTAGGATGTGGGTTCTTAAATGGGATACTGCAAGTCATTCAATTGCGTTATTCATGAAAAAGAATGACACATTAACAGAACAATACAGAGAAGGCGTCTGGAAACAAACGTTGACACCAAGGAACGAGGATTTAATTCTTCCATAGTGCATGGTTATGACTACACAGGATACAGTCCTGAGTTTCTAAATAGCAGTGGGTTTAGAGCTTACAGTGGTTGTGCTTTGGTTTGTTTGTGCCCAGCTGTAAGGCTGTAAGTGAGCCATAGGTCTCCAAGGATTTCCATATAAAAATGAAACAGAATGGAAGGGCACACATTTCCCAACCCACGTTTAACCCAGCAAGCTTGAAAGTAGACAGAGTGTTGATTGCATTACATGGTAATTACAAAAGACGTGTCACATGACACACTTTGCCAAGCAACAGGAAAAACACAAGGCGACATATGAGCTGTCTCAGGTCTATATTAGAGGTTTCTAAACACACATTACAACATGTTCAAACATGGAGGCAGAGCCTGGCTAAGACTGAGAGTCTACACTTGCTCAACCTCTTGAAATTCAGTAGAACCCAATAGACAAATGGGGAAAGATCTATTCTTTTGTTAGTTTGTTAGTAAAGCTAGTAAAAAATAAATAAACTAAATGCTAAGACAAAAGCCAGAGATGGAAAGCCACCAGGATGGGATTCTTTATTATCGTAATTGTTGTCTGTCTGACAGACAAATGTGCCGAACAGTAATTATAATTACACTCATGGAATGAAAGAGTGAGAGAATGTTTGTCTTGGCCTTCCGGAAGGCTTCTGATTACTGTTTCCAGTGTAACACATTCAACCACAGGAGGCTCAACAATGTACGCCCTTTGGCCTAGCACACAAATTCGGCCAATGCAGTCTTCAGAACCTGTTCGCAAATCTGGGGTTTATGAAAGTATCTTATTAAATAGAATTTTTTGTCATTTATTTCATACCTCAAAAATGTTTGAGGTCAACATTGAGATATTTCTATTCTCCAAAATGTCTTGTGATTTTCTTTCTTATATAATTCTATGTGTATTTGAACGCATAGCCTATTTCAGAATATCTATAACCTTCTAGGGCTGTGATCAAAATGAATCCCTACCTACATTTTAGGATACTCTTATGTACATTCTCTATTTTTCATTCAGTGTCCAAATAACAATATGGAATAAGAATGTGATTTTAAGGGCACTACAACCTTCTACAAAGCACTCCTAAATTTTAGTGACCAGCATTGCTCACTACATCGGCTGAATGTGAAACAATTACGAGTCTCTTGTTAATAAGCATTAAAGAGAGGAATACAGACATCTCATGTGTCACGGAAGATTCAGGACTCTCCCTCATACTGATAACTCTCTAATACCTGCAAATGTCATGCCACAGTATCCCGGAAATGAAACTATCCAGCAGAGGAGAAAGATACTGAGATAATAAATGAGATGATCAACATGCACATTCAGGCCACCAACACGCCCCAACAGTCGCACAAACAGACCCTCAGTATGCCCCAACAGTCGCACATACAGACCCTCAATACACCCCATCGGTCACACATACAGATCCCCAACGTGCTCCAGCGATTGTACAAACAGATTGCCAACATGCCCCAACGATCACATGTACTGAACAGCAGCTGAATCAAGCCAGAAGGACAGAAACATACAGAAAAAAATAAATGACAATTTGGTGCGTGGGCGCATATCGTTCCCAGGGTGGGATGTCAATCTGACTATGTTTGCTCACATAAGAAGTGATAGTTACAAGTCACTGGATGCTGTGAATTTCAGAGGTTTATTGACCTTTGTACACAACTCAGCCATTCATGTTTGTTCTTACAACCAGTGCTGAAGCACAATGATGATGATGAGGAAGTATCTGAATTCATTTCTGTTTGTAGCGCTACCTGGCAAATCCATCTCTCTCTCCCTGTATAGCATGAGGGATTCATTTCTGTCACAGCCTACATGCTCATTTTTTACCCAAAAGAAATATATAATATATCTAATCCATTTTCAAAAAATAACAAAGCAATGTACACTACAAAGCAAAGAGGTCATCCTGTCACAAGTACATATGAAATGTATTTCTTAAAATAATTCAGATGACTTGCAATCTCAAGATTATATGATGTAGTGAATCATGTCCTAAAGACTGAATAAAATCTTTGTGAGGTCAGAGATTGACACCCTTTCCACCCCAGAGGGAGAGAGAGAAACAAGGACGATGAAATGAGAGAGATATATAAAGAAAGGAATAAATTTAGGTTGCTAAGTATCATTAGAAAGGCCAATCAGGCAATAAAGGAGATACCTTTAATAATTAAATTCAATTAGGGCTTAAATCTAGGTTAATCGATGAAGCTCAGTATAAAAATGAGTTAATATTGATTTGCCTGAATGCCGCAGTCCACGGGAGGGCAGAGGGGTTTTAACTTAAGCAATACAGCTAAAACCAATGACATGATGCATTAGCAATGGATTAGTGCTCATGATTGAAGGGTAAAGGGTGGAAACCACACTTTTTGAGATGTTAGTCTTCTAACGCACAAGGAACTGCATAATTTAAACAGTCAGATAGTGTTGTAATGCAGGCATAGCTTCCAAATTCTCACCACCACTGGCTCTGTAAAAACAGTGTTGTAGGTTGGGGTGGGCAATATGATAATATTTGATCTGATTGTGATAAATTTTGTTATTGTGATACACAGTATCCTTTTCTGAGCATATCATGGATATCAGTGCTCAAACAATTCTGACAAATTGCATATTTATATATGGAGGGTGTATTCAATTATTAGAATTTTGTCCAGAAAATGTTTAAATAATAATATAAATAGTTTAAAAAGTGTTGGATATTGTTGAAATAGCCATTCTTAAGAATCTGTTGCTACTAAAGCCTTTTGTCTATGTTAGAATATTGTGATAAATATTGTGTATCTTAAAAATGTCTTTAACTATTGCATTATTATATTTTTACCATATTGCCCACCCCTTATTTTGAGTGACACGTATGGACAGGATCAAAACCTCTACCAGTTCACTGTCAGCCATCTTCTCTTTCTCTTTATATAAGATATGTAATATCTTGCTATGGCATTTTTAACCACTAAGTGGACGCCACAAAACTTACATTTTCATTCACAACTACTAAACTTGACTGGAATGCATTCCTTTACCTGAAGATGAATCCAGAGCTGCTGTACAGTACATTCTTCAAACTACAGGTCCGCACCACAACATTGCCGTATCATTTGAGAATGTCTTGATTTTCCCTTTTGAAAATGAAGTTGTTGTTTTCATCTCATTTTGCAAACCTGACTGTAGGCTTCTACTCTACAAATTATGGAGGATTTGACCATTTCACTCTAGGGATGCAGCTCCAGTACTTCTATAGTCTCTTGTCATATTTAGACGTGAGTACTCTAAATCTTCTATGCATTCCATTAGCTCTTACAGTTGGTCCACATTGCAACTGCACAGGGTTGTCACTAGCTACATCAGATTTACAGTACAACTCACATTTTCCTTTTAACCAAAAACTCCTTTTTGCTTTCTGGCAATTTGCAAAACTCAATCCTTGCCTAGAGCTCTTGGATCGTCAAGTGCAGCTCAGCCTGATCCAATATTTTTCAAGTTACATGGAAGACTTTTTTTGTTCTGGCACCTAGGAATGGCCAAACCAAGTCCCTTGGTGTCTTCATACACTAACTGAAGAACCACATTTTTAAAGCAATGGTTATTAAGATTTCTTTCTTTAACTTGAAAGCAGTAGTATTCCTGAGGGAAGAGGGAACATAATAATGTACTGCATGGGATCAGTGTGCTGGCACGACCATCCCTGCAATATCTAATATATTAATTCTAAAAACAGACTGGTTTGTTGGGTTTTTTGTGGGAGTTTTTCTGGCCCATCTTTATGTATTTACATCACATGCAATGTCTCTGGGGATCCCGCACCTTCCGCTGGTTACCTAAACAGCCCCAGCACTGCTAATGATGCGGAATGTAGAGGAATCAGAACAGAAAACTGCTCATTCACTCATTGAAATACAGAATTAGAACTGAAGAGAGCTGCAAGTCCAGCCTAAAAATAGGATAAACACTGGCTTGGATTCTGAAAGGTGGCGAGAGCTTTAAAGCGATGCTTAGTTGGCTTTTTTCTTGCTGAACAGGTAGGATATTCCTGGCTGTCGTTGCTGTAGATTTGGTTACCTGTAATATAATATAATATGCCTGCAACAGTGTAGTGTAGTACTGTACAGTTGCATTACCTGTATAGTGAATTAACTGGTTAGCATTGTAATGCTGTTTTTTATTGTTTGAAAATACATTGCTAGTCATTATTTCAGAATTTCAGTTCTCACTGTCATTTTGTAAATATAACCTATAAGACCACTAAAATAGATACCTGACTGAAATAACTTATACAGATCTACTGGACACCAGCTATAGCCTCAAAGAAAGCATTGAGACTCAATTTTAAAACTTTAAAATTTAAAAACACTTACTGTTGTGGATACAATTATTACGCAGATAAGAATGACAACAATAGCTATAGCTCTGAAGACATCTCATTCTCTGAACTGAGCTCTCTCAGAATTCTCCACTCTGAATCCTCCACTCCCTGACTGAATGTAAACTTGTAATCATCAGATTCATGAAAGCAGACTGAACCACAACTCACGCTTTAAAATTAGACTTCCACATGCTCATGCAATTACACATACAATCAGAGAGGTCTCTAAATCCCCAAAAGACAGTACAAACTGCTGCTTTAAAAAGCACTCATTAAAATGTCATGCACTGCACATATGTGTTTTCTTATTTGTTTACTGTGTATCTTTCTATCCAGGTTTCATCACTGGTCATGCTCTGGCAATGTCTTCGCTCAAAACCTATTTGCATTCACTAAGGATACAAGGACACAAGGATACATAAGGACAACTTGCACACTTGCAAGTCAGATAAGAGGATCTACCACAGAATGCTGTGAGTGTAAATTTAAATGTAGGAAAAAACATGTACAAAAGAATAAGGGAATATATAAACACTGTTTAATACATGTCCTCCATAAATGTCTACACAAACTGTGCCACTCTTGCAGCTCTTCTGGCAGACCATGGCAACAGCAGAATGGAATAATGCACCAGAGGGCAGAATCTGATAAAGCACAAAGACAGCTACTGCTAAAGCCAAAGGGCAATTCCATATGCTTTCAACACAGCAACTCCCTACGTCTACATTCAGGACAAAAGAGATGCAGAGAGTTGTATGAGTTAATAGAAACAGTATCCTCATCTAGCACAATAGCTTTGGCAATGATAACAAAAGCCTTGGTGGAATGTTACCCAAAGAGGGCGACTCACATTTACACCAGGGGCCCTGGAGGGTCTCTGTCTGTACCACTTGTGGAACCCAGTATGACCAGGCTTCTGGAGAACTCCACCTGTGCATACACACAGGCACACTACTGTACTACGCGTACTTTAAGGAGCCTCTGGAGCCTCTGGAGCCCACACAGCTACAGGACTACAAAATTGAAGTGGATGTAGTCTCTCTTCAGTGTACACAGAAAGGTCAACAGGTGTCTATAGGCTTTGTTAACCCACACTTGCTAAATCCCCCACTGCACAAACATCAATGAACACACCCCCCAACACACACACACACACACACACACACACACACACACACACACACACAGTCTGTTGTTTAATTGTTTTCACGCATTCGAGTCATCCCTTTAGTGTTTATGAATGCAAAATGGAGCTATTGTCCCTGCTCACATTACCATTCCCACCTAAATTACTACTTCCCAAGGACTGTGTCAGTGAAGGAGGGAGCAGGGGTAAAATGTGAAGGGAGTGGAAATGATGATGGGGCTTTGTTCATTGATGAAAGGTTACAGGTGCACAGTCTAGCTTTGAGAGTTACAATGATTAGATCATTCCATAATGAATAAATTCACAGTGATTTTACCTTGGTCTTTATGATTACCCTGCACTGCATTAAATCTATAGAACTGCTGCAATCACTGAGGACAAAATTATCATATGAGGTTGATACATTTGTAAATGGTGTAGGAGATAAATATGTCAGATATCCACACTGCATCTGCGTTTGATGCAAATAGCAACAAGAAATTCTTCTGTGATGTTCAGGAGTTGCAAAGCCAGGAGAACTTTCAGAACATCTAACAACCTCAAGTATACACTGTTTTCACTACCATATGATATTGTGTGACATGACATCAACATATATTGCACTACTGTCAATGTTTCAATTAAATGTGTGTGTGTGTGTGTGTGTGTGTGTGTGTGTGTGTGTGTGTGTGTGTGTAATACCTATATGGGACCAGCTTAATGCTAGCCATACAGCCTACTAATGTGCAGATCTACAGGTCTATCTGCAACATCTGTGGCAAATGTTCTGCAGGATGTCATATGTGAACCCATAAACCCCATGTCTTCTATTTCTACTGTAAAATTGTAATCACTTATATATAGCATCATTATGTTCCAACAACTCTTTATGAATTCTTTCTTATGTATGAGTATACATATATATATATATATATATATATATATATATATATATATATAGTATACTACATAAGAATATATATATATATATATATATATATATATATATATATATATATATATATTTTTTTTTTTTTTTTTTTTTTTTTTCCACACAACTATGTACACTGTGAGGTGTTAGGGCTGTAAACCACATCTATGTCACATGCTACTACTATTTAAACATTAAACAAATATTTAACATACTTAATAAAATGCATTCTATGACATCTTTGAGCTCCAATCAGGAAATAATAAACAGGGTTAACTTTCACCTGGCTTCTTATTTCATAATACAAACCCTTTAATAAATGTACTGTACATGTTGTAGGTTTAATGTGCTTTGAATGTGGCAGCCATCTGAAACTTCTCTGATGCACAGAAATGTCAGAATAGCAGTTATTAGTCTTAGTTCTAAACTTAGTTCGTAGCTTTATGTATTTAATTTTTAAATCTTTGATGTTGGTCTTGAGATGATTATTGGTCATAAATTAATGACCACATAAAAATCTAGATTGAACTGATTACATGATTATTTAAATGACCAATTATCTGATATTATGAAGTGCATGTTAGCTTTTTTGAAGAGAACATTGTAGATTACTGAGCAGGAGCCATGTGCTGGCTGTTAAGAAGAGGCCTACTGAGAGGCAGCTGGTAAGAGGATGAGGAAGATGACCACTGGAGTTGTATTGTCACCAGTGACTCACACACACAACCAGTGTTGCCAGGAGACAGCCAATGCACGCCACGCTTTTTCCCACCTAATTACCTACTCCACTAGCAGTGCAAACATAGTGCTTTCACTTTGTAATGTTTCATTCTTACCGCATCAGGACCTTATTTCTAGCATGACACAGTAACCTTCATCTGAGACTGATAGGGCTCAGAAGAGACCAGCTTGGTACAATATAGCCTAATGATTTTCCTGGAGTTAAAATGTATTCAAGCTTAATAAACACAACAATGTGGCCAATGTGAAATATCTTAACTTATACTCCATTAATACTTGATCACTTCATTCTATCGTGAGATTATATCTAGATAAGGCTAAGCAAATATAAAAATGCAAACTACTTCAGCTTAAGCCATATTATATAGCAAGACACATTCAACAACCAAAATCTAGTCCCAAACCACAGAAAAAGACAACAGCTTAGATTTTTAATACTGAATCTCCATTTGAACTGGAACATGAATCAATTCTGATCTAAAAGGAAGAGCGACGGCCCTAGAAGACCACTGCACTGTGACTCAGCAATGGGATGATCAATTGAAACCATTGATTGCTGATTGCAAACCATGCCAACATCTACTGGAGAGTCTCATTTCAATGTGATTAGACAAAACCATCTCACCTCATTCCCGCTGAGTAAAGACTTGGCAGAAGGAACTAATTATTGCTACAGCTGCTGATTAGGCTAGCCATAGTGGAATTATATAAGTAGCTAGTTATGAGTTTGGCAAAGAGCTGCATTATAGGGACAGAATATAATATATCTTCAGGCTTTTTTTGAACAGTCAGTGAACTGCAAAACAAACTCCTAGCTAAAGGCAAATATGAATAGAAATACAAATTGGTTTCAGGCCCTGGTCTCTATTCACCTGCATGTTACATGCCATATTATAGTTACAGGTAAGTTTATAAATATATAATTTATCGATCAAAGCTTTTTTAAAACATGACATCATCCTGGGCTAATAATTGATATTATTGAATATGGTGATTACGACTCATATATATATATATATATATATATATATATATATATATATATATATATATATATATATATATATATACATACATACATACTGTGCCTCCATTCGGAGTTAACTTGGCATTGTGACATTTGGATATAGATCAGGCTGGACATGTGAAATGCACTGTAGCAAAAAAGAATGTTATTTCTTTGTTTATTGTTTTTTAAAATCGTGAAAAGTTTATTCAGCAGGTCAATTATTATTCAACCCCTCTAACCACCAGAATTTTGTTTGGTTTCCTCAAGTATTAAGAAGTAATTGAGGCATAAAGTACAATGAGCTTCACATGTTTGGCCATCAGAGACAAAATCGTGGAGGGTCACAAGGCTGGCAAGGGAGTTGGGCCTACCTATCTCCACCACTGGGAGCATCATCCAGAAGTGGAAGGCTTATGGAACTACTGTTAACCTTCCACGGTCTGGACAGCCTTTCAACGTTTCCTCCCATGCTGAGGCCAGGCTTGTCCGAACAGTCAAGGCTGACCCAAGGACAACAAGGTGGGAGCTCCGGGAAGATCTCATGGTGGTGGGGACATTGGTTTCAGTCAATACCATAAGTAACATACTCCACAGCAATGGTCTCTGTTCCAGGCAAGCCCGTAAGGTTCCATTACTTTCAAAGTGCCATGTCAAGGCTCGCCTACAGTTTGCTTATGATCACTTGGAGGACTCTGAGGCAGACTGGTTTAAGGTTCTCTGGTCTTAAGAGGTCTTTGGTGCCAACCACACACGTGACGTTTGGTGACAAGATGGCACTGCATACGACCCCAAGAATACCATCCCTACAGTCAAGCATGGTGGTGGCAGCATCATGCTGTGGGGCTGCTTCTGGCCATCTGGTCCGCATCCACAGAAGATGGATAGAAAAGCCTACCAGGAGATTTTGGCCAAGAACCTCTGTTACTTCAACAAGGATCTTAAGATGGGTCATTGTTTCATCTTCCAACAAGACAACGACCCCAAGCACACAGCCAAGAAAACCAAGGCCTGGTTCAAGAGGGAAAAGATCAAGGTGTTGCAGTGACCTTGTCAGTCTCCTAACCAATTGAAAATATGTGGAAAGAGCTCAAGGTTAAATTCCACATGAGACACCCAAAGAACCTAGAAAACTTGGAGAAGATCTGCATGGAGGAGTGGGCCAAGATTACTCCAGAGACCTGTGCTGGCCTGATCAGGTCTCATAAAAAATGATTTATAGCTGTAATCGCAAAAGTGTTTTTCCACAAAATATTAAACCTAGGGGTTGAATAGTAATTGACCCAAATATTTATGTTTAAAATGTATTATAATTTAACTGAGCAACTTATATTTTTTGTTTGTAATATTTAGGCATCTGTTAATAAATTCTGCTCTTGTTCAAAGTTTGAAGGCTCTAACTTATTTGCAACTTGTTAAATTTGCAAAATGTTCAGGGGGTTGAATACTACTTGGAGGCACTGTGTATGTATATATATTTGATTTTGATAGCTCATATTTAGGACCTGACCATATTTTGGACCATGTGACGCACATGAGCTTCCATACGAATGGATCTAGGATGTGTTGTGTGTTTCTATCCAAAAGGGGGCGACATACAGCACTATACACACTCCGCTCTTCAGTCAAAGAGTCCTGCTTCACTGCACAAACTGCGGCGCATACAGCGCATTAGACACACAAGCCCGTTCACAGAGCGCCCCTGTCTGTGTCTGCGGGGTCTAAACGCAGGAGCGGACACAGACGGGGGACTGTTAAAGAAACAAACAACAAAAGCAGCTTAGGAGCGCGCCTCGTGCGCACGCGCGTGTTGAGGGACGCTCCGGCTGTCACCAAGGCAACCCGCATCCACCTTAACAGACTCCTCGCGAGCGTCCTCGGCGCTCTGCCCACAAACACAGGCTTTAGTTGGTCCCAGCTGCTCTGCAGAGTCAAAATGACAGTTCGGTTTAAGGTACGTCCATAACTATGTTTACGCTGTAAACACAGCGTACCGCCTACGTCACCACGTTACGGTCCCCGCGAAGCTGCACCGAGCGGTTTCGCTTTCTGCTTGACAGTAAACCGGATTGTTTAGTCGGTAGAGGGTAACGCACAGCACCCTGTTCTGTGTCGTTGCAACATTTTGCAAACGGCGGACTGAAAGCTTCAACTCCGTGTGTTAAACTGGTTTGTTGTGATTGGGTTGCGCCGAAGCAGCTCGGCGGAGTAATACACACCGCAGCAGCGCAAGCGGAGGTGAGCCGTCCAGGTCAAGAAAGTAAACATCCGCCCCGAGATTTAGTTCTGACTGTCTGACGGGCTCGGAGCAAAATCCCGGAGCAGATCTCTGATTTCTGGACCTGGATTTCCCTCTAAGCACTAGTGTTTCTTTACAGCTACCCGAGACCAGCTATCGTCAATTATTTTAGTGATTTGCGTTGAAATAACGTTGTACAAGCGTTGCTTCTTTGGCCACATGACTAAATAACTAACTAAGGCTGTGATCACTGATCAGGAGGATCAGGACGGATTGAGACCGGCAGCTCAGTGAACGTGGATTATGTTAAACCTTTTACAGAAACCCCTTCAGTACAGCAGCCAGCTGTGTGTTATGTAGCACAAAGACAGAACTCGTACTTGTAGCTGCGTGTGTAACTTGGAGAGCTACTGATTTGTGTTTTGAACCTCATACAGGGAATCAGTGAGTATCAGAAAAAGTACAAACCCCGGCTGAGGACAGGGAAGAGCGCCTCGCCGAAGCGCAGCATGCGATTGGCTGGACTCCGCTCTGACCAGCTGGGTAAGAAAGTGCAGAAACAGGGGCACTGTGGGATTACATTGCACTAATTCAACCACTCTACACACCTTTTCCTGTACCCCCATGTATTCATTAGCTGTGGTATGTTTATGTCACTTCCTGAAATGAACGTTTTCAGTCTTTATTTTATTATTATTATTAAACATGTACATGTAAATCAGTATGTTTTAGATGATCTTCACAGTCTGTATGTTGCTGTAAGGTCTGGATGTTTTCCTAGTTCCCAGAAAATGAGAGAAGTACTTATAGGAGACTGGCAGACATATGAGATGTAAAAATTAACCAAATGTTTGTTTGTATGAATTTGACAATGTTATGATCATAAAAATATTTTTTATTTATATCTATGTTCATGTTTCAGTATTATTAAGTTATTTCTGAAATTTGAACACTTTGTGAGCAAAGAAAGAGAGCAAACAGCCCCTTCTCATTTTCCTCTATAACCCAATATCTGTGTCTGTAATGTCATTATTAGTCCTGCTCCCTCTCCTTTATCCATCAGAGTCTGCATGCAGGTTCAACATGTACATGTGAACGGAGCACTAAACTGGGACTGGAAGATTCGTTTGGCATTTAAACTGGGATTTAATTCAGTTGGTAACCAGTTAAGTTGAGCTCTCAGTGAGATTACTCGCTGATAATTGACAATGATGAGATTGCCATGGTTAGAGAGGGTAAGCCGTGTAGTTTGTTATTGTATGTGTATCATGTCTGTACTAGTTACTGTGATTGTGAAATATGAAGCCTGGAACAAGGCATGTAACTGCCTGCAAAGTGCAGGCCTTGGGTTAGAGAGCATTTTGTAATAAGAAGTGACTAAAAAGAGACTTATGTTAAGAGCATGTCAGAGCATCTGACATTATAAAAGTGCAATATTTGAAACTAGAGCTGGCCATTATGACAGTTTTGTGATACTCAAGTTTGTTATCATGATACACAATATGCCTTTTTCACCATATTGTGGAAAGTGTGATTTGCATAATTAGTCCTGTTTCACTGTTCAATAAAAGTCAATGTGCTAATTATGGGGTAGTATCTGCATATCAGTTTCCATGCCACCCAATTAGCAGCTGTGCTTTCATAGTGTTCCAGTCTAACCCTCAAGCCACAGATTAACTAAGCCAGCATGAGAAAAGTTACTGTACACTCTTACAATATGATTCAATACAATTTATTACAGTTAAAATTGTTAAATCCCTAAGCATGTCCCATATCCCCCTTGGTGTCTGGTGGTCTTTTATCTGTGAACTGGAACTATAAGGGTAATGTTACTGGCAAGTAATAGATGTTTTGGTAACTAAAATCATTTTGGTCTTGAAACTCCTCTGCAAAACTAAAGAAGCAAACTTCAAACACACACTTCTTTAACCAAGAATGTACTGATGCATGTATTGGTGTACTTTTTATGATTCCTTCACGTAGTCTCAAGAAGATACTTATAAAGTGAGGCTTATCAGGCTTTATGAGCAGGCCAGGGAAAGCTTGGAAATTCTGAAAAGCATGGACTATGAAAAAACACAATCATGTTCAAAAGTGTTCATGCACTGAACATCTCCTCTTGTGAATATTTCAGTGCAATAATTCTAACCATGAACAGTTCACCATAAATTTGTTCATTAGAAGGTTAGTCACCTCTTTTTTTCTCTTTGCTTAAAGGTATAAGCAAAGAACCTCAGTTCCAATCCAAAAGGAGGGTGCCCTTCATCCCACCCCAAGTGCCTAGATCTCTACAGTGGAGAGGATCAACTGTTTCATCGAGACAGCAGGACATAGCCAGGCCTGGTAGCCCTCCAGCAGTTGTCCATGTGTCAAGAACCAGTAGTCCAGAGAAGGTACAGACTCCTCTTGCCCCAAGAACATTAAAACCACAGAGGGCCCTGAAAACAATGCAACATCTGCAAGATGGTCTATCCTCTCCTTTAAAAAGTCCTTCTGCTGTCCAGCAGGAAGAGGGGCATCTTTCAAATGGGGTGAGTGGTGTTAGCAGCTATTGTCTGTGATAAATGGGGAGCTCATGAAAGTAAAAAAAGAAATTCATGGTTTCTAGAACTGCAAAATATAAGACAAAAAATTGCCATTGCATGATTTCTTTGTTCTGTAATATACAGGGGTTGGACAATGAAACTGAAACACCTGGTTTTAGACCACAATAATTTATTAGTATGGTGTATTAGGGCAATACAGTGTCAATTCGTCTTGGGAATGACATTTTTTGGATACAATCCGGGTTAGAACGCAAACATCCCTTTCAGACAGCTTCCTCTTGCGTCCACAGTTAATCCTGTTGGATGTGGTTGGTCCTTCTTGGTGGTGCTGACATTACCCTGGATAACGTGGCTCTTGATACATCACAAAGACTTGCTGTCTTGGTCACAGATGTGCCAGCAAGACGTACACCAACAACCTGTCCTCTTTTGAACTCTGGTATGTCCCCCATAATGTTGTGTGCATTGCAATATTTTGAGCAAAACTGTGCTCTTACCTGCTAATTGAACCTTCACACTCTGCTCTTACTGGTGCAATTAATGAAGATTGGCCACCAGGCTGCTTCAATTTAGCCATGAAACATCCCACAATAAAATAACAGGTGTTTCAGTTTCATTGTCCAACCCCTGTATATTGCAATATTATAAATATATACAGTAATTGTCACCAGGTATAGGCCCTTTGATTTCTTAAAAAATATATATACATGCATATAGACCTACTGTGCTTGCACACAGGAAAATTTATCCTCCACATGTAACCCACCTACGTGGTGAAACACACAAACACACACACACACACACACACACACTGGTGAATTCACACACTAGGGGTCAGAGAGCACATGTGCCCGAAGTAGTGGGTAGCCCTATCCATGGGAGTAGATGGGGATTTCATCTTCTGCCACTTCAGGGAATTTAACCGGCAACCTTCCAGTCACAAGGTTGGTTTCTGAACCACCAGGCCATGGCTGGTGCTTGAAATGTTTGCACAGTATTGTTTTTTAGTTCACAGATGCTTTGTGTTATGCGTCAGTTAAACCATGCTCTGAGGAAGAAGGCTGGCCTGAAGACAGAGCGCCAGAGGAATGGTCACCAGAGTTCCGAGTACCAGAGGCAATTTCTGTGGAAAACTCAAGCAAAAGAATCACCTCTTCTTGCTGCACAACAGGCAATTTATCGCATTTTCACACCACATAGTTCATCATACACAAATTACAGACAGTAACATTGTGGTACAGAGTAGGGTTGCACTGTTTGAAAGTAGACATTAGTAAACACTAACTTTTAAATTGCTGCAATTCATAAATGTATTATGTATTTGTAATTTTTATTGTATTTCTATGAAGCTGTCTTATATAATTATTTACCTAATAAAACATTTTATGTTCAAATTCCTGGATTGGCAGTATCATTCTAGCAGTGTGACATTGTAATAACAATTACACACATACTAATGAACAATGTGTTGTAGTCACATTTCAATGTATTTACCTTTTCACTGCTAGATCTTTTAAATATAGCTCAATTTGATTTGCACAACTGCTTTTATCCAAGAGGAAACTAAAACTTTGAACCAGTAGATGGTAGCAACGAGTTATTTATACCCTACCGAGTGCTTCATGGCACTGGCAGATCTCTGGCAGACTAGTAGTATCAGGGTGATTAGCAGTGTATTATGTATTCTTAGAACATGTTAATGACAGTTAACATTAATGGACAGTAATGGATTTAACCCACATTTCACTTTAATGCTGTTTTTTATGTCTGCTATGTTTGTTTTAGATGTTCTACACCAACAACAGGACAGTCCCACCGTTCAAGTTCAATCCAGTAGAATTTGAGACAGAATACAAGAGGAGCTTTAAAGGGTCCCCTCTACCCAGGCCGCCACGCTTACGGCGAGATGTGGAATTAAACAAGGTTCCACTGTCCCAAAGAGATGATATCTCTTCTGAGAAGGTGCTGCAGTTTATTAGAATTTGCACTTTCTATAAAGTCTGAGAAATAATCAGCAAAAATGATATCAAACTAAAATTAATATTTTAGAATGATCAGTAAGTGTAAGAATATATAGCATGTTTTTATATCAGTAGTAGTAGTATCTTTGTTCCATCTTTGTCCATTGTATTTTTCCTGCATGCCTTCACATCTGGAGCAAAAGAAGAGAAAAGAGCAGCGTCTCAGCAGGAAGTCAAGGCCTGTGGAGGACACTCATCCAGAACCACAGCCCCTAGAGCAGCAAGTGAGGGCTCCACAAAATGATGCCTCACCTAAGTGCACAAGGTGCGTGGCTGTTAAAGGCTTTGTTTAGATGAATGAGTTAAATGTTTTGTCTTCACAAGGTTTTCTTTCTCCTCTGTGTACCTCATATCACTACAGTGAAACACTGTGTCTATGTCTATGAACAATGCTTACTTTTATATTATAATCTTTGATTTTATGCACATTAATCTAATGTGCTATAGTACACCACCTCATTTTGTGTGGATTAAATTTCAGACTTCTTCCTCCTTGGCAGGAAAGTGAAGACAGAGTATACCTCAAATTTCCGCTCTCCTCTTCAGTACCGCTACAAAGATGGAGTCTGGGTCAGATCCAGGGTTGCAGGAAAGGAGGTAAGACAGGCACTGACCTTGGACCTCGGAATTAAGCTGTCCATCAGAAATTGAATACAAGGCAATGCTTTTACCCCATATTGTATTTTGAATACTATTCTTCTCACTGTAAAATAATTTAAAACATTACCAGATAATTAATATTTATAATATTTCACCATAAATGTAATTTTTAGTAGTGTGCACTAATTTAATATTTTATCAACAAAAATGTGGCTCAAATTTACATGTGAACTTTTGTGCACTACAATACACTACAGAGATTTCCACCTCATATAACCCTATATTAGCTCAGGCCCATCTTTGAGTTTAACATCAATGTTGCTAATGGCAAATTTTTACTTAATAAAACAAAATGTAATCTTAATTTTGTGTAAGATAGCATGAATTGTAATGTAACCTGAAGTATAAAATGCAAAAAAATTAGAACCAAACTGCAGTTTCATAGACTACTAGTGCATCTCACAAAATTTGACTATTGTGCAAGTTTTGTTCATAATTATAATAAAATTGTTATATTTTATATTCATTTTACATTATAAGGAGTGTTTTATTTATTACATTTGAGGTAACATGTTTTTAAATATATTTTGTTTTACTTTTGATCAGGATGTAACTCTTAAAAAAGTAATCCAGAATCTCAAATTATTAATTAAACAGTATCATAAACAAAAGAAAACAGCATTGTCACTTTAAATGTAATTGATGTAAAATCAATTTATAATAAGATAGTGAACAAAATAGTTTTAATTATATTTTATCTATTTGAAATCACTGTAAGTTTTAAGTATTATTGTAAGTATTGTAAGTATTATTTTGGTGACGTCAACGGGTAAGTGAGCAAAAAATGCTGAATCAGGTAGTAGATATAGATAGATATATTCCTTTATTTTCATTGCAAAAAGTACAATAATATTAAGTGGCAATCACTGCAACTTGGGGTTATAGTACAGAAATACAAAAAAAAATAAAAAAAAATGTATATATATATATGTATGTGTGTGTGTACACTGATTCTTCGTAAGAAATTTATATGAATAATGATAAATGTTCAAAAATGAGAATGAAACTACTGCTAGACTGAGACACCTTTGAAGTCTACTGCCAGTTGTGTTTGAGTGAACATCAACAGGATGTGTGACTTCTAATACAGAATGTCTGAAAGAGTAGAAAATTGAAACCTTTGTCAGACATTGTATTGTTGCGAGTTTGTGGGTTTACTATTACCCATGAAAGATTTAGAGAAGGCTGAAGTAAGAAGAGCGTCATGTGAAAGCTTTAGCAAATGAAAGTTAAGAATCAGAAGCTACAGAATGTGCCACCATCTCTCTAATAACTGATCTGTGTCATCGATCTTGCAGGGTCACGAGTGGTATCATGAGGTAAATGGCTGTTCTGCTGTATCATTTTTCCCTTCTTTTGTATCTGTGTCCCTCAGGTACCTTCACAGCACTCAGCACTGTGTGGTTCTGTCCATGTGTGTTGTTCTTTAACCCCCACCCACATGATATGTCTTAGGCCCTATCATACCATACAGGTCTAAAAGGAGGGATTTGTATATGTGTGTGAGTCAGCAAGAAGCTCTCAGTAAGCTGCATCCTTTCCACAGAACATTCAGCTTGTCTGTGGTTTTACTTGTTATTTTATGTTTGCTTCTTAAGATGTTCAGTACATGAACTACAGTGTTGCACTGCTTGTGCTGCCAAGAAAATATAATTTTTCTTGAAAAAGTTAGTAATTTATAAACTGGCTTTCGAGTAACAAGCACGTTATTGTTGCAATGCCTTTGAATCTTTAACTTTATTGAAAGAAAGAAATGTTTCAATATGCTCTGTAAATGAGAATTCATGTAAATTAATGTAATATGCAAAATGTTAAGTCTAACATGTACGTTTTAATTGGAAATGAACACTTAGGTTAAAGTCAAAATAACTAAATGTATCATTCGTTCGGAAAAAAAACGTTTGGTTTCTGATGTTCGCTTTTACTTTAAAACTGGTTTGACTAAAACTGATTTTTACTTTAAAAATGCTTGGCCAGTGGTGCTTAGATTGTCATTTCATTCCTATAAATATAGGCCCAAAAACATTTCTCAGCCCACTCAAAACACATCTAGATCTTCATTCATTTCATGACAGTTTGATGTGGTTTAGAAAATGGTATCACTTACTTTAGACTATAAAACCAGAGCTAAATGGTAGCACTACAGTTTTGAGTAACAAAAGCCACTTTTACCTTAAAATGTGAGTTCCAATTTTCCAGTTTGCTATTATAACTTTAAGTATAAATAATTTCTGTCAGTCATTTTACTAATTATTAAAAATATATTCATGTTCACCTTAAATGTTTTAGAGCCTGAGTGAAGACTGAATAGAACTGTGGTCCTCTGAACAGGCCATAAAGAGAATAGAAGAAATTTCAGAGTTTCTGCTGGTCTGTCATGGAAGTTTCACATAATGTAAACTCATAGTTATAACCCAGGAACATTCCGTCACCCTGAAAAGGAATGCAATCTAGTAGAACTACGGAGTATTTCAGGGGTTTTTTTGTATGTGATTCCTCAGACTGCACTCAACCGCGTACAGATGACTTAAAAGCCCTATTCAGGATGTACAAATATGCTTAATTTGTCAATATGATTATAATAATCCAATAGAAAAATGCTTTAGTTGCTTGCTAAACTGCCGTTACCAATTTTAGCGCCATCACTCAATTTTCTGTCATTTATTTCTATAGGGATGGTATCTTTAGGATCTCAGCTTAATGATTAAGGTGTTGTTCAGCCAACACTTTTTATGGACTGTGTGTTTCCACTTCCGTACAGATTACTGTAGCTCTGCCTACTATAAAATAAACTATGATGTAACCCCAAGTTATTACCATCCTGTAGTGAATATTGCATCATATCCTGTGGAAAAGGAGTTTTGCTGGCTTTTTAAAGGAAGTATTTTTATTATGTGCAGTAAGCTCTAATTCAAATGCAAACATTGCAGTGAAGACAGGAAAAGAGAAATTCCGAGAAATGTAAGGGCATGTTTATTACTTTTCAGTAGCCGGAGCTCCGGAGCTATGTGTTACAAATTAAGCTTTTTTTTGTTTGTTTGTTTCGAAGACACTCCCATCTGTGACATATTTATGGCCTCTTGTCCTGTGCAAATTATATGTAAATATTACAGACCTTCTGTGTTAATATTGCTTCATGTAAATGTCAAACTGTTGTCAATAATACTTTACCAAGTAATACCTTAATCCTTCAGCAAAATCCATTCTTACCCTACAGAAATCAAATGGTGCTTTAACCACTTTGCTTACTGTGCTAATATGCCATATTGCTTTCCTTGTGATTATTCACATCTGTATTTATGACAAGATACTGTTTCTGAATCAGCCCTTTTGAGTGTTAATGCTCTCTCCCTTTTTCATTATCTGACTAGTTTTATTCTGCAGTTACAAAGAACCAACTTTTGAAATTTCACTTTTTAATACATTCATTGTTTGATTTCAAAATATATTAAAGGTGCCACAGAATACATTTGCTCAGTATTTTAAATTGCTCTTTCATGCACAAAAAGTAGGTTTTAAATTAAAAACGAGTTAAAAATGAAAAAATACTTTCCTCTTTTGATGGGAATAGGTAAATGGTTTCCAGCCCTGTGATTGCTCATATGGAAGTCAAATATTGTCTCAGAAAAATGACAACAAACATCAATAATACCATTTTTTTCTGAAGTGACCACTGCATTTCACTGCATTGCAACTTCAAGAGTTGAAATGCTTTTTTAATAGGCAATAAATTATGGTACATAAAATAAGTTATGGTATTTGGATATGCCCGATTGTCTTTTGAAAGAGGACATGACAGTGTTGGTGTTTCCGGGTATGTCACTTCCATATACTAAACTCTATTATTATTCAACTATGCCAACTTTCCTTTTCAAGGCACCTTACATTTTTTCCAATTAAAAGAGTTGTTGGGAGTGAGCTTTACACACACAAAAGTTCAGGGCTATATGATTTTGTACTTACCATATCCACTATCATTATAGGGAAAACGGGTTTAAAAGGCTTTTTATAGTAATATTTTAAGTTTATGTAATTTTTTTCACTAATCTGTTTAATCACATCTATACTTTGGCTTTGGCCTTAATTATGTTGGATTTGTTTAGAAATATCTGTCATCATCTGCTTCCTGACATTCTGGTTTGGTTTTCCTTTAAGGTGCGTGATTTACGGGCAAAAGCAGAGGCCTACAGGAGAAGGGCCTGGGGAACACACTTCTCCCGGCAGCACCTCAGCCAGATCCTGTCGCAACAGAATCGCCTGTGGGAGGCCTCTAGTGCCTCTTCATCCTCCTCTCTCACTGACCAGGACAGTCACTCCCCCAACAGTCCCATCATCGAGGCCTTGGATCTGGCCAGGTGAACTAATCATCCAAGAATGGCTTGGAAACCTTCTTTTCATCCTATCTTTGAATTATGTCTTATGTAAAACCTACATTTAGAAAACTAAATTTTAATGTACAGTGTGCTAGAATGTATTCTGAGAAAAGTTAAATAGTTCAAAAGATTGACACAGTTGATGTAGTCAATGAACCAAAACATGCTGGCTCTTCTGTAGTGCATATCAAAACCTAGCATTATCTAGATTTTCAGTTAAACATTTTTCCATTTTGGGGATAGTGGTATGTAGATTTCACAATCTTGGTTAATAGCCTTGTGAAAGACAAATCTGTCATTCAATTAGTGTTATTGTTTTCCTCTGAACTGTGTCTTCTGTCAGTTTTGAGAATGCTCATTGATTATCAGGGACTTTTTATTTACTTGCATAAGACTCATTCTGAGTGTGGCCTTTGTGTGCTGTACAATTAAAGGGTGGATAGTGTCAGGGGAAGCTGTAGTCCTGGGGCATCTGTCTGCTTGTCAACTAGTAGGAGGAGCTCTATTGAAGGTGTGGGGCTTTCCAACAACCCCACCTTTCCTCTGCAGAGGAAACTGGCATGGGATGAGGAAGAAGGACCTTGTGAGAACGGCATGGCTCAAATAAAGCCACAGAGGGAGGAGCCACCTGTCCAACTAAACGTGTTTGATGAGGAAGAAGATACAAATGGGCATTCAGAGGACAATAGGGAGAAGTAGGTGGCTAACCATTTCTTTCCATTTCAAAACCTATTCATGTTGCGAACCTATTCAGTTGCAGTCACCTGTGATATAATTATGAGCTTCGTGGACACTCTGTCAACATTACTTTTCTTTTCTTCATTGATTTTTGGGTGAGAATGTGCAGACAGGATTTTTTTACATTCCTGATTTTACAGCCCACATGATTTTTACACAGGTTTGTTATATTTATAGGTCTACATTTTGTCTCATTTTGTCTGCATTTACATACAATTGTGGGTGGACTTTATATACACTAATCATGGACATGAATGCCATAGCTTTATTTTTTATCTTCAGTGGTTTTTCATTTGTTACCAACCACTGGCTACACCTCTCAACAACTAGTACTTACATGCGTTTATTTGAACTAATGATTTTGGAATCTCCAGTTGTTTAGAAGTACCTCTCAGAAACATTCTTTACTTTTAATCATTCTTCCCAGATCTTCAGCTGTCCTGGTCTAGACATTTTGGAAGTTTCACCACCACTAAATTAATATTCTGAGTGTGTGTTTTTAATAAAAGAAATATATATTTATAATGTGTGGTTTTGATTCCTGAAAAAAAAACTAAATTTATAAAATCTATATAACAAATTCTTGATTTTTTGTTTATATTAAAGATATGAATTGTATAAACAATTTTGGCCCAATATATAAACATGGCCCAATATTGCCATGCCATTTATGTCCATGAAAATCATGCAAACTTCTGACCACAACTCTGTGTGAAAAGTGTTGTGTGCGGTTTCCATCAGAAATGTTCAGTGCCAGCAGTTTGATTGTTTTATGCATTGAAATTAGAATATTTAATTTCCTGTTTGAATACATACATTTTCAATGAAGACAAGAAATAGTGTTTAAAATGTTTCTTTAAATGTAACAGATATAACATATTAAATTAAATTATGAACAAAATATGTAATTATATTTCAATATTTTGAGATGCACTGAAATCCATCTGAATTTGATGTGAGGTGTCTTTATTCAGGGTCAAAGTGCCAGAGAATAAGTTGTGGTCACCAACAGCTGGATCTAGATTTGAGGAGGGCAGGTTACCAACTCCCAAACTGAAAACCATGCTGACTGCACAAAGGACCCATCATGACCGAACCACTCCAATGACAGGTAACTAGAAATGATCATGTCCATTGCACAGGCATCCATCCATCCACAAGTAACCCATCAATCCCTATTGACCTTAAAGACAATCCTTTGTGTACTAGAAAATGTTTTTTTTGTTGTCAGTTGTTTAGCGTGACAACTTGCCAATTGTCTTGGACATCAATCCACTTTGCATGTTGGTAGTAGTTTCATTATGAAGATATGTGTGACATTAGACCACCCACTTAAGAATGTTCTTGTTCTGCATGTTAAAAACAGCTAACATTTTGGAAAACAACCACACGTTTCACTTCTTTGTCATGCAATGACTCCCTGCACACACGAGTGATGTGGGTTTTTCTGTGAGATGATTAGAGAAGATCCTCTAAACTTTTAATACCATATTTGTAACGTTTTAACACTTAACCTTTTTTGTGCCTTTAAACCTAGATTGGGACATCACTTTTTATAATTACTGTAAGCTGGCAAGAAAACAATTTTTATGCCAGTTTACTAACAACAGGTTGGTCAAATTAATGGAAATATTAATTGCAAAAAGGTGGGCCTGTCAAAATAACTAAATCTTTATGGACAATATTTTGTCCCAGAAATTATTGTGATTAACAATATTATTGCCATTTTAAGCCCATCATTTTATGCCGTTCATATAATGATAATACAGTATAACAGTATGATAATGCAAATACACCATTTTAAAAGGCAATGACTTTTATTGAGTCGTTGGACTTTAAATTTAGCATTTTTGCAAAAAAATATGAATAAAATTATACCACAAGACAACATGCAGGCCTCTCCGTGTTAATGTGCTCTCCTTTGTAAGAAAAAAATAATGAGCAGAGTTATGACATTTTTTTCAGTTTAACTTCATTATAAACTATAAATATATGAACTGCTAAAGTCTACAGTGGAAGCACCTTTTTCAAGAAAACAACACATTGAAGCGTAAATGTAGTGTTCACATTCTTACAACAAACACAGACTTCATGGTGAACAAGACTAACTGGGCTGAGGAGGAGATGAGAGTATACTACCACTTTTTTCATTTATACAGAAAGATCTAGAAATCAGATGAGAGCCCTTTAAAATGAAAATGCTGAAGTTAAGTAAATTAAATACAGTATGCAGAAGTTTAGGTGAGAGAAATAAACTGCTGTTTTTTAACATTTCTGTTTTATGGCCTATAATCTCTGAATAAATCAATGGAAACATAAATACTTATACGATTTTACCATTGATATTGAACTGTTAATTATATTGAATGACAATTGTAAAGGCAGATTTGAAATTTAATGCCATAATCACACATTTGTTTAGAATTTTAAAACCATAGAAGTTGTACAAACTGAAGGATACATACTGTATCCTGGTATAATTAGTGCATGGTGCAGACCTTGAGCAATGGAATGAAGTTATGTGGTCTGATTAGTCATCTTTGGTCCTTCTTTCTAAATCTGAACTTTTTTTTTTGTTTGTATGTGGTTGGCTTTAGTCTACACCAAGGGTGGGCAACCTTTAGCACCCAAAGAGCCATTTGGTCCTGGTTTCTACAGAAAATAAAACACTGGTAGCCACAAATATTTTCTGAAATCTAAAATGAAGATAACACTGTATATATTGATTTTTTTTCTTACCTTTACACTTTGCAACTACAGTGTACTGCTTATGAATTCCTTGTAGATAGATAGATAGATAGATAGATAGATAGATAGATAGATAGATAGATAGATAGATAGAGACTAAACAATGAAAAATAAACATTTGCAAAATATCTGCATAAATATTTCTTTGAGTTGGAATGGGACTGAATGGGACTGCTGCTCCTGAAGATCAGGGCTGTATGAAGTCAATTTCACATTTACAGGACTGTAAGCTGTGTCTGTGAGCAGGGTTTTTAATGTAGTTCATGGTAGAGAACAGCTGCTCACATACATATGTGAATCGGAAGACGGGACTCCAAATGCATATTTCTTCATGTTTATGTAGGTGTTGTGTTCATGCTTAAAACACGAGTTTGTCCGGTCTTCTCAATATAACTCTCCATTTGTGAGAGTGGCCTTTTAATGGGCAATATCTTTCACATGAATTCATATTATTTTCTCAATTCCTCTATCACACAAATAAATGAGCACCCAGGTTTAATGCAGATGTTCTACTTCTACTTTTCAGGAGGTGCTGTCTTGGTTTCTCCTCCAAAGAACCAAAATAAATCTTCAAGGATTTTTCAGAAGAGTGAACCACCACTGGGTAAAGCCCACTCAGCTTATAGACATCTCAGTCATGGCTCACCTCCACGGGCACACACCAAGGTTTTAAAATTTAAAACCCTTAAAACATACCAGCAATATCCAAAATGCATTTTAAGCCATTCGAAAATAAGTAAATTGCGGTCCTGAAAGGAGACACATGTTCAGTAGCAACACATAAACATGCTGTGGCATTCAAGCAAAGACTGATTGATATAAACCAGCCCATAGTGTGCCAAGATAACATTCCCCACACCATCAGAACAACCTCCACCAGACTGGACTGTTCACAAGGCAGGTTCTGTCCATTGATTCAAGCTGGTGGCATTAAATTGAGATTTATTAGACCAGGCTACATGTGTGAAGTATACAGCTTTCTAGTTGTGCTGAGCCAGTGCCCACTGCAGCCTCAGCTTTCTGTTCTTGGCTGAGAGAAGTGGAACCCAAAATGGTCTTATGCTGTTGTAGCCAACCCTCTATTTTATATTGTCTATATTTATATGTAAAATAAGCAACAATTTTTAAACAATTAACAATAATTTTGCAGCATTTCTATTGGACATCCAGAATTATGTGCACCAGCTACAGGGTTAAAACCATTGAGAAAACTAAAAATGGCATATGCTGTAAATGTTTCATTCACCTGCAAAGAATGCAGGCAAAACTATTGGTGATGTGACTCTTACTGTTGGTCCACTGTAAAACTATCTTTCCACAGGCTGAGAATGGTAGTTTGCCTCATTCTTCCCCTGCTGCAGGGATTACCACAGTTGACCCTCTTCCTCTGAGAGAAGACACATGGGCTGGGGACACTCTTGAACCTTCTTCAGAACAAAAGCCAGCCAGAACATCTCGCAGACGATCACCCAGTGCCACACTCATAGCCACCGACTCACCGCATGCCAACAGAATCCAGGGCATGCTGAGGAACCCGGAATTCCAGCATAATGGTTGTATTATAATTCATAAGACTTCACGTGTTTCAGTGTAATGCACTCATTACGACATGTTCACCTGACTCAAGCACTATCACACTTGCATCTCATGTGAGCGGCCTATTGCATGACTGGTCTACAGAAGCCAGGCAAGCAGAATGGCCATAGAAACGTGACAATGACTCATTTACTGTCAGGCCCAAAAGAGCGAGGTTGAGTTACTGCCAGAAACTGCAGGAAAGTAATATAGGTCAGTCTCCCATCCCCTCTGTCTCTCTTTTTCTGGGTTTTTTTTCCATCAACATGTCTACATGTGATGTCTGTTTTTTTCCATCTACGGGCTGCTGATGCTCCCCTCCGAAACTGCAAATCCTTACCCTACCTGGTCAAACTGAAATCTGATGTAGTGTCATGCCCAGTGGGAGTAGATTGACATCATCCTTCTGAACCTGAGTTTCATGGAAATTTCTGTTGTGAAATCCTAGCTTCTCAATTCCTTTCTCACATGGGACCGCACTGCTACACTGTGACATTGTAGTCTTTTTTAAGGCTTTGATGTCTTTTGCCCTGACTGTATCAGCAGACTTTTTCATGATAATTACACAGTTACATGTTTTCATCTTCATGTTAAGAGAAAACACTTATACAATATATTTTGATTTGTGAGGACGCCTGTAAAAAAGATTTCTCTTGGTATAATTTTTGCCTTTCTTTGAAGGGAACTTGGGACTCCATCGGCCAGATCAATTTGTCTTCAATTCCAGTGATTCTGGTGTATCAGACAATGGTAAAATAACTGTCATTAACAATTGCTTTCAGAATTTTCCTATCACAATGGTTTCACATGAAACGTCTCAGGTTGTCTGTCAAGAGTGCACAGCAACCTAGTTTAAGCCCTAGTCCTTTGATGTGGTGTGCATGCTGAGTGTATATAATAGGTTTTAAATTGCAGATGCTGCTCAAGTACCATTACTTATTAAAGCTTAAATCAACAAAATTAAATCTTTCATGTTTTAAAAAATGTCACTTCCTCTTGTGTCAGACAGTGTGAAAGGTTGTTTAGTTATACAAATCTGAATGTAGATTATGTGTCTTCTCTTTAGATGACAGGATGTCTCAGATCTCGTCCAGGTCAGCAGCTTCCTGCTCCATAGCATCTGAAATACTGGACCGGGCCCAGAGGAGGAAAGAGGATTTTTGGGGAAAGATTTAATCAGGGCCTATTATCCCTCAATGCGGAAACTGGAAATCAGACCTTCATCTCATGTGTCATTTGATGTTGGGTGAAAATTATGTAACAGCTTTGTACACAGTGGAGAATACAGATTTGTAATGTATTTTTATTTTATTTGATACTATTTAATCAAATGATCATAGCTAAATTAATCAGGTACATTTTTTAGGGTTATGTTCTTAATTCTTTTGATAAGAATTGAATTATGCAAAATAAAAATGACTTTGCACTGACAGTTATTTCTTGTGTGTTAATTTGTGATTACAGTATTATCTTAATAAATTGATTACAATCTGAGAAATTGCATGAAATTACACGGTATATATCATTTATATACTATTTTATTTTAAAATAGTGGGGGTGTTGTACTGGATCAGTCACAGCAGTACTGCTGGAGTATTTAAACCCTCAGTATTACTGCTGGACAGATATGAAAAAAATTAGTACACAACATGAACACCTTTATATGACGAAACATAACTAATTTGCAAAATGTAATGAACAGAAATGCAATTTTTTGTGAGAAAAAAATTTAAGACCTATGCCTTATTAAGTGGACTCCTTTCAGCTATATGATGTTTTAATGTCAGTCTTTGTTCAGATGGACTTACATCTGATATAATAAAGACTTCATAGTGGTTTCTATGATGGAGAGCTCTACTGGCGCTGCTGCAGCAAAGCAGCCCCAAACCTTGATACTTCCACCGCCATGCTTCACAGTTAGAATGAGGTTCTTGCTGTGTTTGATTTGACCCAAACATATGTTCTGTTATTGTGTTTAATGTCCAAAGCAGATTGTTCCACACATCCTGGTCTTTGTCTAGGTATTTTTGGGCAAACTTTAGTCTCACCCTGATGCTTTTTTGACAGCATGAGCCAAACTTGTTCAGCCTCTTTGTGAGAGTAGATGCTGAACTAGTGAACTAGTGGCAAGGGCTACCTGTAGCTCCATGATGAGATTTTAGGACCTGGGTGTGTTTGTTTATTTATTTATTTATTTGACAGTGGAATGGCTGATTTCTCATTGTTTTGAAATATTTTAAATACCTGCCCAGACTCATATGCATCAGCAGCCTTCTTTCTGAAGACCTCAGTGAGCTCTTTGGATCTCACCACTTATTTCAACTTGACTTGGACTGCAACTGGAGGGACAACACAACACTTGGGTGAATAGAGAGGGGGTTCCTGGGCAAACATCCAGGTGTATTTGGTGCTAACCCCCTGTCTGTGCCTGGATGCTCCAGTTTCTTCCCACATTAAATTGTCTATTTGTGTGAGGGAATTTATGTGCATCACCCTAAATATTAATGACTCCTGCCTTGACAGTGTAGATAAGAAGATGGAAGAACAGACTATGATAAATGATCTGATAAACAGGGTAGCACTGTGGTACAACAGGTAATGTATATACCAGATAGTTCCAAGGGCTTGAGGTTGAATTATAACTCTTATCTTTTTTTGTGAGGAGTCTTGTGGTCTCTCTTATGTCCATGTGGGTACTCTGTGGGTACCCCATGCATTAGACTCCGGCAACACTGGGCAGCTCCTTCAGTCCCCACTTCACTCCCCACTGCTGTTAGACTGTATTTGCTCTGTTCTCAGCAGAACACACACTGAAACTCCACACACTATTAAATATTTTTCAATACAACATAATGTGCAATTCTCCTTCTATTTCCCCACATGTAATTATCTGTATATATTTTTTTATTTATTATTTGTAATGTTAATATTGTGAATACTATACTGTATATACTGTATCTATTTCTTTTACAGAGTGCCTTGCTATTCCTTTGCTGCTGCAACATTGTGAATTTCCCCACTGCATGGTTAATAAAGGATTATCTTATCTTATCTTATCTTATTGTATTGAATAAAATATATAATATATGCAGCACAGTGGCACTGCAGGGTTTGCTGCACAGCTCCAGTGGTCTGAGGATACGGGTTCAATCCTCGCTCTGGTTACTGTCTGAGTCCATGTGAGTTTCCTCTGGGTAGTCCATATTTCTCCAAAAAATATACATGAGAATGTGAGTGAGTGGATGTGTGGTACCCTGTGTGAAATGCTTCATGTTCAGGTGGGCTCTGATACCACCTTGATCAGGAAAAAGCAGATAAGAATGGATGGATGGATGGATGGATGGATGGATGGATAGATAGATAGATAGATAGATAGATAGATAGATAGATAGATAGATAGATAGATAGATAGATAGATAGATAGATAGATAGATAGATAGATGTACGGATGGATGGATGAATGGATGGATAAATGAATGGATGGATGGAAGGATAAGAATAAAGTTCACTCTCATTGCTTCCTGCCTGAGAGAGCGATCTGTACAGGTCAGTCCGGATCTACAACAACAAGGCGCTCTGCTCTGACTTTACCTGGGTGACGTCACACGCGCGCCCCCAGTTTATCTCTGATCTTTATTTGATTTTCTTCCCAAGTTTTGAAACCGGCTCTTACAGCCCCTCCGCCGGGAACAGAAGGTGCCTCGCGGGTCTCCCAGCAACAGCGGGCGGAGAGGGGGATAGAGAAACAAACCTGTCTCGTGCTGAGGTGCGCAAACATAATAAAGAGCCCGGATGACAGGTGAGCAGTTATCAGCGCGCGCTGTCCACTCCTCCGCGTCATCGCGGCGGGGGTTTTCGGACAGACTAACAAAAGCCCCGCCGCAGCAATAAGCGCGCGCCTGGTTACGGCCTCGAGCTTTCAGCCTCTTTTCACTGACTTTCCACAACCTGAGTGACCTGATAAACTCAGGTGTTGGAGGTGACATCACACATACCGCAGTGACGTAGAGTGGTGGTAGTGGTGTGTGTGGTGGTAAATCTGGGCCACTAGCGGGGACTTATAAAGCGCGAGACCGAAGGATCAGACAGCACTCCCAGAACACTCGCTCCCACTCCAGCCCAACTCCTCCGCGTCTACATGATGAAGAAGCTCCTGGCGCTCCTCTCGATGCTCCTCTGTGCTGCGCTGAGCGCAGCCAACCCGCGCCCCCTGCGCCACCCCCCGCGCTCCCCTCCGCTGGACAGCCCCGCCACCTGGAACAACCTGATGCAGATGGTCAACGACGTGAGTCGGGGGGGGGGGGGCTACCATTCACACTGGCCGTGTGTGTGTGTGTGTGTGTGTGTGTGTGTGAGAGAGAGAGAGAGAGAGAGAGAGAGAGAGAGACTGTTTGTGTGTGTGTGTGTGTGTGTGTGTGTGTGTGTGTCTGTGTGTGTGTGTGAGAGAGGGGGGGTAGAGAGAGAAATACAGTGTGTGTGTGTTTGTGTGTTTTGCTCATAAGTGTGTTTCTGTTTTGGTGCACACAGGCGGTGGCGGAGGACAGGGACCATGAGACTCGACTAATTCCAGTGATCCCTAGCGAGAAGTTAAAAGTGAGTGTGTGTGTGTGTGTGTGTGTGTGTGTGTGTAATGCATTCATATGGATGTCTCTATCATATCACTAACTGCATGTGTTTGTGTGTGTGATTTGTTAAAGGATTCCTCAATGTGCTGTCCTAACATCAGAATCCTCAAGTTCTATGTGAACGACATCCTGCACCCCAACAACGAGAACTACTCTCTGCACCCCAACAGCGAGAGCAACTCTCGCATTCAACTGGTCCGACATGACCTTCACCGAGTGGTCCGAGACCTGGAGTCACACTGTGTAAGTCCCCACGATGTCCCAACCTAACGAAGCCAGAGCTGGGGTATTGCAACTCGTCAGCAAACTCACATACCAATTCACCCCTCTGTTGCTCTTTCTTTTCAGAACTCCCACCAGACTGACCTGGAGCACTTTCAGATCTTCACCCAGAACCTGATGAGGGCTGGAGAGATGTATAAGGTAGATATCTTCAAACCACATCAACCAATGAGCATGTACAGTAGCAACCATGCAGTAGAAGATAAGCGAATGGAGTTATTCCCAGCTCACTTCTAGCAGAAGTTCTTTAGCTCTCTACAATAGTTTGTACTGGAAGTGATCTTCTAATCAGGAGGTTTCCTTTTCATTTACTGCACCATCACCTAAAGAGGTTCTTCAAGAGTCCTTTATAAAAACATTTGAATACTTAAATGGTCTCGTGTTTAGACATTAAAATGGTTTAATGTAGCACCAAATCATGTTTCAAATAACATCTTCATTACCCTACTGGACCCATTTTTTACTGAGTACTAACAAACCAGTTCTACAGCAGACGCCCTGTAATTTATAGAATTACTAATCTGTACATTTGTAGTAAATCCAAGCGGTTGTACTTTAAAGTATGAGCTGTAAGGAATGAACGGTGTGTGTACTCTTTTCTTTCAGAATAACACCAAAGCCTACAATAAGGCAGTAGGAGAGGCGAACATTCTTTTCCACTACCTCTATGAGACCTGCAAACCCCCTGGCCTGAAGCGCTGAAGGTTCTGTTGACGATTCAAAAACCTCTGACTTATTTTTAACCCTGACAAGTGTTTTTTTCAACATTCTTATTTAACATGTGAGATGCTATTTATTGAGGTGATATTTATTTAGTGTATTTATTATATATTATGAATAAGTGCTTGCATGTTTTTTTACGGACAGTATACTCACACAGTGTGTGATCTGTGCTGTTGAATAACATTGTAAGGCCAGACCGAGGGCCAAAGACATAATCTGACTTGGACCGGACATCCAAGGCCAGGACACTGAAATGTAAATGCATTATAAAAGCATTTCTTACCTTTTTTTATTTAAATATTACAATTCTGTTCTAAAATGTTGATTTATTTAAAATAAGAAATTTCTACCAATTGCTGTGACTTTTTTATATTATTTATTTGAATATTGGCACTGGTATGTCAGAGATTCAATAAAAGCATTTTAAAAAGAGCTGATGTCTTTGTTGCAGTATGAGTATAAAGAACTGAGGTTGAAAGGAGTCTGGAAGTGATCAAATGTACTTACTGACCTTCAGGTTATGATATTGTTTATTGTGTGATCCCTTGCTTGGGGGGGCTAAGCTTCTTGGCCAAGGGCAAACTGTCAAGCCTAGGATTTTAACTCATAACTAGTCATCACTTCATTCACTTTCCCTGCCACAAAGGTATCAATCTTGTGTAACTGAACTGCAGTTCATTTTATGAACCCAATAAAAATTCTGGTTTAATCACTTTGATGGCCATGCAGATGTCATATGGACTCTCTGGTCATGAAGTACGGAAACAATGGTTAAGATTTAAAAATTTTCTTAGCCAAGCTGTTACTGTCAAATCCCTCACTTAAATACTATGAACAACAGTACTTTATGACAATAGCATGGAATGCTATTTGGTGCCTATTTAAATTACAGCAATGACCACCCAAATCCAAATCATCCATTCAAAAATCCAGTATGAAAACGATAAAGTGTTAATATAGCATAGAGTTTTACAGTCTGGAGCACTGCTCTGTGATTGCACTTCAGGAACAAGGAACTGCAGGTTAATCTACAGGATATATGAAGAAATTTACAGCAGTCAAAAAAACTACCCTTAAAGACTGAATTCTCTAAAGAAATAACCTAAATTAAATATTTACCAACCAAAACTAGTAAACCCAAAATGGGATGGTAAAACCAAGTCGATGCTTGCTTTAAATGTGTCTTTTCATCCAGGAGCGATACAAACTGAGGGGGAAAGTTTTGAAACCAAACCACATATCAAACTGATCTCTTCTCACCATCTTCAACAAGGCTAAGGTGATTTAACAAGGATAAGGACAATTATTGATTTATGCAGCAGATCAGTCACATTAGTACAATAGAATACAAATAGAACAGCAAAAGAAATAAGGAACATTTTGACAATAAGTTGCTCAAACGTTAAAAATCCATTCTCCCTGTTCTTCTAACATTTCTTTTGAATTCAAAGGCTTTCATTCGGTCTTTGCTCCAGTGACAGCCTCTATTTCTTTGGTACGACTTTGTCAGAATATTTCTGTGAGGGTCTGAACATCAGAGAGGTTTGCTGCTGATGGGTGATTATTTCTTACATTCACCCACAGGACCACCACAGAGCAGATCATATTTGGGTGGTTTGGAGGCTACCACAGTATGCAGAGAAACTGTACAAATTTTGGAACTACAAAGGGCTCCTGTATGGTCAGTAAAGCTGAAAAAATGGACAGTGAATATAGAAATAAGGAGTTGATCATAATGTTATGGCTAATTGTATATGGTTTAATAAGTCTGGTAAGTCTGAAACATCAACTTTAAACTTTAAAAGGTCAGTGTTCTTTCGTTTTCTTGTTATTACATCCAATAATAATCCAATAATCACATCTATTGTCTTTCTGAATTAATGCTTACATTACAATATAGAATAGAATAGAATAGAATAGAATAGAACTTTATTGATCCCTTGGGAGGGTTCCTTCAGGGAAATTAAGGGAATATGTGAATGTGTTCATAATTGCGATATCACAGCCACAATAATGGCCACCAATGATGAAATTAAACTGAACCATTTCTGTAGCTTCATTGTTTGTTTTTCCATTTGTTTGCCTTCTTTATGTAAACAGTTGATGACAGAAACTGCTTATTAATGTAATTTATTATTGTTAATGTATGAATTGCTAATGTATTATTATTATTATTATTATTATTATTCATTGAGATACTTTTTCTAAATATGCTATTATAGTAATGTTAATGGTTATTAGTTTATTATTTCTATTAGTTTCACAGTTGAATTAAACACTATAGAGGATCACAATGAAAAAACAAGGTTTCAGGGCTTTATTGTCTTCTTTATCCTTAATTGATGTAAAGTGTATATTGACTGATAAATCATTTGGTAATCATTAATTAAGCTCATTCATTCATTCACTCACAGGCAGTGTGTACCTCTTGGATTTTCCATGCTAAATGGTTACACATGCTTCTTAAGGTGTGTAGTGTATTGTGAATGTTAATGCTGGCCCATGTGACAACAAGGTGCAGAGTAAGAGATGTTTACACAAGGTGAACAATGGAGCCGCAACACTGTGGATTCCACAACAGAAGCCATCCAATCAGAAAAGGGAAAAACAACACTCTTGATACCTGAGCCAGGTAAAGTTCCTGCTCTGTGTAAGAGAAGGAAAGCCCAGCGTGATGAAAGGAAAGTTACTGAGGTGCGTGTCTGAGTGTGAGCGATTCATAACCAGAGAGTTTCCAAAAAAAATTCCACAGCATAAGCAGTAGTCTATCTTAAATATTTAGAATATTCAGCTATTTTTGTTCATTGAGTTTCCTGGCCCTCCCACAAACAGCAGCTAAAACTCCAGAACTTGTTTGGGAGGAAGGAATATATTACGTCACTTAATGTTAATAAGATAATGTTTCTTTCCTTGTTTATTGTCTGTGAAGTTCCCCATAACTTTCCTTTATGTTTTCAATTTCAGATTACATAATAAGCAAAAGCAAAAGGTTTGGGGAAAATTGATCCAGAGTGAAGGATTTTTTCCAGTAATGTTCTGGAAAATACAAACAATATATTATTGCATTAATATAATTCAGTTACTCACATTGCACTATGTTGCTGGCATGCAAATATATTCTATTTATATTTTTATCTTTGGCTATTTGACATTTTTGACATTAAATTGTGTCAGAATTTTATGATCAATGGATTAATAGAAATGCTCTAAATTAGCTGTGAAATTACCATTTTGAAAATATGAGGCTCTTGCTTGACTGTGTCAATAAGTAGAGTATATAGAAGAAAATGTCAACACAATTATTTAATGTTTTAGATAAGCCAAAGCCCTTTTGACATTGGAATAACATTATTTTACTTCACAATTTATATGGGCTTTTTGAAAACCCCATAATTGATCTACATATGGAAAAGTCTGAACTATAACTTTGCATTGTTTGTTATAATTTCAAACCAAAAAGCTGAACTTAACCAAAGAGCTAACTTATTCAATGACAAACTCATAACATATTGCACCAATCTAAGAACCTGACTAGGTCAAGTTCTTGGCTTCATTGTCCACAGCAGTCCTGTGGTTCTCAGAGCAGTTATGGACTAAATGACGCTAGTCGGCCCACCCTAAATACAGATTCCTTTTACCACCCACTAACTCATACTCTGATGTGCATGCATCTTTGGAAGGAGGCTCTGGTTGTAACCCTGTCGGTAAATTCTCAATCTGGGTCAGGTGAAGATCTGAGCTTAGTTTGGTGGGTTGGTGACCTGGTTTAAGGGGAGGGCAGGACCTGGATTATGCAATCACTTAGCTGAATATGTTTCAGTAAATGGTAAATATTACGTAAGTGTAATGGTTAGGGGAGCCTGGAAGAAGGCTGTACACATGCAGATGTAATTGTCCTTGTAAAACGTGTCCATCGGTCCCAGAATAAATGGATGAATCAGCAGCACCCGGCATATGATCTCAAACCTCTTAAGCAGCACTAAAATCAGCACAGTCCTAAAGTTACATGTCGTCATCCGCAGAAGAGGCTGATATAGTACAGTAATAACACTTTTAAGATTTTAACACAAAGCCATCTATCTATCTATTAAATCTCACACATAACACATTTCCTTTATTAGTAATAATGAACAATGTCACATTGATTGATGTTATTTTTAAGTTAGAAAAAATAATTGCACATGGTTTCCATGGTATTTGCGTGTGATTCTTGCTATGTCTCTGATTATGTAATCACTGTAAATGATGAGCACTGTGAATGATGAGTACTGTAAATGATGAGTACTGTAAATGATGATCACTGTAAAAGTGCTATGCTATTTGCAGGAAATGTGGGCTGCACGGGAGCTTGAACGCCTGCATACTTTAACCTACATTCTGTCCCACTATGTAATGAGCACATGACCGCCAGGGGTGCAGCATGGAGGTGCCGTCAGCAAGAGCAGAGCAGTGGGAATTCTACAGGCCCCCAAGGCTTACTATAAAAGCCATGAAACTTCATCTGCCACACACACCTCACTGTGTGCTGGTCACACTGGTCTCAGACTCACTCTCCTCTGCACTGGTTTTGCCGTCATGCGCTGGATTATCTGGAGCCTACTGACCTTTGCTGCCCTCATACACTCCTGCCCAGGTGAGAGGAGGAGGAAGCGGTGTGCACAGGTGGACTGTTTGGTCAGGTCAATCCCACCTTCAATGATCAAGAACATGCTCTATGCTGTACAGCACATCAGCAAATCTTTGCCAGTAAGTGGGGAAAAGGTCAGTGATAAGGGGGTGATACTGAAGGCCTTGATGAATCAGCACTCATGTCTAATGTTGATTTGTTCCACCAGAATGACAACAAACGCAAATATGTGCCAATATTCCATGGCAAGGTAAGCATACTGAGTCCAACGATAAAACATATTGAAAACTGTGAACTGTGAACAAACAGAAAACTGTGAGGTCATTAGGCCAATATTTTTTTCCTCTATGTTGTTCTCATCATTTTGGTCATTATGGTCAGCAATGCAAAACGATTACAGTATTATCACATTATAATAGCTGGCATGAATGTTAGGAATGCTAAAGAGTAAAATAGTATATACCTCAATTCATATGCATTTGAATGCAATGATAATACACTAATGAAATGCATTGGTTGGTTATGATGAACAGAACCGGAATATTGCTGTCATCAACAAGATCCTGGAAATTTTTGAGCATCATGTGCTCAAGAGACTGTGGAAGAGTGACCATGAGGGTCCGAAGGATTTTATACCTAACTTCTCTAGATTAAAATTCCAAGTGGAACGCTGTGTGAGTACTTGTTTTCACCTGCATAGTGCAGTGAAATACAGTGATAATGAAGTTAATATTAATAAATATTGATAGTACTCATTATTGTGGATTATTATTACTAATGATGACTTATTTTCCGACTCATTAGAAGAACAACAGTAACACAACACTTAGAAAAAACACAAAGAGGCTCGACAACATGGAGAAAGCATTCAAAAAGGTAAGTAGGTCCTTTTATACTAGCAGCAGTCAATTTCAGAGTGTTTCTACTCTCAAATTCCCAGTTTGGCCTTTCCGAATTTTAATTGCAACAACAAGTGCAAAAGTGTGACAGAATCAGTGTGTACTGAAGATTAAAAATCGCCAACAATTAATTTTACAAAATGTCACTGACTTGTTTAATGCAAGCAGGGATATAATGGATCCAGACATCAGTAGTTATGCCACTTGGCAGGCAGCAAGTTCTCCTTCTGGACTGACAAAGTGAAGAGAAAATTATTGTTGATGGTATATTCAACAAGACCTCCTCAGATTTTATATACATCCATATATACAGGAGCATTCCTCGACTGCTTGTTTTACTGGGACACAATATTTACAGGGTACTCAGTCTAGTCTTTGCATGTGAGTGGGGGTTAGAGAGAATCAGAAATCTTATTTGTGGAAATGTTGTCATGATTTCAGGAGGTGGACTAAATGATTAGATAATAAGTGGACTAAAGTGGATCTTTTTTCTACTACTGTGATTTAAATCAGCCAAACTGGAAAATGTACTAAAGTATTTTACTAGTGCCATATCAATAATAGTTTCAAACAATTAAAATCAGGCCCATTTAAATGAAATAGCAACTAATTACTGAATGTGTTAATTCAGCTAAGTTCTTTAATTAACTCACATTTTTTTTATTTCTGCATCACATGCACTCCATGGATAAAATTATTGGGACACCTGTTGATTCATTGGTTCTTCTGAAACCAAGGGTATTAAAAAGAATTTAGCTTGTTTCTACTGTCCAGGGGAACTTTCTACTAAATTTTGGGACATTGCTGTAATGACCTGATTGCATTGAGTGACAAGAGCATTAGTGAGATAAGGATGAAGGATGTTGGTTATTGGATAGGGGCAGACCTAACCTGCAGATGGGAATAAACAGTAAACACATTTGAGAGATTTACTAATGTCCTAGTAGTTTAACTTAAACCATATGTATGTTAACCAAACTGGGATACAAAACTAAAAAATGTGAGTTAGGAGGACTTATGACTAAACCAACTAAACTAAAAAATACAATCAGTTGTCATTTTTACACTGTCATTTTAAATGAGTCTGTCTGCATTTTTTAGAAAGACTATTTATGACTTCATGACTAACTGTGTGTTTCTCTCTTTGGCAGCTGAGTCCAGAGGAGCTCTTGTACGCAATTGGAGATTTTCAGACAGTTCTGAACTGGATCAGTATTGATAGTGACCCAAAACTGTCTATAAAAAAATGTAAGATGTAGTGTTCCTACCCACCCATCCCATACTGATAACATCCTAGTTATTGGTCTATGTACTATAGCTGAGACGAGAGTAAAGTAGCACAGTGAATAACGATGGCACTCCAATTAGAACAAAACACTTCATTAATAGCAACAGGATGATTCTATCCACTATCCACTATCCACAATCCATTACAAACCAATTAGCTGGGAAACCAGCTCAGCTTACATAATAACACAAATATCACTGGTTGAAATGATCTGGCTAAATGAGAAACCTTCCATCATGGAATTAGACACATATATAGAGAAGAAGAGTCTGCTGGTTTTGGATACTGCTGCTCACAGAGACACTGGGTGACATCATGGGAATTACATCATCTGGAACTGAACAATGAGACACATGGTGAAGGAACTTGATACGAACTCAGCATTTAATGTCAGTACATTAGCACACCTCTTCAGTGGGTCAGCCTAGATGTAACGATTGTTACCTGTGCAGTATTGCCTTATCAGTGTTAAAGATATATGTTTTTGTATTCAATATTTATGTGTTCATTCTTTGACAATATCACACAACTAGGGGATACTGTATGGGTATTTATTGATTCATAGTAAGTTATTCTTTACATAATTTATTACACTATGAGATTTTATCATATAATAAAATATAAGCACTGAAAACCATCAGATTGGCTGAATGGTTGGTCGTGTCATGTTAAAAAATTGTAATGGGATTTACCCTACTTTTAAATACCTTTGGGTACTGTACGGATCTATTTAACTGATGCACAAACACATTGTTTATTTAAATAAATATATTTTTTCAAAGTGTTCCCAATCATAGAGGCTGCCTACTTATTTCAAAGGACAGTCCGAGAGTGTGGTAAGAACTGTCTTACCACTCACACAACATGTATGCAGAGCACTGTGTAATATGGATGATCCCAGGCATTGAGACCTCTATTACTGAGATAACATACTCGTGTGGGGGACTTTGGTTGCACATGCAATCTGAATACGAGCACTGTGGTCTCCCATTCTGTGGCTGGTGGTGCTAGTTATCTTTACTGTTCTTATAATGTAAAGAAGCGCTTTGAGCCCTAGCTACACAAGTTGTGTGTTTGTGTGTGTTTTTGTCATTGCCTCTATTTTTTGTAATAACACAATAATTACATGAGATAGTCATATGGCAAATGATATCTTTATGGAAGACCTTTGGCTTCTTAAATATGTAATTACTTGATGTGTACATACTATAGGAAGTTTAATATCTTGATGAAAGTGATGAAGTTGTTATCAAAAATTGCCAAACTTATTTTTGAATGTGGCGACTTCACATTCAAGATTTAGACTAGCTTTCTGAACAGAAAAATTGCAGATTGGTGTCTTTAAGTTGAGAATCAAAAAAAAAATGACATTGTATAATATAGCTTATTATTGTGACATAATGTATTACAAAATTCAGGCGGTCTTAATTTTATCTCAATTATTAATTTTAATCTTAATCTTAATTAATCTGCTTGTCATAGCAGCCCAAAACTTGAAATTATTTGTTCAGGGCCAATTTGACCAACATCTCAGGCAATAAAAACTGCTTTATTATATTGGATTTTAATAACAGGAGCTTCTAGAAACAATTTTTTTTTTAAAAGTATGATTTTCCACAATAAATTACTCTCAGATGTTTCAATGAACTACAAGATAATCACTACGATAATTCTGTTAGAAAGGGTAGGTTCTGCAGTTTCTAACCGTATGTGATTTGTGCCAGTGTGTCAAGGAATTCCTGACTTACAAAGCTGAGAACACAAGGTGTGATTCTGCCCTCACAGTGAGGGCTGAGGGCCGAAAGGGCTACGCATCAACACATTTTCCTAATTTCATTATGCACACATGATCACTCTGTAAAAATGAGCTATTGCTGCTGTTTCCTAAAAAGGTATCCAGTATTTATAATAGGATAACTCATACCATCAGGCTTTTGCAACTGACTCAGAACGTTGGACCATGACTTGTCTGTACTTTTCCTAAGTTCCACCATGTCACTGTTCAACTCCATTCTTTTCACTGGCTTCCTATACCTGCTTACATCAGATTCAAACTGACCTACAAATCCAAAAATAAGCCAACTCCTCTATACATGATGACAATGGTTAAATACCCAATCTGCACCAAGAGCCTTTCTAGCTTGAAGCACAACCAGCTTGACCCAAACCCCCTTAAGATTTATTTAGGACAGGGACCTAGATTTTCTCTTTTCTGACACAGAGGCAGTGAAACGAACAAGTTGCTCACTGTTTACAAACACATATACACATGAACAAAACTGTTGGCACTCTTCTGTTAAAGAGAGAAAACCCCACAATGGTCACTGGATTGAAATGGACAAAAGCAACAATAAAAATGACTGAAAATCAATTAATGAATTGTGGTTCAACTGGAACTGGAAAATATTGAGAATTATTTGACCACAGGGACAAGCTAAACTAGGGTGTGTCCTGTAATTCGCATCACAGGGGTCTTCAAACTTCAAACGTAAACAGTCAGTCATCTTATTTAAAGGGTGAAAAGTAGTCACAGTGCTGTTTGCTATCATGGTGTGTATCACAGTGAACATGGACGACAGAAACCTGCAGTACTGTAATTTTACTGTAATAACAATTAAAGTACTGTGATTTAACTGTACTAACAATTACAGTGCTGTGATTTTGACCATAATAACAGTTTTAGGTAGTTTTCTTAAGCTTAAATTTGTATTAAATTATGCAACAACAACTTTGTGATTCTAGTACAAGTCTAATACAGTAGAATGGAATGATTCTGACTTGAAAATATCAATATTTTTTTATGTATTAGAATGGATGTGTATCATATCTCTTAAATATATATGAATATAGGAAATACTTTTCCTTCTGCTTTCCTCTTCTGCTCCCAGTGAGAAAAAGTAATACAGACAGCCAGCAGTCACAGATTTGCTCAAAGAATCACCAGAGGATGGCTTATAGTCAATAGGCAACAGGTTTAGTCAATAGGTTTAGTTCAGCAAGTTCTAGAAGAGCCCGTATATGAGTCAGAGAATATATAAAGCTGGAAATCTGACATTTGAAAGAAAATGAAATATGGAAAGGTATTTGAGTATTGATAGTTTAACAGAAAAGCACAGTGCAAGAAGCACAGATCAGTTACAGTTACACAAATATTACAAGCACACAAGTATTCTTTATCTGTGAAATTCACACATGGCCCACAGTAGTATATTAACTATTAAACTGGTACATTAACAAGAACAGCAATACATGTTCTTGGTACAGTGGTACATTAACTATTATAATGGTACATTAATACGTACAGTGATACATTAACTAGCACAGTGGTACACTGGTTAATAAAGTGGTACATTAGTTATTACAGTGGTACATTAAGTAGTACAGTGGTACATAAACTTTTACAGTGGTACATCAACTAGTACAGTGGTACATTAACTATTATAATGGTACATTAATACGTACAGTGATACATTAACTAGCACAGTGGTACATTGGTAAAGTGGTACATTAGTTATTACAGTGGTACATTAAGTAGTACAGTGGTACATAAACTTTTACAGTGGTACATTAACTAGTACAGTGGTATATTAACTATTACAGTAGTACATTAGTTACATCAGTGGTACATTAACTAGTACAGTGGTACATTAACTATTATAATGGTACATTAACTAATACAGTGATACATTAACTAGTACTTTGGCACATTGGTTAACAAAGTGGTACATTAGTTATTACAGTGGTACATTAACTAGTACAGTGGTACATTAACTATTATAATGGTACATTAATAAGTACAGTGATACATTAACTAGTACTTTGGTACATTGGTTAACAAAGTGGTACATTAGTTATTAAAGTGCTACATTAGGTATTACAGTTGTACATTAAGTAGTACAGTGGTACATTAACTAGTACAGTGGTACATTAACTAGTACACTGATACATTAGTAATTACAGTGCTACATTAGATACTGCAGTGGTACATTAACTATTACAGTGTTACATTATTTACAGCAATGTTACATTAGTTACTACAGTGGTACATTAACTATTACAGTGGTACATTAATTACCACAGTAGTACATTAAATAATAAAATTGTACAGAGGTACATTAACTAGTACAGTGTTACATTAACTAATACAGTTGTACATTACTAGTATAGTGTTACATAAACTAATACAGTGGTACATGAACTAGTGCAGTGTTACATTAACTAATACAGTGGTACATTAACTAGTACAGTGTTACATTAACTATTGCAGTGTTACAATAACTAGTACAGTGTTACATTAACTAATAATGTGTTACATTAATGAGTACAGTGTTACATTAACTAATACAGTTGTACATTACTAGTACAGTGTTACATTAACTAGTACAGTGTTACATTAACTAAAAAGTGGTGCATTAACGAGTACAGTGTAACATTAACTAATACAGTAGTTCATTAATTTGTACAGTGTTACATTAACTACTACATTGTTACATTAACTAATACAGTGGTGCATTAACTAGTACAGTGTTACATTAACTAGTACAGAGGTACATTAACTAGGACAGTGTTACATTAACTAGTGCAGTGTTACATTAGGTAATACAGTTGTGCATTACTAGTACAGTGTAACATTAACTAATACAGTGGTGCATTAATTTGTACAGTGTTACATTAACTACTACAGTGTAACATTAACTACTACAGTGGTTCATTAACTAGTGCAGTGTTACATTAACTAGTGCAGTGTTACATTAACTAGTGGAGTGTTACATTAACTAGTGCAGTGTTACATTAACTAATACAGTGGTACAGTACTAGTACAGTGTTATCTAGTATAGTGTTACTTTACCTAATACAGTGTTATATTAACTAGTACAGTGTTACACTAACTAATACAGTTGTACATTACTATTGCAGTGTTACATTAACTCGTGCAGTGTTACTACATCAAGTCAAATCAAATAAAAATGTATTTGTTCACAACTGATGTCCCAGAGCCGCTTTACAGACTGACACACCCATCCGCCTATGGTCAAACTACTTATACATAGTTATTTAGTGGGCACTGAACCACCACACATCTGTTCTAATACTAGTACTGTACTGTACTGGTGTAATGCTAGTTCGCTGGTGGACATCATAGTAACAGTAGCAACTAATTTGGGTTTATGTAAATTTGTACAGAGTTTCTGATACCGGGTGGGCAACTAGTCCAGGACAGGCTATGAAACAAGTCAAGGTCCAGTTGCCGGAAGGTGGGAAGCCAATGTGAAGTTCTGGCAGGGGAGCTTGGGATCTGTCTCAGATGGGGCAGAGGAGCTCAAGGTTATCATTAACTCGGAAAAATACAGAGACTCAATTAGTTTGATGTTTAAAAAGAGCAATAGAGAATGTAAACATTACCAGAATGTGGTGAGTGACTCCAGCAGATCTGACTATAAGAGCCAGAGAGAACCAGAAACTAATATAAACATGGGAGCATTCTGAAATATTGGCATCCAACCACTCCACCATCACAAACCAGTATGGTCATGAGAAGGAGCACCAACATCCCAGTTTACCATAAATCCCTATGAACCCCTGGATCTGCAGCCTGTAACTACAGTAAAACTAGAAACTAGGACCATATTAGTCCAATCTTATCAGTATTACACTGGCTGCTGGTCAAATGCTGTATTGATTATAAAATTATTTTACTTGCATATAAAGCCCTACACAGGATCACTCCTGAATACATGCAACATTTAATCCACCATTATGTGCCATCATGATTGCTCAGATCACAGGGTGCTGGCTTCCTACTAGTTCCCAGAATTCAGACAGCCTTAGCAGGGGGAAGAGCCTTTTCTTACAAAGCCCCCCAGCTCTGGAATAACCTTCCATGATATGTTTGGGTCTCAATCCTGAAGTCTAAGATGAAAACTTACTTGTTCAGTGTAGCATTTGGTCTTAGCTTATTAATGTCTTAGCTTAGTTAGGACCCTGGCTGCAGCATTTTGAACTAACTGAAGTCTATATAGGTTCCTGTTTGAACAACCAGACAACAGTGCATTGCAATAATACAGCCTTGAGGTGATAAGAGCATGCACTAGTTTTTAAGCATCGTGCAAGGATAGAGCAATTCTTAACTTGTAAATATTACAAATATTACATCAGTTAACACTATGGGCTAAAAAGATCCATGAGGAATTCTAAAATTTTTAAATTGTGGAGGAACCTCTTCAGGTGCATCAAGAAACCTTTCTCATTTTATAAAAGGTTCTTTGGAACACTTTTGATGTACTTTTTACAGTGTACATTTACAATTCTACCCTTAATTAAACAGACATGCTGAATGGCCCCCGGTTATCGTTCAGTACTCAAATGCAACTGCAACTGATGAGTTAATGTTCATACACAGTAGAGCACATATGGTGTTCATTCTTACTGTGGTGTAGGACAGAGGTGCTTTGGAGCACCACATGGGTCATCTAAACATCAGCATACATCAAATGTTTCAGTCACCTATAATTGTGTATGAAGTGATATAATACTGCCCATTAATATAATATTAAAAATAACTGCCCATTAAATTGTTCATAATTAAAAAATGTTCATAATTAAATATTGTTTTTAATCTAGCAACTGTAGCTTGGCATGCATCTTGGCTGCAGGGGTCAAGAAACACCATAGCAAGTACATTATATAAATATGTGACATTTTCTCTGAGAGTAAGTGATATGCAAGTCATTAGTTAGACAATATGTTGTTTGATTGGCCCCCTCTGGTGGATAAAATGCTACATGACTTGCAGTTGATTTTTGAACGTTGTATACACTGCACACACACACACACACACACACACACACACACTTTTTTAATCTTAACTGGGTCAGTGGGCACAACAAACCACATACCAAGTGCTAAGTACTGCTTTGGAAATTGGTATGCATATGAGCTTTAGAGTAACATATTCTTAGACCACTACAAGCCTCTAGAGCAGTTTAGCCTCTAGATAAATGTCTGGTGGAACAGTACTGGTGGAAGTGACTTTATCATCTTGAAAGCTGGCACTTGTAGGAAGTGTAAAAGTATATAATTGTAAGATTAAGACAAAACCTAAAAAATGTACAAGGCTTTTTGTGACACCAATGATATGCTTCCAGACATATCTACTGTGTGATATGATACTGTAATTAAAGGGGCCCTAAAATAACACCCTATAAACTGGATTGTCTTATAAAAGGCTTATGGAAATGACGGTCAATAAATGTCCTTCAAAATAAAATCTAGTATAACCAAAATGGACCAAATCTAAATGCCCAATACAAAATCCCAGATATGATATAAATCCAACCCACTAGCAAAATCCCTAATCACCTGGTGAAGAAGCAAGACATGATTCTGATGGGAGAGTATTGTGATATTGATACTGGAAAGCATGACATCACCTCTGGATTGTGCAAGTTTTAATAATATCATATATATATCAGAAAGGAAAGCAGTGCTTTTTTTTTTCAGTAAGACTTGAGAAAGCCCTTGTAGAAACAAGTGGAGGCAAAGCTGAAAGCTAACCCACCTGAAATCTCTTTATATTGCTAACTGTATATTGAACTAAGAGGACACAATGAAAGGACAGCAACACTATCCAGTAAGAGTTAGGAACAATTACAGTGGCTTAGTCACAATGTTAAAATTAGCAGTAAAACATGGGTTCAGGGAGACAATACAACCAGAAAACATACAAAAAAGTCACACTTAATATTTATAGCATCAGCATTGGTCTACATAGATGTGGAAAAACTGATAGGGTCAGATGAGTCATCTTTCAACGTATTTTGACTAAGTGGTTGAGTATGTGTCACAAGAACAGTATAAGCTATGTTTGTCCCCTGCAGTGAGGGGATCGAGTGGCTCTACTATACTGTGGTACAGGGGCACTTTGCTCATAAACCTGTCCCTCAGCTACAAAACAAAGCTATATCTTTCCACCTCCCTCTTTGTGGCTGTCTATCTGCCTTATCTTTTAGCATGGGTACATAAAAAATGAGGACATCCTGACATATTTAAAATATATTTAAAAATATGGAAATTTTGAACAATATTGAGAGGTGGCAATATAACAGTATCGCTAAACTCTAAAAATCTAAAATCTAAAATCTCTCTAAAGTCTCTCTAAAATCTGCCCTAAAATCTAAAATCTCCTGGTGCACACTGTCTTGACTCTGTAAAACAAGTCAGGGTAAATTCTTTGCTCGGTAGTTGTTGAAGCCCCTTTGGCAGCATTTACAGCCATAATCTTTTGAGTATGATGCTACAAGCTTGGCACACCTGTTTTTGGGTGTTTTCTTCCATTCTTCCAGTCTTTGTAGAACCTCTTAAGGTGGATGAGTCGGTGCACAGCCAGATATTAAGATATCTCCAGAGATGTTCAATCAAATGTGAAAGGCTGTGAATACTCATGTACAGTACATGTTATATTTTTTTTATTTTTAATACATTTACAAAGATTTTAATCAAACTTTTCTCATTTTGTCATCATGGTGCATTGTGTGTAGACTTTTGATGGAAATAAATTTAATCCATTTTGGAATAAGGCTGTAACATAAACATATGTGCAAAAAGTGGGAATACTTTCTGAATACACTGTATATAATATTAAAAGGTATATAAAGGTCTGTTGGTATAGCTAGTGCAATTATAGACAGTACTGCACATTGGAAAGCTTGTAGACTGTTCAAAGTGTTTGTATGCATATACAGAGTTCCATGTGGTGCAATGTTTGGTGTTGAATGGGGAGTTGGGGGTCAGGATCCTGAATTTACATGTGCAGGGTGGGAAGAGAGTTGAGCATCCTGACAGCCTGGTGGACAGCCCTCAGTCTGCTGGTTCTGGCTTGAAGACTCCACAGGACTCTCTGAAGGAGCAGTGGGGTGGGTAGGTAGAATCATCAGCCATACGGAAGACTTTACCAGTGAGATGGGTGCTGTGAATTTCTTGGAGGGAGGGGAGAGAAGTGCCAGTAATCTTCTCAGCAGCTTTCACGATGCATTGGAGGGTTTTGTGGCAAGACGGGGTGCAGGCACTGTACCACACAGTAATACAGTTGGTCAGGATGCTTTGAATGGCACCAATGTAGATGGTGCACATTATGAGGGTTGGGGCTCTGACTCTTCTCAGTTTCTGGAGGAAGTAGAGGTGCTGGTGTGCTTTTCTGGCCTGTGATGTTTTGTGGAAACAAACAACTGACACCTTTGATTCTGTGCCTTTCTACTCATCCTTCACACTTTTTCCTCCTTAGCCCAGGTAAGATGCTTCTGATGACGTCTTTCCTTTGAGACAGGCTTGATATTAGGAATGCTGCAGTTGTAGCCCCCTTTCCTGGCGATGTCTTTGTCTGGTGGCTATTGATGCACTCCAGCCTCAGTCTACTCCTTGTGAAGTTCTTAAATGACTTATTCTTAACAATCATCTCAAGGCTGCAGTCATCTCCATTGCTTGTGCACCTTTATATTTTCCACTGCCATATTTCCATTAACCCTACAATGGATTAGCGCCCTGTCTAGGGCTGTTTCCCGCCCTTGCGCTCAGAGTTGCCGGCTGGGCACCGGCTCACCCGTGACCCTATTCAGGAATAAGTGTTTCGGAAAATGAATGAATGAATGAATGTATTTCCATTAACATGCTTTGATAGAGCACTCTGAGAACAGCAAGCAATTACATTCTTTTTGAAGGGTGTCAATGAACATCTTCTAGACAACTGCCAGGTCATCAGTCAAGTGATTGAAATGAAATGATCTACTACTATTATTGCATCTCACAAAACTTTGTATATCATGAAATACTGTGAAAAACGTTTTTGATCATTTAATTAAAAAACAACAACTGTCATATAATTTATATACATTACAGTTAAAGTGATATATTTAAAGTTGATTGTTTTAAAGTTGATACGGTGATTAGTAATATATTGAATTTTTCTAATATTTCGAGATTCTGGATTTCTGGTTTTCATGAGCTACAAGCCAAACTGATCAAGAGTAACAAACAAAGGCTTGAAATGTCACTTTACATTTAATGAATGCAAAATGACCGTTTACATTTTTGAATGAAATTGTGATGGCTAAAAAGCTTTTTATATTCTAATTTTTTGCGATGCACTAGTATAGGCCATAATGATGAACAGAAAAACAACCAGAAAATGCATTAGATTATGAAAAAACTTTTACAGTATTATAAATCCCTGAGATGCATTTTAGCTTTCCTTCAGATTCATATTCTGACCAATTACTTGAATTAAGGGAGTCATTCATTCACAATAGGTGAACTTATAGGGGTCAACTGTAAGCTGATTCTATACTTGATAGAGCACCTCTCATAAATGTGGAGTTTCTATTGCATTTTAGCTTTGACAAATATTTTTCTCTTAACAACACCAATACTACTTTAAATGGACTGTTTATTTTAATCATTCATTTTAATTCATTTTAAGGCAAATTTTTTACCTTTGAGAACTGACCTTATAACCTCTAGGCCAGGTCTGTGTGAAAAGCACAGCAACTTTCAAATGCTTTAATCATATCAACCAATGTACGCCAACATATGCTGATGATCTGTGTTCCACTAAAGAAAATTAGAAAAAAAGAGACGTACCAGTTGAATCCCCCTCCTCTTCATAAAACCCTTGAATGTGACGTATATGAGGTATGGTTTGTTTGACATGCTGCTCAGCATAGACAACCACAGCTGGCTTGCTGGAAAGTCTCAGCATGGTTCCTAGACAAGCTGAGCAGCTCGAGAGGAAACCCTTAAGTCACTCACTAGTGAGTCAGCAGAGGAATACATCTGAAACACACTCCTTTCCATAGAGACTGGTCTGCATGCAGTCCAAACCTGTCTCCCACTGAAAATGTGTGGCTCGAAGTTGTACATCAAACAAGAATGGGGAATAGTTCTACCTACAAAGGTTCTACAATTAGTGTCTTCAGTTCTCAAACGGTTATTGAGTGTGGTTAAAAGGAAAGGTGATGTAACACAGTGTTTTGCAAATCATTGTATTCTACTTTTTCTTTATGTTTTACACAACATCCCAATATCACTGGAATTGGGGTTGTACAAAGCTCTATTCTATTGGCAATACTTTGTTACAGAGACTTGACAGGCTCTGTGTGCAGTTGCACATCCTTGTCAACAATGGGTCAGCAATAGAAGTGCATGGGCAAAAACATGAGGGCAGATAAACAAGGTAAAGGGTCAAAGACATGGGTATACAAGTTTGGATGTTACAGACAGCCAGTGGCCACAGGTATAGGCTTATGACAGATAGCCAAGAAATAGTTCCAGAAGCTCGATGCAAGAAATGTAAGATCTGCAAGAAATCAGTAATCAAACTTCAAAATCCACCATTAATTGCTACAAAAATTCAAGCTACATATTTTTGGAGTTGCCTTCATTTGTGGCAAGTGTTGCCTCTGACTGGATCAGGCACTAATTTTTTCTCCTAAAATCAAGGTTCTTATAAAGAGTTCATTCTGCTTTTGTTGGAGTAACTATGTCTGTGACTGTCCAGGGTTACCTTTTTACTGGACTTTGGAGCATTGATGTGAGGTTTTGATTGCATTCAGCAGCAAGAGCGTTAGTCAGAATCTGTCAGAATGTTGTATAATCACCACCCACCTCCCCAGCTCATCCCAAATATTGGATGGAGTGCCATAATTCCAGAGAACACAGTTTCAGTGCTCCACAACTTAAGGCAAGGGGCTTTATATCCTATAGCCCACTATTGGCATTAAGCAAGGTACATGTGTATGTACTTTAGAGTGTTCTATTCTATTGGGAGTACTTCTCTACAGAGACTAGACAAGCTGTGTGTGCATTTGCCCATCTTTATCAGCAATCAGTGTAACTTAAAGAAGCTGAATGCATTCATGAGATTGAGGATTCATAATCATTTGCACACCAGACTGCATCAGTAATGGGACTTAAGTTCTGTGCAGCTTTTTATAAAGTTGTAAGAAAATCTACTACATGTATAATGTGCAATCTTCTCATATACAACAGGCAATGAGTCTACAAAGAATTAGCAAGTATAACCACCAGAGCAACTTTGCATTATGGAGGGGAATTCAGAGAGTAAACATTCCCAACCTGTGTGGTTACTCTGTTGAACATGAGCTGTTTTCTGATTCTTGGTTAGTTTTTATGCACCCTACTGCAATTATGTGAAAAGAGTCTGTTAATTAGCAAAATTAATGCTACTAAATAAAAGCTTACTTAGGCAACACAAAGAGGGCTGTGAGCAGGTTACTACATCAGTAAGGTGTGATATGAAAGCAATCAGCTAGTGGCACTGCTGCAATTTTGGGGAGTCACAGGATGCCTTGATGGATCAGCAGATGCTTAAACTGATCTGCATTGCTGATCTGTATCACATCTTTCTCTTGACAGTACACTATAGGTTCTAAATGGGTTTCAGACTTGGCTGGGCAATCAAGCCTCACCAGTCTTGCTCCAGCACCTTGAGTGGAGAATCTGAAAAGAGAACTTTCGAGCACTGATCAACAGTCCAGTTCTTGTTCTCCTTAGTCCAGTAAAAACACTTATAACATTGGGTCTGCTTCAGAAGGCACTTGAAGATCTATAGTCCTGGGTCTTTTTTCAATAGCTGCAGGTTTTACATGTAATGATTATAAAAAAATATGATTAATTATTATTAAATTATGAAAGAAAACATTCATTTTTTTAGATACAGTAGTATGTAGAAATATATATGTTTAATGTTTACATTTACCAGATTCCAAAATAAAAGTACTAGATGTTCATAAAAAATGAAAGCAACTACGGCTACGACTCTAGTCGAAACTATGTGGATTCCAAGTGTCATTGTAACCTATTAATTTAAAAAGTCATAAGTTACCAGTCATTGTGTCTACAACGATATTCCACTATATAGGATAAATGATTTCACTAATACTCTCTTGTTTCAGTGGTCATTGCTAAATAGTCATTCATGTTCTCTGTTCAACTCTCTTATTTTCCAACAGTCAATTTAAGAGATGTTGAGATGCAAAGAACAGCTATTTATTTTCCACCACAAAATCTACGCAGGGGAATTTTGAATTCATCTGAAAAAAATTGTAGTTAGTGGTAACACAAAACACTGTTCAAGCAAAATTCAGACAACCCATGACATTAACCACAAGTGAAAGCATTAGTGCAATCCTGTGTACAAGGCAATTTATAACAAGATAATGTATTACACTACTAACCTAATACACCGTTGTTGTCCTATTAGGACTTTAACAGTTTTCATTAATGAACCTATTAAAGGTTAAAGAAAATATAGAGAAGTGTGAACTCAAATAAAAAAGTGATTGTGGCCTAATTACGTACCTGATAATTTCTGCAAAATCTGATAAAATAACCCAGCCAGTTGCCTTCATAATAATTTAATATTGCATGACCTTCAAGGTCAAATTATAATGCAAAAAAACATTCATGTACACACCACACTGCAACATTTTGTATTATTTTTTGATACACATGATGAATGGAAAACATGCAAGTGTATAATTGGTAGCTATAGTGATAACATAAAAAAGCTGACTCATTTGTTGATTTAGACATCAGCCTTTCTTAGCAATTCAACAGTTTTGAGATCACACATACCACCTGAAATCAATGGCATCCTCAGCTGTGTGTGGTCAGTGAGAATGCTCTCTAAGAATCCCAGTAAGCAAATTTTCAGGCTTTAACCTACAGGTTACAGCATCATACATTGAAGAGCAACTTTCAAAGACCTGAAGCCCACAGAAACCCCAAACCCCATCCCTTAACAACGCCCTCTTTCTATATAAACCCTTAGACCAAATGTTGAGCACATCAGTGACTTGCTCACAGTTTCATTGTTCTCAGGTAAGAGTATAGTGTTTCTCTATAAACCCTGCAGAATCACGTATTGTGAGGAAAAAAAGCAATGAAAATGGATTCCTGGTTCAAGCTTGTGATAATGTGCGGACTTGTGAACGTCGAGTTGCTGAGTGGAGCCATTGGGCATTCAGTTCATGATAGAAGGCACTATTCTTACACTAATTTGCAGAACGCTGTGGATGCTGTGAAAATGCATTATGTAAGTGTTTTTTTCTGAAGGATCTTTCAACTTTGCTATGTGTTCAAATGCATTTATGAGCTTTTGTGATGTTATAAGATTCAAAGTCAAGCTTATATGTTAACAGAGCTGATTTTGGACCAGTGTTGGTTGTAGACTGTGTGTGTTGGTTGTAGACTGTGTAGGTGGGGTATGTTTAGATTTATTTACAAATAAACTAGATGTTAATTTTTGAAGATTTCGGGATAAAAGCACACATAAACTGCATCATCATTAGAAAAGGACAGTGGAAGCTGTGAAATCTAGGGATAGGCTGGGTGTAGGAGTAAAGTTCTCAACAGTAATAGCTTGGTTTCTGTCTGCAGAATTTAAAAAGCAAGAACCGAATTGGGTCTGCTGTGTTCACACCATACTTGGACAATCCAGAGGTAAGTTTGACCAATCATGCAATTGACAATCGAACAATCTCAATAATGCCCAATAAGGGTGCAACCAATGAATGTTGAACAATGCCACAACCTTTAAATTGATAATGAATGTCACAGAAGTGCCTTTAAAGGGTTTCTTTGTTGGTTCTTTGTAGATCTTAAATAGGTTCTGCTATGGTGTCCCTCAAAGAACACTTTGTAGCATTTTTACATTAAAGTATGGTGAACCTGACTGGCATCCCATGAACCGTGATTCTGTTGCTTCTTCTCTAGGCTTGCACTTGTCAAGGCCTGGTCCTTGCAGCCATTTTGAACACATACAATGACATCTTTTCGGACATGTTAATGTCCAAGGAGGCTAATGCTGACCTGAAGGAGCTGCAAAAAAGAGTGAGCCTGCTGAGGGCAAACAGATACAGCAAACAACAGTTGGTGTTGAAACAACTTCAGGAGATTAAGCTTATTGATGTAAGAAAAACAACAAATTCTAATTTTAATGCACTTTAATGAGTCTAAATGTTGTTAATTGGACAGCAGTGCTATGATTACTATCATTATAATTAATGATGTTTTATTTCTTGTTCTCATTTAGGTGAAAAACATCACAATCCAGGGTGAAGCAGTGAATGAATTTGGCTCCATATATGATATGGCCAATAAAGGTGGAACTAGAGATGTTTAATAGTCTGTGGCCAGTCTTCTTAATGCAAAGTATTTAATATTTAAGTACTATTGTAACTTACTATTTATTTATCTCAAAATAATAATGACAGTCTGCATCTTACTTGAGATGTAATTCATGATGTTATTTATATGTCTGCTTAGTTGAAACTTCATTAAATGTCTCATATTCACTGTGAAAACTTTGTGTCATGTCATAAATCACTAACATGTAAAGTAAAATAGCTATGTTTTGTACAGGAATGAGCACTTCTATGTCACAAATACTGGTATAAAAACATCTCATTAAGGGTTATTTCTACGACTCAACACTTGGTTAATATATAATACAACACACACTGCATTAAACTGGCCTAACATCACTGGTTCGTAAGATGTAGCCTACTAAATAACGAATAGTACCCTGTTTGGGTCATTTGTTGTTTTCTTGAATTATTGAGATGACTCTTTATTTTGTCTTTATTTTTAACATTTTGTTAAATATATTATTTGTCTTAATAAAATGAACTACTGGTTAGTCTAACAGTGGTACTGCCCATTCAATCAAAACCAAATCTTTTTTCAAACTTACCCTAAAAGTTAGAAAACAAGCAAACATTTTGCACTCCAGTTTCTAATAAACACCAAGATAATCTATTCAACATTACGAGAAAAGCACAAGACACTGTCTAATCTAGCCAAGTTGTTTAGGTTAACAGAAGTTTGGTAATTAAGCAAATTAACCGTTAAATTTCATATATAAGTTACTCTGGAGGAAACCATTAAAAATAAAACAAAGAAAGGAAGTGGTTTCTTTTGTAAGAATAAAACATGCTTCTCTGTTTTGTTAAAAGATTCTTATTAAAAGTAACTTTCTTTCTGTCAGGGGTGATGGTGACACTTCATATGTGCGTACTTCAGCACTTCTCACTCTGTGCTAAGCTTTATTATTTATCATTATAATATTCATTATTATGAGCTTTATATTATGACCATCTAAATGTCAATGCAATAAACATTGTATTTACTTTATTTATATGGTTCTTACTGTTATTTTTAATCTTCTAGGCCTTGTGAATGTGCCTTGGTCTGCCAGTCAAGCTAAAACCAGGGAAACAAGCAGATGCTAGACTATAAGCTAACCCTGGGAAAAGTGGGAAGCATGGCTTAAGGAAAGTACCACTCTGGGATGCATTGCTGGGGAAGTGCTGTTTGAGGAAGGACAACTGTGGAAAGTATGAGCTAAAAGCCAACTGTAGATGACCAGGTATAACATTTCGTCATCTCCCTGTTCCTGCACACTAAGAGAACAGGAGCACTATGCAGACAGGAGTAATTTCAAGAAATAATCCCAGTGTTCTTAATGCAGTACTATAAGAATTGCTATGCAGTGCAATGCTACACAGTGTCTGTGTGAGCCACTGTGGTGATGGAATCAAATTATTCACCAGAAAATTGAACAAATTATGTGTAATTGTGATAGTGAGGAGGAGTATCAGAGCCTGGTGAGGGACTTTGCAGCCTGGTGCCACAGGAATCATCTGCAGCTCAACATCTCAAAGACCAAGGAGCTGGTCATTGACTTTGGAAGGTCCAGACCAAAGTCACAACCAGTTCTGATTGAGGGAGATGAGGTGGAGGCTGTGGACTCCTACAAGTATCTCGGGCTGTGGCTGAAAAGCAAGTTGGACTGGTCATGTAACATCGACTACCTGTACAGAAAGGGACAGAGCAGGCTGTACATTCTGAGGAGGCTTCAACATCTGCAGGAAAGTCCAGTGTCCTGTTCTACACTGTGGTGTGCTTGGGGGGGCCGGATTTCCAAGAAGGATACACACAGGCTGGACAAACTGATCAGGCGGGCTGGCTCTGTGGTTGGCACAAAGCTCGACTCTCTGGTGTCAGTGGCAAAGAAGAGGACTCTGAAGAAACTACTGGACATTATGGACAATGCCAGTCATCCTCTACACACTGTCATCAGCCATCAGAGGAGCCTGTTCAGTGAGAGACTGCTCCTTCCCAAGTGCAGGACCAATAGACTTAAAAACTCTTTTGTCCCGCACACCATCAGACTGTACAACTCCTCTCTGGGGGGGAGGAGTGCTAACTGGAGGATAAAGGATGGGAATGAGTAGGAACCGAACCAATGAGTTAACAGTAACCTGCAACCCGACCACCACAACACAACTGGAATCTCTGTGCAATAAACAGTTTTTCAAGTGCAATAATAATGTGCAATACTCCCTCCTACAGGACCCTTTTCTCATGCACTATTATCTATATTATACATTGTAATATAGTCTTTATATTATATATTCTATATATTTATATAGTGCTTCTTACTAAATTGTTTTGTTATCTATCTTTCTACTTTCTGTACTGTACTGTACTGATGCTGCTACTGGAACCTTAATTTCCCTGAAGCAACCCTCCCAAGGGATCAATAAAGTTCTATTCTATTCTAATTCTAGAGCAAGATGGAGGCAGATGATTCGCTGTGGCGACCCCTAAAGGGAGCAGTCGAAAGAAGATGTGTAATTCTAGAGCATAAACAAGTAAGTAAGTGGGCTTGTAAAATAGCTTTGGTTATTTTTGGCCCAACAAATTCATGTACAGTGGTGCTTGAAAGTTTGTGAACTTTTTGGAATTTTCTATTTTGAAGCATAATTTTGACGTTAAACATCCTACAATTTTCCTGCATAAATAGTCCTAAAAGTGAACCAAATCAAAGAAATTAGACAAAAATAATACACATGATCATTTATTTACTAAGGAAACGATCTAATATTACATATATGGAATATCTGATGTGACCCACTTATGCAGAAATAACTGCTTTTGAACATGTCAGTAACCAACAATTTTACCAATTCCTCCTTACAAAAAGCTTCAACTATTGTGCTCTTGGTACTTCCACAACATTTCTACTGAATTAAGGTCAGGACATTGACCTAGACATACCAAAACATTAACTTTATTCCTCTTTAACGATTATTTGGGAGAATGACTTCTGTTGACTTACTGCATGACCCAAGTTCTCTTGAGTTTCAGCTCACAAACAGCTCTGACAGTTTCTTTTGAAATTTGAGTGGCCTGCAAGTTCAGCCATTTCATTCACACTATGGCCTTTTGCATGTCCAAATACAATCACTCCTTTTTTGCCAGACATTATCATCACAACAAATTTCCTACACAGTGAATACACTGTATCCATTGCACTGGCTTGTTGTCCAGGAGCAAACATTGTTGACTGAGTATGAACTTGTATGAAATGACTAAGTAATTTATGATAACTCATAGACCACTCTGTTACTTTTGGGTAACCTGGCTTTAGCCTGAATTTACATTTTTTACACTGACAGTGTTCCTCAAATGTACTTTGGTACATTTACATTTACATTTGCGGCATTTAGCAGATGCCCTTTTCCAGAGCGACTTACAAAAGTGCTTTGCTCTTCACTTAGAACAGCAAATTACTCTTGGCAATTTGCTTGGTATTACTTGGTATTACTCTCTGACTGATTTATGAATCAGGTTCAATTTGATTGTTTCTACAAAAGGTCAGTGAGGGAAGAAGTTGCCTTTTCATTCACAGAGCAGAGTTTCCCCTTCTCGTTATTTTACAAATCAGTTAATTGAATTCACATTTATGTTATTAGGTAAAATGCGTAACTAAAGTATAATATAAATTCATGATACAGTCAAATATGACAGTTTGATCCAGAGAATGATGAGCTACTTCATAGAGTAGCTAATTAGAGAAAATTAAACTTAATAATACCTGGATTTACATACTAATACTAATGAGCATGCCAACATGAGTAGTGTGAGTAGTGTCAGTGGTTTCACAATGAATGTTCAATCCCTCTAGTTTCATTATGATCTTTTCTTGACCTTGTATGAGCTTGAATGTCCTGATGTTAATATATGTATAATTATTTATTTACTGTGTTCCACAGAGATAAGGGTCTGTAGCCTATGTGGGCCCAGGCTTCAAATCGTCAGTCATGGTACTCATAGTAATTACTCAGTAATTACTAGATAATAAACCTTTAAGCTACATTGGTCAATGGAATTTGGTCAGTTGGAGGTTCTTGTAGCTATAGTCATAAGAGTGGGGAGGGTGGGAGCACACAAAGGGAAATCTATTCATTATGTCACAATTTCTATTGCTTTAAGTACTATAATTAGTAAGTGCCTCTGTGACTCAACCCCAAAGGAGAGTCATTAGTACATAAAACACATTTCAACTAACATGGAATGGAAAAATTCATTGCATTTCCATTCAAATGTACACATGGAAATATTTTCCTTAAAAAATAATGGCTAATAGTAAGCTTAAAGACAGCATTGGTTGGACATTACTTAGAAATGACCAGTTAAGTAAAAGTCAAATTTTGACCCTTTAAAAAAAATAAAAAATTACTGATTGGTTGAAACCAATGACGTAATTACTCCGAAGTGAGTCCCTTTTGGTTTCTGTGTGGTGTGCAGAAATCGTCATGGGAGTGGGGGTGACACAGTTTACCACTGTCATCACATCTCTAAACCTATGAATGCAGCCGCATCCGTGGAAAAGCGAAAGCCAAAGAAAGCTCCAAAATTGAAGATGAGGTAGAAAATCACAGAATGCTGTAGTTTCAGAATCAGCATAGATTTCCAGGCTAAGTGTGCGACCAAACACGTGTTTCTTTACTATCCTGGAGACATATGAATAAGTACTTTTTTCCCATTTGGCTATCAGACTGAGTCATACATTACACCCTTCTATATTCAGAAGTCTGAATATAGAAGATATTCAGTATGTGGCATGCAATGTACAAAGCACAACATTAAATAAATGACAAAACAACACTGGCACCAACTACTGATCATCTATGGTACTTTTGAAACTTCAGATGCCACCACATTCATGAGGGCCATGTCTGTCTCACACTGTTTTCTCTGCTTCTCTGACTCTGTAGAAGCATGGCTAATAAGGTGTCAAACCTCAAAGTCAAACATCCGCGTTTGCACATTTTTTGACTTTCACACACACACTTCAAGGTTTACGACTGGTATTATGAAGTAAATGTACAAGTCTACAGTAAATGGACAAGTCTTTTTTTATAGCTCTTGTAAATGTCATGTTTCTAAGAAATGCAAAGAATATTTTCATTTAATGTTATATGCCAGTCTGCCATAACACTAAAACCACTGGCCTGATATTGAGAGGGTTCTCCTAGTGGCACCCAGAAAGCTCTGACCTGTCAAGGTATGGCAAGACAGGATCTCCATGGACTGCACCAATGAGTCTGGCCTTCCTTGGACAACTTTTGGTAAGTACTGACCACTGCATACCTGAAACACCTCATTAGACCTGCTGTTTGGAGATGCCCTGACCCACTCATCTAGCCATCAAACACAGGTTATGCTTTCAAATACAGATATAAAGCATTAGCAATAAATCACCAATAAAAAAATAGAAAAAGTTAAAATTAAACATTAATATCAAGCTTTCCACAAATATTGTTTCAGAAACTACAGAATCATAATGCTATCATTATGACAAAAGGCATTAGTATTATTTATATATTTGTATATTTTTGGCTTTGGAGTGCATAGCCTTTAAATAAGGAAAAAGTAACCAATGCACTGAAATCTATCTGATTATTATTATATGTCTGACTGTATATTCAAATGTTTGTGGGCACCCCTTCCAATAAAGCTACTTTAAGATTATGATTATAATTAGAGCGTGCATGACTATATAGTGGCATTATTACTGATAATTTCAGTTCTGCTTATTTCTAGCAATGTGGCAAAAATTAGTAGAAAGCCCATTTCCTTCCAGCTAAAAAGTTTCATCAAGTGGAATTAGGGCCTCTGTGGTTACGCAGTGAAACAATCCTATGCTGGGGGGGCCCAAAGACCTTCGCATGTCTGCATCACCAAAAGTTCCCCAGACAACAAAACCACTAACACCTCCACCCAGTGCCATCCCGACATCCCAGTATAGGTGGAGTGTACGCGTTATGTGATGCCTATCGTTGTGTAGATCTGAAAGGAAACTTGAGTGTCGTAATACCACAACTTCACACCTTCACCTATAAATATCCAATCAAACACAGAAAGATGCATTCAGCCTTTAGCAGAGGCACAGTGAGGACAGCAGTGGGCTCAGCATCAACAAACACTGACAGGACCAGTGAAGAGTAAACTTTTTGATCGGCAGGTTGGAATACCGATTGGAATTTAGTGACTGGCTCAAATTTACCTAAAGAAAAGAACAATGAAGCTACTGTTTGGACTATGTTTGTTTATTTTTGGTCGGATGGCAAATACTGAGGCCTATGCCCCGGAGAACGCCGAAAAGTACATCAGGCAGCTGAATGACTACTATACCAATAAAGTAAGTCTCATTACAAGTATGGTAGGCCAGAAAGAGAGAAGGAAGGAAATGTTAAAAGCTTAAAGTTGATTAACTCTTCTGTGAATGGCTTAAAGATCACTACCAGCTCTAGTGTTATACCTTCTACTCATACTGTTATACTTTTTAGAATCAGAAACACTGTTATCAATTAGGCTCTCTTTACATAAACTCAAAAACCATAGTAACATAATACAGGAAGTAGAATAATCTAGCTCCTATAACAACAGCAAAAGCATACCACCAACGCTTGGCTTTAATTTATAGCACAAAGCAAAATGCAAATATATCTTGCATGTTGCAAGACAGCAAGCATGATAACCAGGATCTTACACGTTTCACCTCTAACTGAATATGGCATATACTGTATAGTAATAGAGTAATGTAACATCCATGGGCTTTAAAAGTTATTGTTTGCTTCTTTTTCAGAAGACTGCACCTAATGAAGAATTATTTAATGGAAAACCCCTTTTCTGGAGCAGACTGGATGGCTTTGAGGTACAATCCAATGCAGATGATCTTAACATTGATTTTAAGGAGAGCTGCATGATTACAGCATTCTCTATGCATGTACATCAGTGACACATTGAATTGACCATGTCTGGATGTAAAAGCCTATAATGAACCTACAAGTAAATCAGAATTTCTTGTCTTGTTTACAGAAATCTGAGCAGAAGCTAATGATGACCATCATTCTGGACACATACAGCAGAATCTTAACCCAGATACAGAATGAGACGGAAGACCACAGTGTACAGCACAGTGTGATTAAGGTGAAGGAGTATCTGAACAAGCTGAAAATACACTACTTCTCAGAGAAACATAATGACCTCAAGAAACATGCCAATGAAGTGATGGCTCTCAAGGTAAGCCATAACTGTAATAATGGGTCTATTTATGTATTTAATCACTTTTTGCAACATCATCTTCCTGACACATCACCATCACATGATCTGATTCTAATCTACCATGTCCTCCCAGGAAACTGACCCAGTGGTTCAGCGCAAAGCACTGTTTGAGTTGATGACAATCTACAATGTAGCATCAAAGCTGGGAACTTCACCAGTTCACAACCAAAGGAGACGACGACAGGCTAAAGGGGCCAAAAAGCAGCGATCAAAGTCCTAGAGAATCTTTCGGAATCACATTGTTTATGAGCTGCTTTATAAATCTGGAATTTATTTATTTGAATACAGTGTCTTTTATACTTCTAAATAACTGATATAATTTATTGATGTATGTTAAGTAGTTAATTTGTTAAGTTTAAATTATTACATTTGTAATTTATTTGGGGAATGAATGCTTCCACTTTGATAACTTGGATTTATTGAAGTTTCCTTGCTAAGGAATGTTTTGTAAAGTCTATGACTAAATAAACAGAAAATCTTTATTATAACTCCCAGTTTGATTGAGTTTCCTAAGGTTCAAGTCAACTCTCAAGCTTCTGACTTAAGTCTCTAAAGTAAGAGTCAAGCGTTGACTCTCTAAGATAGTCTAGCAGATAAGGTCTAGTCTTATGTCACTGAGTCAGTCCTTACTGTGTATTCTGCTATAACAATGCAAATCTCCCCAGTGGGATAATACAAGTCTGTCTTATCTTATATTAAATCATTGTTTATTTAGTTTTGTAAGTAAATCTATTTAAAAGGTACATTATTATGGACTGGCGAGAATTAAGGCATCAGTAATGGCCATTTCAAACAGCCAAGAAAACAAAGGAGTGGTTTTGGGACAACTCTGTGAATGTCCTTGAGTGACCCAGCCAGAGCCCAGACTTGAATCCAACAGAACATCTGAAGCTATCTTTAAATGTCTGTGCACCGATGCTCCCCAACCAATCTAATGGAGCTTGAGAGGTTCTGAAAAGAAGAATGGGAGAAGCTTCCCAAAAACAGGAATTCCAACCTTGTAGCTTGGTGCTTCTACAAAGTTTTGGCTGAGAAAATTATGATGTTGAGATTTAGAGGTTTGCAAGAACAAAATTGAAAAGAGCAGAATTCTGTAGTACACAATAATTTGTTCTAAATGATCATTATTCTAAGTTAAGTCAAACAAGTTCATAAGTGATCATCATGTTATACAAAAGCTGTTGCTATACAAACAGTGATGCTGTCAGGAAGCAAAGAGTCCCTTTGCTGAACATGCACTCAAATAAAGTAACTACATTCAGCAAAGCACGCCCACATAAATTTTTTTTTGTTGTGGGTTTCATTGAAAACTGTCAGGGCATCACTGAATTAGTTTTAGAAACAGAGAAGAGTTATGATGATGTAATGAACAGTCAATAAAAGGAAGTACCACTGACATCACTTTTCTCTATTTGATTGCGACACATGGACGGGCTTCTGGACATCTGCAAAAATAAGCTTACAAAAAAAGTTCCAGTAGTCTTGTTGCCATTCTTATCTCAACTTCAAATTCCAGGAGATTTTTATTGCTCAGAAAATAAAGAACACAATAGTATGCAAGAAAATCACCAAGCCATGCACTCAAAAAAGATTTGAAAATACAGCATTGCCACAGAATGCTGCCTTTCATCATTATGGCTTATAGAGCTTCTAAAAAAGCAATGTATGGACAGAAACTACTTTTTTTTTGTTGTAGTTTATATTTGCACATCTGTATGTGCACATTGCATTTTGTGTAGTTTGTAGTCTGTTCTGTATTGTATTGTTCCATGTTGAACTATGTACTATAATTTCGCGCCACTGTACACAGATGGAATGACAATTAAAGGTTCTTGAACTTGAACATGCTCTTGAACTCCTGCTATGGCTCTGGTTTGGGTAAGGGTTAGTTTAAAATTATGTTATGGTTAGGATTAGGGTTAGGGGTAAATTAAGTATAAATCTTAGAACCTGAGATCCACACTTTGGGATCTGTTACAGCTGTGTTCTAGACTTCATATCTCAGGGTCAGAAAACCCTACAGACATGATACACAAATAATAAAAACCTGTAAAAGTAATTATTTTCATTGTGTGATGAATTTTCAGTGAGTAATCCATCTTGGAAAACAACTAAAATTCACTCATTTCCATCTGAATGAAATTCCATACAGTGATATTTACTGCTCAGTGCACATGTACATGGTCAACCCGCATGCAGACTCTGACCTATTGGTGCTGGGTCATGAAAATAAATCAATCAATCAGTCAGTATCATTCTTCATGCATGCAAATAGTTGGTGCATGTTTGCACAATGTCACATGTTTACTCTGCTCTGACATGCTCAGTTCAACTCAAAACAGACTTTATATTAGCTAATGAAATGACTCAATTGTGTTAGAGTGGAAAAGAGTGCAGGGTAAGGGGGCTTCCAGCATTAACAAACATCTCTGCAAAACAGGCTCATGCAGCTATGCAAGCTTTGTTTGTGACTATCTTGGTATACTACACTGTACAAACCAGGTCAACAAAAATTATATCACATGTGGCTGTGTAACTTTCAGCTTCTTTTTGAATCAACTAAATTTGGGGGCTTCAGACTATTGTTTTAGATTACTTTAATGCTGGATCTAGTAACACTGCTTTATTTTTAATGAATCAATATTACTAATGTAAAGAGGCACTGAATTCAGATCATTTGTTTCAATGAGCACTAAAATGCTCATAACATGAATAATCTTTTAGTCATTTAGTCATATGTTGGTGCAACCATAGATATAGATACCCAGATGCCACATTGGCTAAAGCCAGGCACATCAAAAGCACCACTATATTAGAGTGGTCAGTGTCTCAACTTGACTACACTGCATTTGGTACCATTACAGACCAGAGTGTAACATGTGTGTAACATCACTGCAATGCCATCTTAGTGGTAACTGACCAGTGAGCCCTGCAGTGCAAAGTAATAAAATTAACTTTACTTTTGTGATCTTTGGTAGCATTTAAAGTAAGAAATCTGGAAAGGCTGAAGCAAAATGAAGGGATATGACATAAGTTTAACAAGGATGCTAGAGACTGATCATTACATGAATGATCATTTAATAACTGATCCTGGGACCTGACTGCAAAAAGATGGAATGCTGTCATTGCTGCCACCAATCTCGCAGTTGGATATAATCAACTATCCCATTAATACCATAAGTGTATATGCCTGTGAACAGTTCTAACCTTAGGCTACAAAGCCCATGGGTTTAGTTTCTGTACATTTCAACAGAAGGAATGAGAAAAGGTAATAAGGTTGCAAACAATGAAACTTGGTTTAAAATATATCAGCCTCCTGCTAAGGCAAAAATACTACAAATATATTACAAATTTAGATGAAAATGAAATATATATTCTCAAATTGATCAAGAAACATTAGATAGGTAAGTAAACAATAGCATGCCACCATCATAAAACAAACGGACAGTCCTAAAGTCAATCAGAAACTGTATGACACACTGCATGTGTGGGATTCACATGTATTTCACATGGGCTAGGTGGGTTCCATGTGGGTATGGGTTCTGAATGGGATTGTACATGTTGTTACTGGGACCCAGTTGCACAGCCCAACTTAATCTCACCTTAATCTAGGACCCAGTGTGCTGTATACAACACTTATGGGGCCCATGTATACCTCCTCCGGGTCCCATCACTGACCTTTGTTAGCACCTTTTTGTGGGGCCATTTGGAACCAGAGCACAAAACTTTCTAGGCCCCACATTGACATGTTAGCTGGGTTGGTGTCTGTTACTACATAAACTACTGACTTGGCCTCTTCCTCTTACTGGCTGACAGCTACTAATGTCCAGCTATCTAGCTCCTACTTTAGTCACTAACTAAAGAAGTAGCTAATTTATAGAGTCTCCCATAAACAGAGCTCTTTTAACAGACAGATTTGAGGAGACAGAAAACCAGCACAACACACAAGATGATTGTATCATTTTACATATGAAAGGAAGTGAATGAAAATAGGTAATTCAATCTGATTACAGTACAGTCTTCACACTGAATACCATTAGCATGGTGCAAGCATGGTGCTAAAACTAAAAAATAAACAAACAATATCACCTGTCAATTAACTATATTGCTCACAGAAAGTAGTACAAGCCTACATACAACAGTAGGTTCTGGCCACTAGGTTCAAAGTTCTAGGTTAAGAACCGTTCTAAGCTTGGTGTTATTTCACCATTTGTTTTTTTATTACAAATCACTATAGACTACTTTAGTAATGCAAATGTCATAAACGAAAAGAAAACCTAAAGAATGACTTAAAATGAAACTGTGAAACAGAGTGTTAAGGAGTTGGAGAAGCAGCTGTTGGTTATGTGGTATAGGCAGAGGGAAATACTGTTGTATAAACACAATAGAACCCTTTCCGTTAGAGAACAACAGGCAATACAGCATATAGGTACGTATCCTTCTAGAGTAGCTAGGTTGCTACTAATCTTGTCCAGTAAAGCAACAAAGATACATCAGCAATCACATACATTACAGTATATGAACAAAGTATCGGGACACCTGCTTCATTGTTTCTTTTGAAATGGAGTTTGTATCTGTCTGTCTCTACTGTCCATGAAAGGCTAGGAGAATTGCTGTGAGGATTTAATTGGATCCAGTGATCAGAACTTCATTAAGGTCAAAATGATGGATGATCACCTCCCTATGTCATCTCCAACTCCGCAACCCATCCCAAACATTTTTATGGAGCACCCTTATTTCAGGAAACACAGTTCCACTGCTCCACCGCTCCATGCTGGGGGGATTTTTACCTCTCTAATCCATGCCTGGCATTAGGTGTGATGCCAAAATTTTGTTGCCAATCTGCTCCAGAGAGTCCTATTCTATTGGCAGTATTTCTGTACAGAGACTGTAAAGCTGTGTGTGCATTTGCTCACAGAAACGTAAAGTAACCGAAAGTGTTAATTTGATCATATAGTGAATAACAATAGCTTTGTAGACTTTTTTAGATTATAGAAGGAAATAGTCAAGTAAATGACGCCACACTCAAAATAGTACTAAAACAGTACTGAAAGCACATGTTGACCAAGAACCTGAATGGACCATTAAAAAAAACAGTCTCCTCATTACAGAATATGTTTCTTTTTGTACAGAGTTCTCTGTGTTTCTAAGAATCTTAGCAGCAACTTGCCAGACCCTCCTTTAAAGGAAACAAGTGATAGAGGTCGAGAAATGGAGAGCGAAGAGAATAAGAGAGAAAAGGTAAGTTGCAGATGCATGGTGAGGTTCTTTGGAAACCCCCTCCTCAACTGTCTGTGTAGAACTGATGAGATGCATGATGGGAAAACTGTTGACCTGATACAACACAATGGAAATCCCTAGATAGCCAGGGTTTGTACAACTATGAAAATATTAGTGTATTTCAAAAACTTTTCTCATTCATGATCACAAAATGTTAAACTGTCATTTCAAGATTTTTTTTTGTTTTGTGTTATGGCTGATCACTTTGGCTTGATGCATGAAAACCAGAATCTCAAAATATTAGACATTTTGAATTAAAATTTGAAAACATTACTAATCACAGTATCAACTTTGAAACAAAAAAGCTTAAAATATATCAATTTAATGAATGTAAATTCATTCAATAAAATATAAAATATATGACCGTTTAAAAACTTTTTTCACTCTGTCCATGAATCTCCAAAATGGCAACTTTACAGTAGAAGACACAAACAGTCTGAACTGCATGCTTCTGTGACTTTTTCAGGCAAATGGAACACCTACATTGCTGTGGTTTGGAAAGAGTAGAAGAGGGTGTAGGTTTCATGGCAGCCTGCCTGCTGCATTGTACTTCACCCTTGTTGGTCTTTCTGCATGAGTGAGCCTACTGACTTCATACTGAATCCATTAATTGCCATCAAAAACAACAATCTTTGTTTTAAACAAACTTAAGCCAATAAAAATGTCTGTAAAAACAAACCACATTTGCTGCTTGTCTGATCTTCATGAAGAACCCCCTAACTTAACTGAATGAAAAGTCAAATCCTACACATTTTCCTGTTCTTGTTTCATTTCCTGTCTGTCTATTGTTCACCATATAATGCATGTATAGTCCATCAATACAGTTGATTGTCAGAGACTTTAAGTTGACTAGGTTTGTCAAGATATCGATTTATGTTTGGGTGATACATTCTGCCAGAAATAATTGCAATAAACAATATTACTGTGATTTTTAGAACAATTTCTGATATAATGAGAATTGAATAGTAAAATAATGCCATCACTCTCTTTTAAAGAGCAATTAACTTATTTAGGATTAATTATTAGGACTGTTCTGACATTAGACTTGGAATATTAGAACTGCTGTTTTGTAACCAACCTGATATTGAGCAAAAATGATTGTGGTCATGTCCATTTAAAATACAGTAAGTTGTTGACCTATGCATAATGGTGACACCGTGCAAATATCAAGACAGTGTCATTGCTCTTTAATTAGAATCTAGGGCATCCTAATAATAGCCACAGTATGCACCCATAACAAAAATGTGGTAACTTTTGCTTTTGTTTTAGTCACAGATAAACTGGTATCTATACTCTAGATAAAACAAAGATAGCCAATTCAGTGGACCAAGCAAGCATCAAGTCACCATTCCAGTAAATGAAGGTGGCTCACCTCTGTTAGGGTGGATAAACTAGCAGAAGGTGAAGGTATGGAAAAGGTCAAGAATGTTGAAATATTTGATGTCACAAGAAAAAATATTTTCTTCTGGTGCATCTGTAGAGACTTACCACACTTTTCAATCCTTTAGTAAGTATTTAGTCTTTGTGACAGTGCAGTAAGCTGTTTGTCTGCTGTTTCAAACTCTGTCAGTGCATAAGTGTGGTAAGATATATCTAACCATGTTTCAAACTGCTCAATTTAGGTGGTCCAGCACATCAGTAAAAACATTTTTTAACATTTAGTTTAATGGGCCTTGGGATCTGAATGAATTCTCATGATCTTCTATACCTTCTAATGAAAGTAATCAGCTGCATAAAGTTGTACCCATTGGTGTAACGAATGTGTGAATGCACACACATAGAGGTTGTGTAACCCAGTAGAGGAGCATTGAACATAGATGTCTGAGAATAAAACACATAACACAGAACAACTGTGTTCTCTGGAATGATGATTTGTGGGGATGAGGGGTCCAACATCCTGACCTCAATCTTAATATTGTTGCTGAATGCAATCAAATGCTTACAGCAATGTTCCAAAATATAGCAGAAATCCTTCTCTGGACAGTGGAGACATAAATGATAACAAACTCTTTATTTTAAAAAGAATTATTTATAAAATGATTATTTTGAATACCCTTGAACTCAACAAATGAGCAAGAGCATCAATTCTTCAGTCTTCCATTTAGTAAACATCATGTGCAGACATGTAGGGAAAACACCGTTTATCAGAAAATCAGATCATTTCCGTGGGCTGACAGACAGATGTAATCAGATAATAGTGGGAGGGTGATAACCAAGCACTTTCATACCTCATCAAAATAATGATTTTTCTGTGAATTTCAAAGGAAATTGTTAAACATGACTTAATGCTTCCACTTGTGAACAAGACCCAAGATACTTAAACTCTTCCACTTGTAGAAGGACCTCATCCCTGACCAGTTTAAGTATATTGGGGTCTTGTTCACGAATGAAGGAAAATTGGAGCGGGAGATCGACAGGCGGATTGGTGCCTCGTCAGCAGCGATGCGGATGCTGTATTGGTCCATAGTGGTGAAAAGAGAGCTGAGCCAAAAGGCAAAGCTCTCAATTTACCGGTTGATCTACATCCCTACCCTCATCTATGGTCATGAGGTTTTGGTCATGACCGAAAGAACGAGATCTCGGATACAAGTGGCTGAAATGAGTTTTCCATTTCAGGGTGGCTGGGCTCTACTTTAGAGATATGGTGAGAAGCTCAGTCATCTGAGAGGGACTCAGAGTAGAGCCGCTGCTCCTCCATGTCAAGAGGAGCCAGTTGAAGTGGCTCGGGCATCTAGTGAGGATGCCTCCTGGACGCCTCCCTGCTGAGGTGTACCGGGCACACCCCCCCGGGAGAAGACCCAGAGGACGACCCAGGACACGCTGGAGAGACTATGTTTCTTGGCTGGCCTGGGAACGCCTTGGGGTTCGCCACAGCTGGACCAAGTGGCTGGGGAGAGGGAAGTCTGGGTCTCCCTGCTTAGGCTGCTGCCCCTGCGACCCGACCCCGAATAAGCAGTAGATAATGGATGAATGGATGGATCGATGGATGGATGGACTTAATACTTAGAATAGATGTGTTGAAATTGTTCTAGCCATCTGCTGATGTGAATGTAAATAGACGAGTGAAGGATCACATGATTATTTCCGAAAGGCATTACATTTTTTTTTTAAACAAGATTTGCATATTATTAGGTTTTGCACAATGTTAGAGTGAATAAAAGCAAAGCACCATGCAAAAGACCTCCAAGACCCCAAGAGAGGTCTAGTTGAGGTAAGAGCAAAAGTTAAAAAGCCAAAGCAAAAGTTGCTGTTTTGAGGATTTGTGAAGGAAAATCAGATCCCCCAATTAATTGCACAAGACTTTCAGGAAGATTTAACTCTAGAGTGTTTGTGAACTATTCTACTTGCACAGCAAAGAACATAATAAAAGAATCAGAAATTTTCTGACCATGCAGCATTCCCAAACCTCTTACTTCAGGTTATTTTCATTATTATTTAAAAAATGTAAAATATGTAATAAAAAAACAAAAACAATTATTGCTTTAAACATATTGAATTTCATGCCACACACTTGAGTGCTCCTGGTAAACCAAAAAGAGAAAGAGCTGAGTATTTGTTTCTCCTCAACACAGAACCGTTTTCATAGTTGCATCTCAGAGAAAATCTTTGATTTTGCATGGGACAACCACAGAGACCATTAGATCAGCCAAGGTGTGGTCTACTGTCTTCAGCTTATCTCCATCATGAAGAAACTGAGAAACTGCACGTATGAGTTAAAGGCCAGGGACAAAGCCATTAAATTTCGAATGTATGCACTTTACTCATGATGAGGGCTGAGACTTAATGAGCTCACCACAAACAGCATTATGGTAATTATTTCATCTCAGCTCATCTTGCTATCATTTCAGATGAACAAGAGATGTGAGATTCTGTATCTAAAGGCTGCACAGCAACCTAACTTAGAGGGAATCTCAATCAAAGAACAAATATTTCTGATGAGTTGTTAACTGGATAATCTACTTTAATAGTATTTGTTCATTATTCATTTATTTTTTATGCTTGTGTGTATGTGATTTAGATTTTGGAATATGGCTCCAGAGGAGGTGGCTATCTATCATCTTTGCCAGTGAGAGAATATGTATTATAGCAGTTCCTGTATGTCAATACAAGAAGTTATGGTATATAAAAGATTAAAGTCCAATCTTATTGTGAAAATGACCAGATATGGTGTAGCTTCAAGGTTTCTCCTAATTCCAATTTAACTGATCTGTCTGCAAGCAGTTGATCTTGTGTGCTCCTTCCTTTCTGCAACAAAAGCCTACACCCACACTTGCTCTTTGCTGCGTTGACTGGACACCTATTTCAGACTGGTTCTGTTCTGAATTACAGTGTATTATGAGAGTATTCTAATTTGCAGATCAACACATTATTTATGTTGTTGTTTTTGCCGCTTGCAAAAACAGGCAAACAGTAAGAAATCACCCAAGCAAACAGTTGGCATAGCAAATAAGTTTGCTGACGCACAATATTTGTTCCATTTTATTTGAGGACAATGACTTCCCAGCCCTTTTGTCAGCTTTTCAATAAATCTTATTTGATTTTTTGTGTGCTTATTCAAGAGAAATTAAAAGAGAGAGAGAGAGCACTGTTTACAAAGGCTGGAAATTGAACTCAGTGGCACTGTTTCAAGTGGGCAACAACAGCACTGGGGGCTTCAGAGTTTATTCGGAACACTGCTTCATATAAATCATGGATATTACATAAATATAAAGCTGCAAAATCTATGCAAATGGGTCTTAAGATAAAATTTCTTCTCAAGGCCCATTAATTATTCAGATTGTGACTTTGTGTCTTTATCTTCAATGGATTCAATCGGACAATCACTGCACTGCTCTACCAGTGACCACAAGGCCTACTTGGAACAATCAGCTGTGTTCTACATTCATCTTGCTTACCTCCTTTGCATTATGGGCTAGTTCCATATTGACTGATTGACAGAAGGCACCTGCCATCTAGAGAGCAGACGAGAAAAATGCAGTGTTTCTTAATAAGATCAAGTGCATAGTGTGAAGGACTATTCATCATTTTATGTGTGAACGGTGCAGAAAAAAAGCATTTTTTTTCTGACCGTGAGCCACAAACCAACAGGAGTGCAACTTATGGTTGGCCAGATGCCGAAGAAAGGCCAGTCCTATGGGCCTATTACTTATTATTATTCCTGATTATGATCAGGTGCAATGTAAAACTAGATCACCTATGGATGAACCAGTGCTTATTTACATAAGCCAGGCTGACAAATACAGCAATTTTGGTGCTAAAAACAAACAATTAATCTAGTATGAATGGTTGAATGGGAGTATATTTTACAATAGCTTTGAATGAAGTTCAGCCAATCAGACTCACTTTACATAATAAATAGTAACCGATGACACTTCAGTTCCTCAATTAGTAAATATGCACTTTATTATTAACCAACCCAAAAAATCAGCCGGAAACATTTTTTTAATAAAAGAAATTACATATATTGTATTTTTTATATAAAAGGACATTTAAATGAGCTCTGCTGTGAACTTCTCAGATATGAGATGTATTTCTGTCATGGGCGTTGTTTTTATGTCGTCTGCAGTGAGGTAACTGAGAAATCCCTCACCTCCTGTCACTTCTGGTAAGCAGCAGCTGATGTGGCTTACGATAAGCTGCAGTGTTCAGACCACAGACTTAACCTTCTTCAATGCAAGATGAGAAAAAGATGGTGGTGACACCTAGATCTATATGCAAAGATTCTGTCTCTGCATGCATTCTAATGAGGAGTCAGTGGGCTAGAAACAGACAACTAGTGACTGTGTCATACTTTAAAAATTCAGATTAAGTTCATTCACACTTTTCAGGGGAAAATGTATCAGCCGTTGTCTGTGGTCAACAGTATGAATTTATAGGAAATGGAAGAAAAAACCCACATCATTCAGAACATACAGAAGATATTCAGACACCCCTTCTAATAAGTGAGTTTAGTAACTTTAAGGTACACCCATTTCCCACAGAGGGGTTCAGAGGCCCACACACACCACTGAACAATGCTGCTAACAGAATGGCATGGCCCAGTGGGAAACGTTCTACAGTAATGGGCAGTAAAACAGTGGAACTGTGTTGTTTGGAATAATGGACCAACTTCTAATATACCTTTGGGATGAGTTGGAGTGGTGTTTGTGATTGAGGATATCAATACTTTGCTTTTACCCACAAAAACATTAGTCAGGTAATATTGTAATCAAATTCTCACAGCAGTGTTCCAACATATGTTGTAAAGCCATCGTGAAAACATAGCGGCAACAAATAGGGGATAAATCTTCTGTTAATATTCTTAATTTCAGAAGAAATGCTGAAGCAACAAGTGTCTGTTTTTGAACATACAGGATATCATATCCTAATTCAGTACTAGGCAATACCTTGAATCACTTCAAAACTATTAAAACAAATTTTATGCATGCATTTTGGTAACCATAGAGCAGTGTCATCCATCTCTCAGAAAAAGACTCTTTCAGCACTCAAGGTTAAAAAGGCTTTTACATGCATGTTTATCTGTACAGACTCAGCAGTTTCGTTTTTTCTCAGGTGCTCTCCTGCATGTGAAATGCAGCAGTCAGCACTTTGCTCCTAGGGCATGACAGAGGTCCCTTCAGAGCAGGTGTCACAAGCTTGCAAAGTGAAACTAGGCTGGAAAACCCAGGAAAAAAATGAAGGTTTGGGTGACAGATGACAGAAACCGTAGGCTTACTTCAAGTCATAAACACAGGATAAACATAGCCAGCCTAATCATGTTACAGTTGTTTGCATCTTTACCACATTTGCTTTTGAAACTAAAGTTCAGCTGCTTGTCACAAACAAGCCTTAACCAATTTGAGTTTCGGGACAGATTCTGAACGATGCTGGCTAACTGCCATGGTGTGCTGGTTAGAAACTTGGAGGCAGCTAAAAGCTTATGACCTGATTTTATATCTAAGCAATGAGCAGCTAATGTTGTATAATGAAAATTATACAAATCTGTTGTACCTTTGCTGTGCAATGATAATTAAATATTGGTTCAATCGGTAATAAGTGGACTAGTGGTGCTTTTAAGTGCTTTTTAATCAACATTTAACCCCAAAGACAAAGCAATCCAAATTAAAGTTAAAGTAATTCAACTTAATTTAAGCTAATTGACTGGTAATTTGTGTCCTGATGGTCTTTAATTGATGGATTTTTTAATCAAATCAAATCAAATGAACATTTATTGGTATAGCGCTCTCCACATCTGAAGTTGTCACAGAGCAGCTTCACAGAAATCAAGAAATAAAAAGGTTAAAACAGGAACAAAGGATAAGTGACAGATCCCCCTTTTAGAGCACATACTCTTTACCCTGGTGGTGTACAGTTTTTTTAGAACAAACATAGATAATATGTCCAATATGGATATCGCTGAAACCTATCTAATAACTTTTTTTTTTACTCCTGTAAAACATGGTGGTGGTTGATTTCTGATGAATGCTACACATCATTTGATCTCAAAAGTATTTGAGAAATATTTAATGCATCTGTTTTACCTTCATTAAATCCATTTAAATAAATCAGTTCAGTTCTAAACAAAATTACACAAGAAGCTACACAGGTAGGCTGAAAATAAAACATAATGTGCAGACAATCTGAGACTACTCAGCAACAGATATGAAACACAATAAGCATGAAAAACTAAGATATCAAATGTATACATGATTCTAGACAGATACATTTGGAATGATGGACCAACATCTAATATACCTTTGGGATGAGTTGGAGTGGTGTTTGTGATTGAGGACATTGGTACTTCACCATAATACCTGCTAATGGTTTTGGGTGAAAGCAATCAAACTCTCACAAAAGTGTTCCAATATATGTTGTAAAGTCATCATCAAAATGGCACAAATTTTATGCCGGATGCCCTTCCTGACGCAACCCTCACCATTTATCCGGGCTTGGGACCGGCACCAGTAGTGCACAAAGTACACTTCTAATGGCTGGTTTACTACTCAGAAACAGACATGAAACCCAGTAAACATGAAAAACTGATATATCAAATGTATGCATGACTCCAGATAGATATGTGTACAAATCAAAATATAGCTCTAGCCTCATGCTGGGGATGATACTGAAAAGCAGTGTGGGAGTTCAAACAGTTTGTTCTGGATTTTACTACCATGACTGTATGCACATGATAGGAGGTGAAACATGAAGATAAAGATCAGAAAACAAAGAGGACTACATTGTTTCTGCATTAAAGATCTTAATCAGAAAACCATCATTCAGAAACTGGATAATGAGATGGCAATGAGACATCCTATTTTAGAGCAAGTTCAAGATTTAGGCCAGATTTCTGGAGCCTTCACATTCAACCACAGTATGATATTGATTATCTGCTGTGACTCAGATACAGTCTGAACATTTCATTGCATAGGTTACTTGTAGTCTTGCCCTGAAAGATTGTCCCTCAAAACAACTTGTCACTCTGTCAGTCATGTATTAGCCTGCTTGCAGAATCATGCAGATTAAGTCTCCTATTCAAGCCTGCTGATCCAACAAGAAGATCCTCATTTCAGCTGTTTTGCAGTGCTGTTTCAAAGGGCCTCCTATATGGATCTCATGGAAGCCATCAGCCAGTGAAGACTCAAATCCTCAAATCCTGTGAGCTTGAGGATCCTGTATGGTATCTGGGCTGTTCCCAGGACTGTGCTGTTCTTGATGGAGATCTGGGATCTGCTGGGGTCATTGTGTGTTTTTGAGTGGTGGTTGGTGTATCATAGTGCAGTGGGAAACAGCATTAACTTTCTGATGGCAGACTAGAGTGTCAATATCTGACTGGGCAAGCCCACCTCTCTATGTCAGCAAGAGTCTTTTGGCTAGAGTGTTGAGCAGTCAAATGTAAGTTTCTCTGGATAAATGTATCAGGCAGATGCTAAATGGTTAAATGGATTTTCAAATACAGTGCACACTTTTAGTCAATATTTTTACGACCATAAAGGGTTTGACTATTGTCTGAACTACACAGAGCCCTTTTGTTAGAATATACCCACTTTTCTTGTTCTCCTGACCATGAATGGTAAAAAATTAAATAGCACAAATTCTTAGAAAAGCACGAGTATTGTCACATGGTGGTATATTGGTATATGGATTCTTCATTTGGTCAGCTCTAAATACAATGCTAAATAAGCTACATTTAACCAGCCAGGTTTATGCAAAATAAATTAGTACAAGATGCTGCTTGTCATGCATCAACCAATCTGTTCACAGCATTTGTCTGCAGCAGCTGTTTAGATATGTGAATGTGAATGGTGACACTTCAGAGTTTACACTTTGCAGGGTGTCACTTGTGAATGGAATGCACTTGCAAATGTTATATTTGTCTGGAAAGTTGGTGGGTTGGCAACAGTGAAATACACAATACTTTGATCCAGTGCTAAAGCAATGCTAAAGCAACTTACTTGTTTAATGGCTCCAAACCAGCATGAAAGATGGTTTAACAGAAAATGATGCAAACTCTGTCTTTTCTGAACCTCAGTATTGTGCTAAATGAAATGAGCCTGTAGAGTGTGTACTTTTAGTGATGAACTTGTTAAAAATGGTATACAGTCTTTTGCTTAGTTTTCCAGCAGTCTTATTTCTACACTATCAGCGTAAAGTTAATTCATGCATTTCACCACTTCTTTTGCATTTGGAAAAGAGCAGAGGCAACTGGGTTTCCATGAGCTGTTGTCTCATAACGACTCACTTCCTGTTCATTCTCACTTGCACATTGTGTGGTTGTGAAGATGTGGGGGCATGTCAGAGCAAAAATCAAGAGAAACTCAGGCTAAAAAAAATGTTCAACTAAACTTCACTGTGTAACATATCAGGATTAATAGTTAGGCCAGTGCTCTGGTGTTAGTATCTTGATGTAACAAAACAGAGAAATAATGCGTAAGAAAAGGAAATTGTTAAATAACCATGACTTGACCTTCATGTGTGATTTATACAGCTCTATGAGTAATCTGATGGTGTGATTTTAGATGGGATTCTGGTACTGCCTCAACATACAACTTAAAGGCGTTGGGAAGTAGTGATGATTCAGGTTCTCCATATTCCACCCACTGCTGAGTAAACTAAGCCTCTCGTTCTCTCTTTAACTCCATGTCTCTCTCACTCAACACACGTAATTGAGAGTGACCATAAACTTTTAGATTTATCTCAATAAATATATGAGTCAAGCAAGTATTTGGACGGGATTAGAAGCATATTGGACCTAATATTCTAGCATTAAAAATGGTATTTCTCACAAACCATGTATAAAATATAAGGTTGAAAAATGTTTTGATTGAACTGCAGTTGGATCTACTTAGACCTACAAAGATCTATTTTAGTCCAATTTCTACCAAATAAAAATTGTACATCATGCAGTATCACACATATGTTTGCATGCACATGTACAGCACTGCTCAACATCAATGTTGAAAAAATCAGCTCAAATGAGGCTGGGCCTGTTCTCAGAAGCCAGCACACTTTTTCGTTTGAGGTTATGTTAGCCCCAACCACGACTTCTGCTGCTAGCAACCGGAGGGGCTCATTTTGTAAAAATAGATTTTATAGTCAGTGAGCCCCCATGGTCAGTAGTAGCTTTGTGCTGAGCCAAGGAGTGGTATCAGTGTTAATTGAGGGTATTTCCACCCAAAGCTTTCTGTCTTGAAAATGTTGAGACATGAGAATGAAAAGAGTAGTCAGCAACACCTAACACAGTGCTGTGGTTGATTTCTGGTCATTTTGCAAGTTTTCCATATGATGTTTGCATTGAGTAACAGTGTGAATGCACATTCTGCATCTGTTTGTTTCATTTTTAATTTAACAAAGTTAGTATAGGGACTAATATATATATACAGTATATATTATATATATATTGATCGTACAGGGATCTTGCCTTCACTAGAATGTTTAGTATGTTTAATATTATATATATATATATATATATATATATATATATATATAAAACATATATTATGATATATTAAACATACTAAACATTCTAGTGAAGGTAAGATCCCTGTACGATCAATGTATTCTTGGTGTTACAGCAGCCAAATAAAAGAAAACTCAAGATAGAACAATTTAAAGCTTATATAAGTATCAAAATTAGCAGAATGTAGATGAATCAGAGGACATGAACAAAAAAACAATTATTTAAATAAAGTAATGTCTTTCTTATTTTACACCCTTTGAGAGAAAAGTAACCCTGCCCATTACTCATGATTCCAGAGTAGATTAAATTATTATGAGACAAACTTGTAGTAGATTTTGTATATATACACAGTATCAGGATCGGGTGATAGAACAGATGACTAGGGGTGCGGAGGTAAACGCAGGGGTATATATAAACACTGACAACATGGTGATGGTGTGATAGTGCCGGGTTTCTCAGCCTGGGAGATGGGGACCATCCTCAGGGGGAGGCAGTAGTCATAGCGGACTGGTAACACACATTTAATTAAACATTGCTGTTAGACTGAGAATGGTCCATCAACGTCCATCCAGTGTCCTGTGGGCAGCATCCTGTGAGCACTGATGAAGGACTAGAGTGTGACCAACACAAACTGTGCAGAAATAGATGAGCTTCTGTCTCTGTCTTTACATCTGCAAGGTGGAGCAACTAGGTAGGAGTGTCTAATAAGAGTGGACAGCACTGCTGTGTCTGATCAAAATGTACCAGCATAACACACATCACTACCATGTCACATAGTGGTGTAGATTTGCTCTTAACATTGGTGGGTACAAGGGGTAGGGGTGGGTGTGTGGTGGTGTGTTGGCGAAAGTCAGTTTCTATCTCTGAGAACAGGGGGATGTCAGTGAATGGAGTGAATGGAGAACAAATTATTGTTGGGGACAATGTGTTGGATATTGGTAGGAACATGTAAATAATTCTATTCCCAATGGGTCAAATTATTGCTTGGGGACTATTCAGTAATCATTGGATATTGTTGGGGACCTCTGCCAATTCTAAATCTACGCTTTTGCTGTGGGGGTCCTGTGGGGTCCTGACTGTCCTGCCTGTTGCTGAATGAACTGTTTATTTCCATATTGTTGCACCTAAATGAAAGCAATGAGACTCCATTTTCCTCATCTTTAGTTTTCTAGCTGTTTCCTTCACTGAGTTTTGACTTCTCTCTCTCTCTCTGATTTTTCCATTCTGAATACTGACTAACTGTGATCATTAGATTAATCTGCTCTGAATGGAGACAGCTTCTCAATTATACCTTCTCACCAGAGAGGTCCCCAAAGCCCCAAAAATATTGCTTTAAGTTGTAGCCCATTGCAAATGCACATATGCAGCTTGTCTAGTACCTGTAAAGAAGTACTGCCAATAGTACTTTCTGGAACAGACAAACATGTTTAAGGGGACATTAACAAGCAATTTAATGAAAAAATATCCTTTTATAATTGTTATATGGGTGTGTGTCTGTTATATTTGTGGGTTGTATGGCAGCTAGTGGCACAGGAAAAACTGCCTAGGCCTGCTGCCTAAGTGAATCTGCATTGTAGCTTGAATGATTCACAGTCCCATCACAGGTGTTACTCTACATCATGGAGGCAACATTTTACTGGGTTGAAGATGCTTTTCTATTGCGGCTTGGTGCCCTTTCATTCTGGTCCCCGGAGTGACTGTACTTCACAGCTCTGAGCCCTCTCTCTCTAAGCCGGGATTTTCTTGAGCTCATAAGGAGTCTATCTGGGCTACATGACTTTACACCTTGGTTTGGGGGTGTTAGTTGGCCACTTCTGGGGAACTGTGTGTAAGTTAATGTGACAAAAAATATCGAAAAACTGAAAAGAGGCTGGCTACAACAAGGGGTAAAGCAGGCTTAAGGTTTTTGAGTGGCCTACACAGTCCCATGACTGAACATCATTGAAAATATGTGAGTACATCTTAAACATGGTCAACCAGCATGGTTGAGCTTGGTCAAACTGGTTGTTCAGCTTGATCATTCTCTAGACCATGTAAACCATTAAACTCAAATATACAATATGCTGGTTAAGGGCATAGTTGATCAACCAGCTTAACCACCTGAACCAGGTTGACCAGCTTTGGCAGGCCAGACTGATTTTTTAGCAGGGTGTTGAGTCCTCTCAAACAATGTAACTGGTTTTGTTATATGCTGTATGAATACAGTGGATGCAATATTTTAGCTGCATATGCAACAATATTTAGTTTACATACATTTACAAATCTCTTATAGGAGCCCGTTCTGTGTATCTGCACTATTTATATTTATAAGGCCACAATAGCATTCAGATCATAGTTTTAGATGTTGGAATAAATGAGCTATTGTTGTATGCATGCCTGCCTTGTACCTAATGATTCCAGGTAAACTCCAGACCCACAACATCCCTGACAACTGTGTTGCACAATAAGCAATTCCAGTGGCTCCCTCTAGTGGGGGAAGACAAACAAAACAATCAAACAATAAATGCAATCAACACAGATAAACATCCCTAAAAATAAGCATTCATTTAAAAATCCTAATATTTAGGATAGGGAATATTTGGGGATTAAAAAATGCTCTACATTCTGGATCTGTATGACATAAAGCTGTGAGTGAAACAAAAGCTAGTTATGCTGTTCAGCTCAGCTGCTTGTCAGACAATAAGCTACTTGCACATCAGGTAAATCAGGTAAATCATGCTGTCTAAACCTAGCCATAGAATCATTTGCCTTGCAGCTAAGTGGACAGCACTGTATGCATCTACAGAACTCTAACCCCATTAATAAATCAAAAACAAATGGTAAGTGGTACAGTAAGAAGCTTCAGGGGATTGCACATAAAACACTCTGACTTGATCTGCAAAAATGCATGAGGTGAGGCACACTTCCCATTTACTGCAGAGTACATTACAATAAAACCCATGGCAACAGTCCATACCAATAGTTATCATATTTCATACAGTCAAACGTTTGGATACATGTGATTAACTGTATTAGAGATATCATTATGCTACTTTTTTATATACAGACATGTGTGAGTAGAACATGGCTAAGTTTAGTAGAATGGATTCCACGTCATGGAAGTGCTGAGTGGAGTAAAACACTGCAGCTTTGCACAGTGTGTTGATAATTCCATGCAGCAGAATATTATTTCTTGGACCAAGAAAGGTAATATAAGCCTACAGCAGAGTAACATTATGATGGACATGTGCTAAGGATATCTGTTAATACTGTTAATTATTGTAATACCCCAATGGTAGGAGGTCAGAATGGTCCAGCAGTCAGTGTAATAGAGGCCATAAGAAATTTGCACATGAATGATATAGGTGATATAGGTGAATGATTATCTTTTCAGGCATAGTCAGATGTCCCGCATTCTGAATACATAATTGTTTGGATGCATATGGCCTGTTATTGCTTAACCACAAAAGATGGCATATATAAATATATATATATATATATATATATATATATATATATATACATACATACATAACCAGACATGATATTTCTTTTCTAGTTTAATACACTCACAGTATTAGCATCAACACAAAGCAAACTTTTTAAATTTTAAACTTTAACAAGGGTTTAACAAAAATATTGCATTAACATTCCCTCCTTGTTCACTGGCTCAAAAACATAGACATACTTAAGACACACAGACTGTTAATAAGTCATGTTTCTGTTCACGTATTACTATAATTAGTAATAATTAGTATTAGGTGAGCTGATGCAAGTTAAAAGTTGAAGTTCTTTCATTGTTGAAGAAAAAAATATTCGCAACATTTAGTCAAAACATGAACATTCTTGATGATGTTCATAAATGAAAGAATCTACAATCAAGAGACTTCTTCATGAATATAAATACAGGGTCAGCGGATGCAAACCCCTGGTAGCACAAAAGAACATCATTCTTTTTAAACTTATTTCTAGGCTAGATAACATAAAAATCTGGATAGATGTAATAAATATGAACCTGTACCAGAATGAAAAGGAGAGAAGAAGGAAGGGAGAGCTCATGATCCCAAGCAAATCTGTCATCTGTCATGAACATGAAATGCAGAAAAGATTACAGAAAAAGTACCAGGAAAATGATCTAAGAGTCATGTGTCAGAGCCAGTTACCTTCCCAAAACTGCATGTAGAAAAACTGCAAACAAGAAGCAATTGAAGATGTGACTAGGGTCCAAAGTTCAGGCAGTCATTGACTGCAATTGCTTTTTTAAATCTGTGAAAACAAGCAGTCAATGCAAAATTTGGCAAATTATAAACATTATCAACTGTATGCACAATTTCATACACTAATAGTTTTCTAAGATGATAGGACCATATATGACATGAACATCTGCTTTGGAAAATGCAACCTCAGTTTTCTGGATGGTAGTGTTGAAATTAAAGGTAAAATATTAGACAATACGTACATTTTAAAAACCCTGAAAGACAACATGAAGGAAAGACAAAATATCAATTTTAATCAAATGTGTTATTGTTTAAAGTCAGTTTTTATTGTTGACTATTTATACAGTATATTGATTTTTAATTAATCATCAAAAAATATGTAAGTAAACATGACAACCAACAGCATAAAAAAAAACATTTTCAACCTAGACAACAGATTATATTACACACTCTGTGTGGATTAATGTCTGGCTGACAGAGGTAAGGTCATGTGCCATCAGCTCAGAGGGGTTCAAAGCTGTTTACTAAAAATGAGGTTTCACCTCTGGGCAAAACTGTTAACATCAAAAACTGTGTGCTCCTGTGAGAGAAACAGAAACTACCTTTAGCTCTGAAGGGCCTTAAGCAAACCAAATACAAAGCTGAAATCTCTGACAGTCTAAAGCAGTGACACAACAGCTCGGGGAGATCACTATGACAACAAGATTCAGATGAGCTACCAGATCCTGGTGAATGCAAAACAACAAATGATGGATGTTCTTCAATGAGTCGATAATTTCACTCCGATCAAAGGAAACCTATATCCTAATAAAAAACCTTACACATACATTCATTACCTGCTCCTCTATACAGCAAATATGCTGAAAAGAAGGTCATGCAGAATCATCATTTCTATGTCCACTGGTCCCAATGTTCCACAGCAAAACATGCTGTGCAAGGTGGAAGATGCTTGAGTGACTGAATTATATTACTATATTTAACTATTCTTTTGTGTGATTTGCACTTTATTTGAGTATTACTGGAATTTAACACTTAATTTAATTTAATGTTTTTAAAATTAAAATACCCAAATTCATATTCTGTGTAAAATTACACTTTCATGTTGTGGTAAAATCTTCTCTGTTCTCCCCAACTCCCTCTTATTGCTGCTCTGTAGCATAAAGAGTGCTGCTTCTGTTGCTTTTTGTCCGCTGGTTGTGTGCAGCCCTGCTGGAAAAAAATGGCTCATACCATGTTAAACTGGGTTTTGGAACCTGGTGGCTGGTCAGGTGGACCATTTAAAACCAAGTCCAATATGTTTTTGTTTTGTTTTTTTCCAGCAGAGAAACCCATGTATTGCATTGACAAGAGCAGCTGGGCTTGAGGGTGGTGGGTGTTTGATAGTAGAAAGGATAAGGATTGATATAGAAACATGCTGTTTTACATTTGTATATAATGCAGTGTCTGCTTAAGGAGGTCCTGTGTTTGGTTTGAAGTGTACATGTGAGGTTTTATTCGAGATTTGCTGTACAAACCAAGGTAAACCTTTAAATAGCAGCTGTCGGCAGTACCTTCTGAAGTTCAGTTAGCTGATAATACACTTTGTACTCTCAGCGCATGGGGAGAGGGCAAAGCATGTGTATCTAAACAGCCCCACCTCAGCTGGAGCACTCTCAGGAACTGTCTGAGTGTCACATAAACAGCCGTGTTTACAGAGGAAGTGTGTCTGAGCATGAATACAGACCAGAAATAATTAACACCAGACGACACAGCTTGGGTGGGAATAAGGACAACTGCTTGAGAGCCTCATCTGAAGATTCCAAACGTAAGCACCAATGGCACCTATGTAGTCACTGACCAGACTGATACTTATAGCAAAACTTGACACTGCATTCAGTAAGGTACAGGTTTAGCTAAATATCTCAAACAGCAAGCTTCCCCGTTGCATATTTGTGCACTGCTGAGAGCGCTACACTCCAAACAGTGCCTTATTTAGCAGGGTTTCAGACTGCAGCACTAATTTTCCAGGTACAGAGTGAAAGAATATGTTTGGAATGTGTTAAAAAACACCACAGGCCCTGAGGCTCTCTCACACTGTACAAGTCTCAGACTTCAGCAGGAAGCCCACAAATACACTTATAAACAACACATGGGCCTGCTGTAAATGTGGCAGATAATTAACACCATGGTATCAGAACTTGAGAAAATACAGCATTTCAGTAACCCCTCTACTAACAATAAACTTTTCACAGCAGCAAACCCACATTCACTGGTATTTTCCCACACCAAATGTGCAAGTAACTCAATTGACAATGGGGAATGGGGACATAAATAGACCTACAATTAAATTTTCTTTGCAAATAAACCTGGATCTCTTGGAAAAAGATTTATATATAATTATTGATATATAATTATATGAGTTCCCTCTTAGCTCATCAGCCCAGTAGCCACTATATTCAAAGCATAAAGAGTCCAATCTAGTGTGGAAATGAAAGCAAGAAATGTGTGTATTGCTGTTATTTAGAGGCATAGTAGGTCTGCCAGTCTTACTGAGTGAGCAATAAGGTAACGCTCCACAAACAAATTAAAGCACAGAAGTTGCTGAGTTCACACTAATCTGCAAAACACATCCTTTAGTTCAAACTGGTCTGCAAAGCACTCCAGTTCCTCGGTTCAATCTATATGAGCTTTGCAGTTTTACCCAAATCCAAGTAGGCCACAGCTTTGAACAAAGCCTGTGTTTCCTGTGTATACAGAACCTCATTGAAAATAAAGAGACATTTCCATTTATGTTAATATACATTCACAGATACGAGGCCTTATGAGATTACGTAGTGTGAATTTAAAAAATAAACCTTGTATTGCCATACTGTCACATTTCCCCTCATGTCCTTATATAATACATCTTGCTAAGAGAAAAACACAGTTAAATGACTTAATAGAAATCCATATTATACCCTGCTATCTTTCATAAACAGTTGAGTTTATTTTAATATTATATGTAAAAGAAATCTTAAAATAAATCTTAAAATAAATACAGTATATAGTATATGTGATTATAGGCTACATACACAGGTAATTGACATACACATTTAATGTAATGCTTGCTGTCAGATTAATCATAGATTTTCATTATATACTGACAGTGAACTCTGAACACAAAGAACACTGACACCCTTTACAGGAAGGGCCAAAGTTGTCTCTGTTTTCTGAGGTACCTGAGGTCCTTCAACATCTGCTGGATGATGCTCAGGATTTTCTGTGTCTGTGGTGGTGAGTGCTATCCTCTATGCTGTTGCATGCTGGGGTAGCGGGCTGAGGGCAGCAGATGCCAACAGTCTCAACAAAGTGATCTGTAAGGCCAGTGATGTTTTGAGAGTTGAGCTGGACTCTCAGATGGCAGTGTTGAACAGGAGAATGTTGTCCAAGCTGCAGGCAGTTATGGACAATGGCTCCCACCCACTCGACCAAACAGTAATTAGACACAGGAGCACAGTCAGCGCAAGACTCATTCCAACAAAATGCACTACAGAGTGCAATTAAGTTGGTGCAATATTTTTAACATATTTTAAACTACTTTACACAAGATGTTTCATATTTATTTATTATCAAACCACTGCCCTTTCAGAAGAATTTAACATGTATATATTTTAATGTGTTTTTCTGTATATTCTTTTATAGAAGTGGGTACAAATGTAATAACCGTCATTTCACTCTGGGATTAATAAAGTATTTCTGGATCTGATTCTGATTATGTCCCTCTTTCTGTCCAGTTATTCTTGTTCTTTTGTTTTTGTGCCATCCAAAATGGTGCCCCCAGAAATCGTTCATAGAGATTTTCACTGAAAATCATGGAGTGGCACAATAAAACCAAAAGTCATAATTAAATCATTTATTATATCAGTTTTATTATGCTGATGTAGTTTACAGATTAGTTGACATGTGTCATGTGTCAGGGATTGTATATATGGATATACTTTAGCTTCTTATTTACAGTTAATGTTAAAAAATGATTCATTGTGTTTAGACTAACACAGTACACAAAGAATCGAGTAGTGTGTAAGTGGCTTATTGGCAGTTCTTAGGCAGTTTGTTGTTTTAATTTTACATTTTATCCTCAATGATGCAACAGCTACACTGGCATACTAGTTCATCCCTGATACTGGAGTACCATTTAAGGTGGAATAGACATTTGTATAAGAAGCCACCCTCTGCCTCATATGTAGGGTAGCTAGCAATATGTGCTTCTCAAATTCCTATGCATTCTGTAGTTACCTTTGTTTATTTGATTACAATCTGGGTCTTTTAGGTGACACAAAGCATGTGTGGTTTAGTTCAGCAGCAGGTTGAAATCATGTAGTGTACACTGTTAAAAGTACAAGATCCTTGAGGAACTTGAGAGTCTTGAATTTGAAATTGTGGATGAACCTTTAAAGGTTCTTCAGAGAAACTTCAATAATCAGAGGAAGGTTTCTGGAAAGTTTCAGAAGGTTCCACCAGAGTTTCAAAATTGAGGAACCTCCAAACATTGCTCAAGAAACGTGTTTAGAGCTTTTGTCATTTGCCATAATATCAGTAGACCTTCATGGGGATTGTCATTTCCCACTGGAGCCATGGTTTCTCTCAAGGTTTCTGCCTCTTGGTCTGAGGGAGGTTTGCCACTCAAACATTTCAGACAAATTATAAATAAATTATCTATATAATATTTACCTTCGCAACTTAGCAGTTACACTAAAGCAAACCTCTAAAACAGGGGTGTCCAAACTTTTTTCAGTGAAGGCCACATACATAAAAATATAGGAGGGGCTGGGCCACTTACTAGAAATAAGATATATAGCCTTAACTTCAATTAAAAAATCAATTAAAATTGAAAGACAACTTTCCATAAATGGATCTTTATTGATTTATTAAAAAAATTCTTTTATTGGTAGCTTTTTCTCAGAACAGCAGCCTCAGATTTCTTCTCAGATTTACAGTACAGAGAAAAAACAATAAAGGGGAAAATGGGACGGGTACATTTTAAGCTTGTTATTTAAGTTATTAACATTCATTTGAAATGGTTATCAACATTAACAGACTGACTTAATAACCGGAGTGCATATAATTTTAGTAAATTATTCTGTTGAGTATCAGCTGCGCTAGGTATGTAAATCGGGTCATCCAGCTGCGGTGCTGACAGATCCGGACTTTTTGAGTACGAAAAAATACGGTTGCTGGCCCTGCAGGATAGCTACCATTTGCTTTACTTCCTGCTCTCGCTCGGCACCTGTGTAGGATGCGTAGGCCTGATGTTTGGTTTCATAATTACGTTGTACATTATACTCTTTCATAACTGCAACAGTTTCAGTGCAGATCAGACAGATAAACTTCCCCTTGAATTCTGTAAAAAATATTCACACTCCCACCGTTTCTGATATTTTCTGCACTCACTTTCTACCTTTTGCTTATTTGGTTCTGCCATGTTTAGTAACTTAGGGGAATTTGTTCTGTGATTGTCCTTTTTGGTGGAGCAACTGCCTTGATCAACAGTAGCTCCCTCTAGTGTTAAAACTAAGAAGTGCAATTCACTCAAGCAAAAGTTGAAGTGCGGGCCATATTCTATTCTATTTATAAAATGTCTTGCGGGCCGTAGTTTGGACACCCCTGCTCTAAAACTATTTATTTAAGCCAACAGTCATTTTCAACACAATTTAATCAGAATTTTTGTAATAGAAATCTTTCTGAGTTGTAAAAAAAAGCTTGGGGTCAAACCAGGACCTGGACTTTCCAACTTCCATTTGAACCACAGCCACTGAAAAAGTCAAATGTACAAACAATATCTCTAACTTGTATCTGCCTACAGAGCTTTGCTCAGCAACACTGACCTTCAATGGTCAAGACAACTTAAACTCTGATACCTTGATAAAGGCTCATAAGCTTGAAAATAAGTCTTAATTATAGAAATCCTAAATAGTTCCAGGAGGCAGCAAGGCCTTCCCATTATATGTTTCCATCCTGTCTTTTGATTGTTTACTGTTGTGATACCAGCTGTTACTCCGCAGGCAAAATAAATTCTCCTTGTCTCCTTGTATGCACCTGGGTTTAATTCCATAAACATCATTAATTATGCACATGTTGCTCTGGGTCTGTGTCTGTTGTTTGGAGGACATTTGTGTTTGCCATGCACTTGACTGACAGCTTGCCTGAGTAATGTGATCTACACATGACATGGCCAAACAAAGGACAGGTTTGCTTCATATGAAGAGAGTACAATGACACAATGTGTTCTTTAGTTAAAGGCAATGGCAGGTCTGGCATTTTTGTGCTGAACAGGGACCTGGCAAAATGTATTGAGCTGGGGGTGCTGAAATTTTAAACAGCATAGAGTACAAAGACAATTTGACAAGTTGACATATATATGCTCTAGTTAGCACTGTGGACTACAGTCAACTAGTCATCTGCAGTATGTGAAGTACGGAGATAGACAGAAAACAGTAGAGTACAGGTCAACAGCAGCAGCAAAGAATCCAAAGTCCTGTAATAAGAGGTGACAATATAATTGTAATATATCATAATATATCATTTTGTGCTTCAGCTCACATCAATTGGAATCACTTTAAATTGCATTTTTTTTTTGTTTTTAATATGGTATGACACACTGCTAACTTTAAAATTGGACAAAAGTATGTCTTTAACATTAACCTTTTAGTTTTATTCAGCAAAAATTTAAAACATTTATGGGAGACAGTCACATATGCCAGATATTGTTATTTTCAGGAGAACATAGGCTACTCAAATGTCCCTTCATTTTAGATTAAAAACAGTAAAATTGAAATATTGGTGGAAATTTGATCATTTGTTTTGAGATTTGATAGATGTTAGATGTCAAATATCAAAAAAATTGAAAATTGGAATTGCAAGAATTTTGATGAATTATTTGTAAATTTGTTAATTTGACAAGGATAAGAATAAGAATAAGAATAAGAATAAGAATAAGAATAATAAACATTCTTCAAAATACTTGACAGTGGTTAAAAAAAACAAAAAACAAAAAAACAAACCAAACCCTAAATGTCCATTTTTTTTGTTACTTAGGGATGTATCAGTATCATCCCTTCACATAAGCTTTATTCTGAAGTTTGAACATGGTGTGACCAAAGGAAGAGTGCAAACAGCCCCTCCCTTCTTGTGTTCCTCTGTAACCCAATATCTGGGTCAGTGACATCATCAGACCGACCACCTCTTGCTGATCAGTCAGAGTCTGCATGCAGGTTCTAAGAGTCTAAATCTGAGTCTAAATCATTCAAGTCTAAATCTGGCTCAACATTTGTCAATTTTTATGGATAACAACATGGCATTCAATGTTAGAAAGCATATAAGCAAGTCTATTGGACTATTTAACAATCTGCTGCAGTTTCAGCATGATTTAGGCCTTCAGATTGTACAGTGACTGGTTGACTGTTAGCTTCTAGCTCCTGTTAGCTGTTATCTACAGTATCTGTACCTACACTTGTTATCTATATCTTTAAATCAAATCAAATTTATTTGTTTAGTAATTTTTGACAGCAGATGTTATCAGAATGCAGCTTTACAGAGATCAAAATTAAGATGATCAACAACACACAAACCAAAGAATAAAGACAGAAACCCCCGGTGAACAAGCCAAAGGGCTACAGTGGCATGGATAAACTCCCTTGGGAGGTACCAGGCTCACAGGTGGGGACCCAACCTCATACATTATTGATAAGGGGGCAAAAGAAAACCACATTTATGCTTTAATGGTCAAGTTTACTGAAGATGATGTTGGTGATGGCAGGTGGGCAACAGGTCCAAGGCAAGGTGAGAAACTATTCCAAGTCCATTACCTGGAAGGTGAGCAACCAGTTTGAAGGGTCACCAGTCAAAGGGCATAGGGCATGACATTGGTCAGTACTGGCTCTAACAGTAGGTAACAAAATCACAAACTCGCATAATTTAAAATGAGCTGTCATCTAGTATGCTCTGTGTTCAATAAGTTGTAGTAAGTTGTAATTAGTTACAACTAGACGGATTATAATCAAATCATCACTCTAACTTGCACAAGATACACATATTACCTTCATTCTGCATGCTTTATTTTGCTTTCAATAGTGAAGATTAATGCTCTAAGATTGACTCTATATTAGTTTATACTGCTGATGACACTGAGACAAGCTATGGTTAATTTCATGCATGTAGACTAACGAGGATATACTATACTGTTATAGGCAGACATCCAATGCATTAAGATGGGCATGTAAAGTATGGGGATATCCCTGGCAGATGTCATAAATAAGAACACATGTATGACATACATTTAATGCATGCTTGCCAGCACTAAGGAGGACCTGTGACATGTTCCTGTCCTACCATAATGCCAGCAACTGGTGACCAACGGGTTCATTGCTCTAATAATGTTAAGAGACAAGCTTCTATTTAACATTTCACATTTTAGTCATCACTATTGCAATGTAATATAGGAATATAGGATGCCTAGATTCCAAGATGCACACTTTGCGAGCAGTTACATGTTGTTTTCTAGGTTTCATAACTCAGGATCATGGTGGTCTCATCATTGTGTGATAAATAATCAGTGTGTAATCTATCTTGGAAAAATTCCAATTGAATTAAATCCAGGTTTTAATGAAAAAGGTGCATGCCTTCCAATGCATGTTTATAGCTCTGTCCATGTGTATATGGCAGACCTGCATGCAGACTCCAACTGATCAGTGAGAGGGGGTGGGGCTGATAATTTCACTGACCCAAATGGGTGAATACTGAGAATGAGAATCAGAATTACTTTATTAATTCCAGAGGGAAATTGCAATAATAAGATAATACCAATACATACATAAATAATAAAATAAATAAAAATGACTTTTTTTACCTTTTATTTGGACTACAGTCAATTATTTTGAAGAACTTATTATTATAAATATCTGTCATTCTAATCATTATAGAATCATTATCAAGAACCCATAAAACAGGTCAAAAACACTCTGGATAATCAGTATATGCAATTTAAAGTCTGAGATAAGTCTGAGATTATTAGTCATTATGAACCAATAAAAAACCCTACAGTACAGAATATACAGTACATTTTCATCGAAACATGGTCAAATGCATAAAAATATTTAAATTATCATTTCATTTCAAAAGAAGACAAATTTGAGTCATCTATGATCTCCTGAAAATAACAATATCTGGTATGTGTGATTGTCTCCTATAAATACTTTTCTAATGTTTTGGTGAATAAAAGTACATCTGGATGTGCTTTAAGTAGCATTAACCCCAGTGTGCTTGGGGCTAATTTAATACTGAAAACTGCATAGGGACACAGTTCCCTACTGCAGGTTTAGCCACAGGCAGATGACAGCACTATGTCTTTCTTGAGTGCTGCCACAACTGCCCTCATCATCTTGTTGCTGGGCACTGTGGGAATGCCATGCTGAAAAGAGAAACAGATACAGAGTCTCCTCTGATGAAGCAACCCATGTACCCCTTACCTACACTGACTGTCAACATGGGCTGCGTTCAGTCTGTAATAATATACACTCTCTGATTTGGCTAGTGCAAGCCGCTGTGGGGAATGTAGTCATATAACACTGCTAGTTTTGGCAAATATGAAACTGAAAACTGCACAGAGGCACTATCATTATCATTATCATTATCAGTATGAAAAAACGATTTGATTCTTTGAATGAAGTAGAAAGAGTATAATAGGAAATGTATTTTTGTTATTTATTGTTTTTCCTCATAGTTTTTGTCCTTAATAAGTTTAGTCATCATTGATTTACGGGTAAATTTTGTGAATTTTGTGAGAGCACACTGTTACTGGACCAGTGTGCTGTGGCCTATGAAATATCTCTGATCCATATGCAATCAACAGAACTGAATCAATGTGAATCATAATCCTTGGTGAGTATCAAACATGCTTCTGGCTTCTCTTCATGCATTTCTTTATAAAGCAACCATTAATCTGCTGCAGGCCATTCATGTGCCACATTAATTATTCAGAGGCAGCTTCTGTTCCTCTGTCTGCACTGGTCACTAGGTGTCATCAAATACTGCTTGCCAGCATCCAAAAAGAAGCAACTGCATGTAAAACTTGTAGTTTGTGTGTGTTCATTTTGTAAATGTATAGTCAGTCTTGTTTATTATTCTAGAAGCATAGAGTAAAACAGGACAGCATAAATAGAAATAGAAATACAGTGTTTTTTCAAGGGAAGTCAATTCAACATCAATGCATTTACTGAATGCATTTAAGTTGAATACTATTTGCTCACCATGGCAGCTGTTGAATGTAATGCTTGAACCAGGCTGGGCCCTGGAGCACTGCATTGGTTAGGGACAAGCATTTTGTGTGATCAGATTGACACTGTGGCCTGCTTTTTGACTTTTTTAGTATTAACTGGTGAAAAAAAAGCCAAATTGTTTTTTAGAGTTTTCTGGATTAACATTTTATGAAACTCTACCAGTATAATGATATATGGTAATGATAATGAACAGAAAAGGTAAGTCAAAATGGAATACTTAGAATACCTTATACAGAGGTATAAGAGAGGTATGATGTAGGTAATGTATTAAGTATAATGGTACCTTAAAAACATGGTTATAGAAAAAGACTTGCACTAAAATGTAATTTATTTTACCTCAATAGGGTGTAGGAACATGTTTTGTACTCTTATATATGTGCTTTTGAATCATTTTATCGGTCAATATATTATAAAATATAAACATGAAATAATAAATAGCTGGCAATTTTTAATTCTTGTTAAAAAACCTTTTCACTTTTTGACAAGATATGAATCTGCCAGTTTGTCCCAATGTAATTATAAATGGACCAATAGAAATGCTTGGAGATTGTTTTTTTTTTTGTCTAACACAGACAGTTTGCTACATGACAGTGATTATATAAAAACAATGCAATGTGAACAACTATACAGGCAGAATAGTTTGAATAAATAAATAAATGAATAAATAACAGGTTTATGATTTTTTTTATGTTTTTTGTTTTGGTAACTACATCTAGCATCTGCTAGGAAGATAGGAAAGACTGGAAACACAGATTAGCCATGTCAGCCCTGTAGTAGACGTTAGAACATGAGCTCAGTCTTTAAAGAGTCTTGGCAGAATTAAAGTCTGTTTATTGAGTGACAGCTCCACTCCAAGGCTTTGGCAGCCACCAGCTCATGTAAATGGAGGGAGAGATGGGACAATAGGATGGGTCTTGCAAAACATCTCTGAGTCTTTAATGACCAAATTCTTTATGACCATGGATAATAATACCTTGCAAAATAGTTTGCTAAAATAACATTGCAGGAAAAGGCATTATACGTTCTGGCCTTTGTTTATAGACGTTGACATTCATTGGGCCTGTGATTTCCCAAATGGATAGTCCACCACATGCAGGTTATGGAACTGCTGTATATATCTGGAGTGCCATTCACATCAGTAGACATGTAGTACTGCAACAACTACCCCACTCATCTTGTTGCTGGGTGCTTGGGGGATGCCACAATAGAAAACGATAACAGAAGCAGTCTTCTCAGAGTTATTCTTTAAGCGAGATGATGCACCACTTATCTACATTTACTGCAAGAGCAGTGAGAGCTACTGTAATTTGTACAAAGTGCAAAAAAGGTCAGTGAGTGTTGGACCAAGCTAGTGTGAACCTAATAAACTGAAACCTTAATGTACATCAAGGGCCAACCAGTTTGTCTAGAAATACTTTGACCTCTTGCAGCCATAGTGTGGCTTTCCACGTTGTCTAAATAAAACCTGCAGATGCCTTCCACATGTACATACAGTCCAGGTCGAGGAGGATATGTTAACCCGCCAATGGTTCAGTGCACCAGTGCTCTACACAGAAACTTGTCCCATGCCATGCAAAAGCTCCACAGTCTGTCTTCTAACTTGTCATGTCTCTCCTCGGGTAACAGTACACATTCTGCTATTCCACCACTCAACAGGGTCTCATCCAGTTTCCCTGTTGAATCTACACTCACCATGAAACTTTACTCTACATCTATCCTCTCAAATCAATCAAGTGATTGGCTGAAAGGTTGGCTGAAAGGTATATATGAAGATGAAGGATCTTGAGTGAATTAATAGAAAAAGATACAGTATTTAATATCATGTCAGATGTATATAGACAGTCAGGAGGCAGAAACCAGTAATGTTATGTATTGTTGGCCTAAAAAGAAAATCAAAGTGAATCCAGAGTGATAGGTTTCTGATAGGGCATCGACAGTGTGACATAACCTGAGTTGTTTCTATGCCATGGAAATTTAAAGGCATAATGATTTCTCAGGGGAAAAACAATGTGGGTATATTTAATTAATTTTATTCAATAGAATCCATCAGACATGGACACTTGAGTTAGTGAGTTCGAGTCTGATTTGCACTTAAATAGACTTCAGACTTGACTTGCAACTCATCCCTGATGACTTGCAATTCGACTTGGACTCATTAATAACTTGAGAACATTAAGAATAATTCCATCATCCAGGCACAGTGTGTGAAAGTTACAGAAAGAGACTATATTATGTTGATTTGAGACACAAACACTTTAACTGCGAATTATCGCAACATCTGTCTTGTGCAAGCATAAAACAAAATAGAAATGGTGCCAAATGTAAGCAAAGCAGCACAGCCTGGCTTTACTGGGAGTTTACCACCATCTGTGGTAGACTTTGGTTACAGGGAGCTTGAAATCTTGGGTAGCAATGTGCAAAGAATGTGGAAAGCAAATTAAAGACAGTGGATAGACCACATCAAACTTCAGAAGGTATCCGAAACACGTGTGGACAGGTTTGTTTATAGCTAGCCACTTATCCCTCATTCAAGGTAGCATAGGTATACAAAATACAGTTTCTTTACCTGGATCTCTTCATATGGGCTTGATATGCATTATAGCTATGTTTAAATGCCTGTGAACATCCCTGCTAATGAATGTATTCTGTGACTTTAAGTTGCACCCACTGCTGACACACACTTTGTCGAGCCCATAAATAATAAAATAAAACTCTAGAGCAGATAAACATAAACATATTGCCTAATAACAGTGTTTGCCCTCGCAGCAATGCTCCGAAATCTATACATATTAATATTAGACTCTAACATGAACCTTGTGACTTGATTTGGACTTTGTATTTTATGACTTGTGAACATTTCTGCTCAGTATATACATGTAAATGACATGTCCGGTTGGTTGAGATGTCAAGCAGAACTGAATGCCAAACACATCAGATTAAACAGATTACCCACCAGCGTGTTTAGGAACTGAGGAATGAACTAATCATAACCAATGAGTGGAACCAGTTTAATTTAAAAAATGTCACAGTAGGGTTCCTCTAAGTGTTGGGAGTGTTACAAGTGGTTGTCTGATCAGATTATAGTAATCTGTTGGAGAACAAAGGCAGCAGCTATGTTTCAATACTCCTTACTGAAAGAGAAAATGTAACTTAAATATGTTAATGTATGTTTCAAGCTTCACATGAGAAATGGAATAGGTCTGAGACATGGAATATGTCCAAAATGGCCAAAATTGTTCATACATACATTGTTCATACTACTAGGATAACATACGAGGGCTTAGAGGTGCATTTCTTGTGAACAAGATTTGGCATTTGTGGCATGAACTAAAGAGCTAGGTCTAACACCTAATTCCCCACTGAAAATGTAATCTCTCATTACATCAACAAAAATGTTCAGATTGATGACGAGGTCACTAGAAAAAATATATTACTGTATTATCTGTTCCAGTCTGGGAGATTGCATCTCAGTGAACCAGCATAAGAAATGTACTCAACACGTTTTATTTATGCTTGGCCCTCTTCCAGAACTACCTTCAGATACAGAGAGCAGGATCCTTCGAATACATAATGCACCTAAGAAACTGAGCCAGGAAGCAAAGCAGTACAACCCAAATGTGTGGGAGGGACTTGGCTAATTATTTTTTAATACAGAGCATTCTGAAAGCAGTCCTTTCTGATTAGGCACAATGCATACTCCATCTCCAGCTTCATTCTGGTAAACCTTCCAAACCAGCAGCTCTATTTAACAAGCCATGAGGGAGAGGAGGGTGAAAAAGCACCAAGAGCCCCTGTCTGATTTGGAAATACAATAAATTATAGCACCATCCAAATCCCTTACAGTAGTTAAGGGTTTTATTTCCTTACATTATGCATATACACTACCGGTCAAAAGTTTAAGAACACCCAATATGGGTTCTGAAACCTTTGACAGGTAATGTACATATATTATGCAGTGGCATGTTTTTACTCAAGGGATCACATCTGAAATTGATTTGTTTTACTGGTTTGCAGTCAACTACAACATTATGACCACCTCCACCTTGTTTCTACACTCAGTTTCTACAGTGTTGATTTTTTATCAGCTTCACTTACCACACAGGAGCACGATGTAGTTCTATAATTAGACTGCTGTCCTTTTGTTTCTCTGTAGAAACAGGGAGGTGGTCATAATGTTGTGGTCATTTGAAAACCAGTCAAACAAATCAATTTCAGACAGTAATCTTGCCATGATGTGACCTCTTGTTTAACAACATGCTACTCTACAATATATGTACACTACTGATCAAAAGTTTCAGAACCCATATCGGGTGTATGTATATAGTGTATATCTTAAAGGGAGGCAAGAAGAGATAAGAAATATCATGGAGACTAATTTACTGTACTTAGACTATATGGACAGAAGTATTATTGCACCTGTTCATTGTTTCTTAAGAAGCCAAGGACATACAAAAGAGTTTATACTACTTTTGTTGGAGTAACTGTCTCTACTGTATAATAAATGCTTACTACTAGATTTTGGAACATTGCTGTGAGGATTTGATTGCATTCAGCAAAAAGGGCATTGGTAATGTCAGGCTGTTGGATGCTCACCACCCCACCTCAAAATCCAAAGTACTGGATGGAGCATCATCATTCCAGAGAACACAGTTGCACTGCTCTATAGCTCAATGCTGGGAGGCTTTATACCCCTCTAACCCACACCTGGCATTAGGCATGGTGTCAATAAACCTATTCTATTGGCATTATTTCTCTACAGGGACTACACTAGCTGTGCATGTGTGTGTGTGTGTGTGTGTGTGTGTGTGTGCATTTGCACATCTCTCAGCAATAGTGCAACATAAAACAATTAAATGGGTTGTCCACAAATATTTGGACAATAAATAAAACACTCATTGCATAATGTCACGAGTTACACACATGCTACTGAACATTTCGAAGATCACAGTATGATAGACTGTGTCCAACGGTTCCAACAGCCCTTCTTATTGTTAGAACAGATAAAGATGTCATTGTCACTCCTGATGAGTCAGTGGGCCTCCTCTTGTAACCAGAGATGAAGATTCGTTAGATGTGGAGCAAAGCCTATTCTCCTGCTCCTGTCTGTGATGACAACCATCGAGTGTCAGATGGCAGTGAGAGGTTGCTGTGTACTACAGCTGTATGAAGCAAATTTGCAATCAGATCTTTACATACTGAGCCTTGCAGATACTATATTATTTTAATAACATTATTAAGTATTTGATATCAATAAAACTTAGCATTCTATAGTTGGAACAATGATTCACATTTTAGGATCTTATTTTGTGTTATTTGAATAATATATCAATCATATGGTTCATCAGAGTCCTCTGTAAGTATACTATGGAATGCAAATTTTTGTACAATTTTAGACTGAAAAAGATAAGGATCTCTGTGGAAAAGTTTGGGCCTGCACAACTGCACAAAAATTATATTTATGGGTAAGTCATCAAAAGAATCTTTCCTGCATCCTCACCACCAAGTCAGATTCAGATATTTTCAAACACATCTAAACGAGCCAGATGCTTTCTGGAAACATGTTCTATAGATTGATGGATTTAGAAAATGTTTAGAATAAGACTTGCAGAAGGAATGTCCTGTAATTCATGAAAAGAACCTCTCTCCAACTGATGTGACTCTCAAACATATGTGACTCAATCATGCTTTTGGGCTTGTGTTACAGCCAACAAAAAGATCTTCACAGATATGTACATGTATGACCCCACATGTATGTGAATAACATTTGCACAAATTTATTGAGTGCATACATCACGATTTACAAACAGCTCTCATCCACTGGGTAAATGTCAGCCTGTCATTTACCCAAATTAAAATCCAGAATACAGCTTTGTTTTCTCCATTATGGAGCTTCTCAAGGAATGAATGTATGGAAACTCATGCAGAAATTGTAAGAATATCACAATTAAAGTATGATTATGGTTAGAGTTATTGTAAGGGTAAGGTTCGTTTTAGGCTAGGTTTACATTACAGTTAAGCTTATTTCTGTGTGTTGACCTATATTTAGGTGCATAAGGGTTGACCTATGTTTAACATACATCTTATAACTTCAGAAATGCCACTTTAGTCACAAATGCATAAATTCCTCTTGAGACCAGGTTGCAACCAGTGGCAATGGGAATGTTTTATTGGTATTGGGAAAAAAAATAATTTAATTAAATAACAGCCAATTCTGAAAGCAAACATTACATGGTCTTTTAAAAAAGAGGCTGAGGATGAAAAAGAGTATGGCTTCATCTGCAGTATAATAACTACTAAACCAAAATTAAATCAAAATTATATTAAGGTACACTTAATATATACTAAGTATACTGGTCACATGTTATTTATATATATATATATATATATATATATAGACCTAAAGTGCTTTTTGGAATTTTGCAACTGTATTAGTTCTTAATGCCATTAGGAATCAAGTAGTGTGCTACATAAGTATTCACTACAAGAGGCAATCTGACCAGGACCAACCTTGTGATAGTGATTAACCAACACTGCATTGTACAGCTCCAGTGACAGCAGTTCAAGAACAATGTGCTGATTAAAGAACTGATGAAAGTGATACTGGAATGAAGTTGAGGGAGATACTAAACTACTTAAGAATGACGGTGATGGCCTGTGTAAAACATACAATAGCTGATTGATAGTTGCAATCCAATCACACAATCTTCCAGCATACAGCCATCACTTGATGGAATAATGGATTTTGTTACACATGATCAAAAATCCATTTAAACCTCCATTCTGATGAACTTTCTTAATCAAAATGTCTATGAAGCAGCATTTCAGCATAATGACTATAAAAACGTTTATGAGCACCACGGAATGCTGTATTGTCAGCAGCTTAAGGATGTTTGATGCAATCGATCAAACAGATTAATGTTTGTATTTACTCTTTGTTGAACAGTAATTACTGTTCAACAAACAAGATTTGAGATGAGCATTTGTCTGACTACATGATGTGAATCATCAGTATTGCTGCCATGCTAAATAACTGTATGCTCAATAAAAAAAAATGTCAGATCAAAAGCAGTTATTGGAATCATGTGAACAACAATAACCAGTGTATGCATAAATGTCCCATTAACAAGTAATTGATTGGATGTCAGAAACATTTTTAGGATATCACAGAGAAATGTCCCATGATGCTATAGAGGTACAGTGTTTAAGTGAGCTGATGGGCCAAAATCTCTAAGGGATCACTGTAACTGAAATCTCTGGGGACACACGGTGACTCCAAAAGAGTCTGAGCACCAGAAAGCAAGTATGGGCCGCATCTGTTCCAGTCGTGCACCCGCTGCGATGGAAACAAAATCTATTCCTGAGTGGCAGGGGCAAACTGACTTTATATTTAGAGGCCAACAGTCATGCAATCTTTCTTCTGACAGATGTGTGAAAAATGATAAAAGATTTTACAAGCAAGATGGCAAACCATCTGTACTGTGTGAACATTTGCGCACCCCTGGTCAAATTATATTTGATCATTTTGCTTAAATAAGAAGTAGTTAACCCACATTTGTAGTTAAGCACACAAAACACTGTAGTTTCACACAGTGCTGACAGTCAGCATACGCACCTTTGGAGAAAAAGTTTAACTGCATCCCATGAACACTTTGCCAACTGTAGAACATGGGGGTGGATCTATCATTCTTTGCAGTTGTGCTGCAGCCAGTGACTTTGGAAATATTGCATTGGTGGATGGAAGAATGGATGAATCCTGGATGCAAATATGGAAAGACCTGTTAAAAGGTTGAACCCGAAAAGATGATGGCTTCTTCAACAGTATAAAGGGCAAAACTTTAAAATCCACCATAGACAACCTGAAGAGTCACAGTCTCATATCATTAAAAATGTGTGGATAAAACTCAAACTAGCTGTTCAGAAAGACAGTCTAGGAATATCTCAGAAATAGAGGCCATCTAGAAAGAAGAGTGGGGAAGAATACAATAAATGAAGGACTCTAAACCACGTGCTTCTTTAAAGCAGTGATTTATGTTAATTTTTTTCGTTACATCAGCATCTAACCAAAAATTGAGCTATGACAGAAATCTTTCAACCATTTGGAGGTGCCAATTGTTGAGAACTGTTGAGCAAATGTGAAGACCAAGGTGCAAACTGAAACATTAGAACTTACCCAGTTGATGATCACTCTGAGAAGTAAGTGATATAAATAAACAAACTGCCATCACACATGGCCATGGGGGTTGCGGACAATCTGGTACCACCATTAACGCAGGTGACAATATTTTACGAAGCCAACTGGGTCACTGGAAAAATAGGAGCGCCTATCAAAGTAGGCTGACAGGTCTCTGGTGTCAATGCAAAGAAAGACTTAAGTTAAACTACTTAGTGATACTCAGTATGAAATGCAAAGCTGAAAACTTTACTACTTATTTTATATTTGATGAACAAGGACATACAGAGCCTGGATTCTAACCTATTTTCTTACATTAAATTCTGTATTTAAATGTTTTTTTGTTTCACCCCTTTGTGATGAAGCTTCTAAATAGTTCTGGTGCAACTGTTTACCTTTAGAAGTCACATGCTAAGTGAAATGAAGTCCACCTGTGTCTAATCTAAATGTCATATGATCTGTCAGTATATACACACTTTTTCTGAAAAAATAACCCAAATAAAACAAACCTGTTGAGAGAGGGCCACCCATCAAAACTCTCAAATAAGGAGGCAAGGGGGGCATTAATCGGAGAGGCAGCACAGAGACCAAAGGTAACCCTGAAGGAGCTGCAGAGTTTCCAAGCAGAGACTGAAATATCTGTCCATGCAAACAGAATAAGATGAACACTCCATAGAGCTGGACATCCTGGAAGAGTGGTCAGAAAAGAAGCCTTACAGAAAAAAATACGAAGGCTCATTATGAGTTTGCCAAAAGGCATGTATGAAAGAAGGTGCTCTGGTCAGATGAGACCAAAATTAAGTTTTTTGGACACCAAGACTCTATGTCTGGCAAAAAACCAACACATCTCATCACCCCAAGAACACCATCCCCACAGTGAAACATGGTGGTGGCACCATCATGCTGTGGGGATGTTTTTCAGCAGCAGGGACTGGGAAACTGGTCCAAGTGAGGGGAAGATGGATGGTGCTAAATACAGGGATATGCTTGATGTTTCTGTCAGTGATTTGAGCCTGGAACAGAGGTTCACCTTCCAACAGGTCAGTGACCCAAAGCATTCTGCTAAAGCAACAAGTTTAAGGAGATGTGTATATGTACTGGAATGGCCTAGTCAAAGCTCAGACCTTAATCCAACTGCGAATCTGTGGTCATAATTGAAGATTGCTGTTCACCAGCAGAAACCATCTAACCTGGAGGAGCTGAAGCAGTTCTGCGTTGAGGAATGGACAAAAAAAAACCCCAGTGACATGCTGTAGTAAGCTCAAAGAAATTTGCAGCTGTAATTTGAGCAAAGAGGGCTAAACAAAATACTGAATTTATGGAGGTGAACAGTTATGCACAATGAAGTTTTCTGTTATTTTGTGCTATTTGTTGTTTGCTCTAGAATAAAAAAAATCAAATGTTGTAGGCATGTTCTGTAAATGACATGATGCAAACCCGCAAATAATCAATTTTTATTCCTGGGGAATGCCAAGGGGGTGAATACTTTTGCAGGGCACTGTATGTGTCTCTTACACATTGATGACAAACTACAAGCTCCACCTTTGAGCCATACATTCATTATACAGGGAAGCACATGTAAGTGCATCAGACTGTAAACAGTAGAGGGTTGCACTTCATCTGGGGTTGATAATCAGTTAGATTGGGTCTCTGATCATTCAGTAGTCATTTTTATATTGGGAGAAAAGACAGAAGTCGCCCTCATGTGTATAAAAAATGTACTAAAAAATCCCAGACACAGATAAATTGAATGATTTGAATATTACAAAACAACCAGTTTTATATTATCTGAACTTACACCTCAACCTAAACCCTTTCTCTAAACCTAACCCTATCCATAACCTCAATTTCACCCAATCCTTACTGTAACTCTAAACCTTACCTTAACCTCAACTTGAACTTAACCTAACCCAAACAATAATTTAATAGAATGTTAAAATCTCACAATTTCTACACGAGTTTCCATATATTGTGTCCTTTATGAGAAGCTCCATAATGGAGAAAAGCAGCATGAGGAGGTGAGTGTATTCTCTATTCTTATTTAATTACATGGCCGATCGCTTGTGTGTTTTGTGCCAACAGTGGATAAGAACTCATTGTGCAATTTAATATATCTACAAAATATGTGTGTGAAAATGGTGCAAATGTTACAATTTACTTGGGGTACATTTCAGTCATAGATCTTGTTGATACTACATTGCACAGACCTACTAAACTGAAACCGTGTGTGGGTCATGTGTGTTCATTGTAGTGATACGTGATGACCGGTCACATTGCACTGGATGGCGCTTTGTCCTCTGAATCACACACTTGAAACCAGAAGGGGAACAGTGAAAGAATGCTCCAGGCACCAATGAAGAGTCCAAAATAGCCCTACCCTTAGATATGCTTACTGGGTCACACAAACGTTGAGGACCCAAGCCTTGCAGAGGCACTTCTGCAAGGATTTTCAACCAACCACTTGTTCTCTCGTGGTCTCTGTGCCATGGGGAAAGTGACATCTGTGTGTCTTTATGAAGCCAGGATTTGTTTTGTTGGGATTCAGAGTTAGACTCTAATCCCTTTGACCGCATGGCGGTTTCACATTACTGTTCCTGTGAATGGGTGAGCATCGTCCTCTTGGTCAGCTGGCCGACCCTGTTGAACTCCTATTACAGACAGGGATGTTGAGCCAACCTCAAGCCAAATTAAGCTGGTGGACAGAGTGACCCCAGACTGCCAGGCTAAGTGAGGTCCTGGACAGTTTGCCTTAGAAGCTGCAGGGGTCTAATGACAGATTCTCCTCTTTTACAATTCCAGTGGATTCTCTAAGAGTTATGGAAATTTGCACTATAGAAAGAATAATTAGTGAGTCAGAAGAGATGAAAAATACACAACATGTGGCATCCTGGCTGCAGGGCATTCAATGAAAACCTAACATTCATTCAGAAGACTGATCTCATTTGGATTAGGAGTTTTAGACCCTGTCATATGTCTTTATTGATTACCTTCACAATCTTAGACTCAATTAATTCATGATTGATGGGATTGCTGATAAAGCTGGTCAGAATGACAGTGTAGCAATATGTTGCAGGGGTAATCTTTTCATCATGCCTGATTCAACTATTTAACTATTTAAGCTCATTACAGATGGTGTCAAGTTTATTAAAATAGGGAAAACTCAAGCACTGTTTGGGAACTACTGGTATAGGAGATAACTCAAACTTTGGTTTCTCCATCCAAGAAAATCATCACTGCTAAAAGAGTACAATAAGGTATGAAATGCTTCATTTCAGCAAACTCAGCTACTACAGCTGCTGAAAAATCTACAAGAATTGTTCTTTTTTTCAGTGTCCATAAGGTGTTAAAAATATGCATTTGAATAAAAATCAGTCCAGAATTTTTTTCTGCTAATCACAAAGCTCACCATTCTTTATTAGTGTAGAGTTACTATGCAAATGAAAGCCACTCCATTGAAATCTGGGTACACTCTATTGAAATCCTGTGAGACAAACTGGGTAATTTTTGAGAACAATCTTCAAAGGAAATATCTCTTGACTAACATGCAAAAAAACCAATCACAGACCACAAAAACTCATGTTGAATAAAGTGGTAGATAGCTGACAAACACCAACAATATTTAATTTACTTGCTACTGACAGTGGCATACTAACTTCAGCAATAACATTTCAAGGAAATGACAAGTGCTTTCCAGTTAAGTGACTGTGTCTCACTCCAAATTGACATTTTGTCAATTATTATCTTATCCCTTTCAGTGCAAGGCAGGAATACCCCCTGGACAGGGTGCCAGTCCATTACAGGGTACCACACACACACACACACACGCACACACAAGCACACACACACACACCTAGGCATCATTCACCCAGACATTTAGTTTGACAAGCGTTTGTTTGTTGCCCTGTGCAGTTTACATCAGACAGTCTATGTAGTCTAGGAGGTAAGAGCTTGAAGTTAAAATTAAGTGAAATACAACAAAAAAATATGCACACCTTCCACCTCCCACACCCTGCGCAACTGTGTTATCCCCATTTAGCAATCTATGAACAACATACTCGCTCACATTTTGTTTGACAGTTCCTTACTTTCACAGCTTATATAGTGGTTTATAATTCCTATGTAAAAAAAAAAATTACCTGAATGATAAGCTTAGAGTTAAAAGGGCTTAACAATGTCCACACACAGTTTGACACCATTTACACATGGTAGTTTCCAAATAATAAACTTGGACTTGTAGGAGGGCCTGTAGCTTCAAATATTGCTCACCTCTTATGAAGTGGGGCAAACCTAAAGCTGTTTATGTGCTACGTGTATGACATGCAGAGTATTTATCACAAGTGGAAAAAAGTGAGTGCAGCACATGGGAGGGTTGAGCATGACCCATACCTGCAAACAAATACGGGCTGTGTTGAAGGTGTCCTGGCCAAAAGCACGATGCTGGTACCAGTTTGACTAGGTCACCATAAGGGTACGAGCGAGTTTGCATACACACAATGGCCGACAAATTCTTCCATTAACCTTAGCTGTGGATAAAGAATTAGCTGTCAATCAAAATGTTTTCCATAGCTGTGAATCAGGTTACCTGACACAACACACAACTCAACCAGTCTTACAGATGAATGAGTAATGCCATTAGAGGGAGTCTGTGCTTTAATATATGTTTCTCTGTGTTTCAAACATACAACATTATACATACAAACATGTGAACATGAAAAAGTACCGTTATATACAGTGTACGTAAATATATATAAATATGCTCAGTCATTGTTTCTTCTGAAATCAAGGGCATATAAATCTTTTATCCTGCTTTCTTGGAGTAACTGTCTCTACTGTCCATGGAAGGCGTTCTAGTAGATTTTAGAGCAGTTAGGTGAGGATTTTATTGCATTCATTGGCAAGAGTGTTACTGAGACCAGGACATTGGTTGCTCACCAGCCAGCTGGTGGATTTAAACAAACAGATCCTTTAAATTAGAGTGGGATATTTTACCAATATTAGTCCAAAACCATTTGTAGAAAAACAATTTTTTTTTGCCCTGGACTGATACTGATACTGTAATATGGGCAACATGAATAAGCATTTTCACTGTCTTGATCATAATCATTGACACAAGGGCTTGTCATACTGATGATACTGATGTTCAGAGACATGCTAATTTTTGGGACAAGACCTAAGGATTTTGAGCAATGTACTGAGTTTTGCTTTTAATGCATTGTGTAGTGCTTCAAGCAATACTAGACCATTGTATTATCGTGCAAATATTCATGATGATTCAAGATAGGCATCAAAGTGACTAAGAAACTGTAAGAAGAAATAATGATGTTTTTTGTAATTATGGAGATGTTCAGTGTTTTAAATAGTGCCAATATGCAGTGCAGTGTATTGTCAATCACAATAACACTATTTTTCATTATTGCCAACATTGAGGTGCAATATGATACCTTATTCTACTTGTGCAGTGCCTCTCAGAGGAATACTGAACTACAGCTTAAATTCATCTAAACACACTCTAACTGTAGTGTAATGCACTCTAAACTCTAAGTGTTAAATAACTCAGTTTGGGAAAATGTTGAAATATTTATTGCACACACATCACAAAATATAAAAATTTAAACTAAAATATTTTAACCCTGATCTTAGTGTATAAAGAAGCAAAATAAATTTTTAAAAATTTCTGAATCTTCACCTGGTTCAGTGCAATCATGGGCCTCTCACTGGGAGCATCACAGGGGTAAGGGGCGGGTGATGGCTGGCAGACACAGCATTATTCTGGCCATGCATCAATCCAGGCTAAATATATTCCTGCTGTACTATCCTGGGAGGAAAGATCTTTGTAGAGTAATCCCTGTGTTGTAATCTGATGCCAGGTTAAAGATTGACAGAAAAGGTCTTAGTGTGTAAGGCAGGCCCAATGCAGGACGAGGTCATTGCCATCAATGGATATTTTGCCAGCATTGCTTGTAGCTGCTTAATGGTTGATGTGCCAGTATTCAATTAGGAATTATTGTGTGATGATAAATTGAACTCAATATTATTTTTGCACACTTTGAAATGCCGTCAATGCATTTGTTGGTGCTCTGGTAAATAGTAAAACTAGAGTGCCCAATAACAGAGACAGAGAGCAAAAAGTGGACTGATCAAAATAGATTGTGTGGAAAAAGAAGGTATTATTTAGCTGCTTCTTTAACTAGAAGTAAAGCATAAAATTATAAATAAATTAAAAATGACAAATTCCAAGAAATTGAGTGAGAGAGAGAGAGAGAGAGAGAGAGAGAGAGAGAGAGAGTGTACAAGTGAGACCATAAATGGACCTATCATTTGTTTTTGAAGCACTATGTCTATACCTGTGTCTCACTGACATGCATCTCTTGACAAGTACTTTGCACACTTCGTGGCTACTGACAAACTGACAGTCAACATGGTGCCACGGGGCCCTACAGGGACAAAAATAGTCCATCATTTATTTGACAGGACCACAACTCTATGATGTTTGACATACCGTACACAATAACATACTGTATATTACATATGCTATCTTCTCTTCAACATAATAAACAATGATTTTTTTTTTATTACTAAGAATAATTTGTTGATTATTCTAATAATTTTAAATATATTATGTTTGTAAAAATGTTTTTAAATACAGTGGGGAAAATAAGTATTTAGTCAGTCACCAATTGTGCAAGTTCTCCCACTTAAAAAGATGAGAGAGGCCATTAATTGACATCATAGGTAGACCTCAACTATGAGAGACAAAATGTGAAAAAAAAATTGAGAAAATCATTTTGTCTGACTTTTAAAGAATTTATTTGCAAATAATGGTGGAAAATAAGTATTTGGTCAATAACAAAAGTTCATCTCAATACTTTGTTGTATATCCTCTGTTGGCAATGACAGAGGTCAAACGTTTTCTGTAAGTCTTCACAAGGTTGGCACACACTGTTGCTGGTATGTTGGCCCATTCCTCCATGCAGATCTCCTCTAGAGCAGTGATGTTTTGGGGCTGTCGGCGGGCAACAAGGACTTTTAACTCCCTCCAAAGGGAGACTGGCTAGGCCACTCCAGGACTTTGAAATGTTTCTTAAGAAGCCACTCATTTGTTGCCCTGGCAGTGTGCTTGGGATCATTGTCATGCTGAAAGACCCAGCCACGTTTCATCTTCATTGCCCTTGCTGATGGAAGGAGGTTTGCACCCAAAATCTCACAATACATGGCCCCATTCATTCTTTCATGTACACGGACCAGTCGTCCTGGTCCCTTTGCAGAGAAACAGCCCCAAAGCATGATGTTGCCACCCCAATGCTTCACAGTTGGTATGGTGTTCTTTGGACGCAACTCCGCATTCACTGTCCTCCAAACACGACGAGTTGTGTTTTTACCAAATAGTTCTACTTTGGTTTCATCTGACCATATGACATTCTCCCAATACTCTTCTGGAACATCCAAATGCTCTCTAGCAAACTTCAGACGTGCCTGGATATGGACTGGCTTAAGCAGGGGGACACGTCTGGCACTGCAAGATCTGAGTCCCTGGCGTCGTAGTGTGTTGCTGATGGTAGCCTTTGTAACGTTGGTCCCAGCTTTCTGCAGGTCATTCACTAGATCCCCCCTTGTGGTTCTGGGATTTTTCCTCACCGTTCTTGTGATCATTTTGACCCCACGGGCTGAGATCTTGCGTGGAGCCCCAGATCGAGGGAGATTAGTAGTGGTCTTGTAGGGCTTCCATTTTCTAATTATTGCTCCCACAGTAGATTTCTTCATACCAAGCTGCTTGCCTATTGCAGATTCAGTCTTCCCAGCCTGGTGCAGGTCTACAATTCGGTTTCTGGTGTCCTTCGACAGCTCTTTCGTCTTCACCATAGTGGAGTTTGGAGTGTGACTGTTTGAGGTTGTGGGCAGGTGTCTTTTATACTGTTAACGACTTCAAACAGGTGCCATTAATACAGGTAATGAGTGGGGGAAAGAGGAGCCTCTTAAAAAAGAAGTTACAGGTCTGTGACAGCCAGAAATCTTGCTTGTTTGTAGGTGACCAAATACTTATTTTCCACCATTATTTGCAAATAAATTCTTTAAAAGTCAGACAAAATGATTTTCTCAATTTTTTTTCACATTTTGTCTCTCATAGTTGAGGTCTACCTATGATGTCAATTACAGGCCTCTCTCATCTTTTTAAGTGGGAGAACTTGCACAATTGGTGACTGACTAAATACTTATTTTCCCCACTGTAAGTCATCATTAATTAATTAATAGAGTATTATACAAACTTCAGAACATTGTGCACCAATTAATTACCAGATCCAACTACCATCCTGTATGATCCTGGCCCTTTCTGTGATCTGTAAACACAGATTGGATATATGTGGAAAATGTGACATTAAATTATGTCCTTACTTAATATTATAGAATTTTGCTTCTAATTATATATGTCTTGTTGTTTTTGTTGTATGCTTTTACAACTTTATTAAAGTATACAAGAAGTTTGGTCTTTTCATGAAGGACATCTGGGGAGCGAGTTTGTTATACTAATGCAAGAATGACATCTGTTTATTCCCCTCAACTTGTTCTACAGTCATTTATCCATTCTAGGCAACAGAACTACAAAAAACAGTCAATGCTGTAAACAGAGCATCAACATTGTCATTATGTTGACCCTATAGGCAGGGGTAGCCTGCATGCATTCTCTGTTCTATTACTCCCAACACAGAGCTGCAGAACTGAACTGAACTGATTCACAATGAAAGAGAGAGGTTGAGTGTAAATTTCCTTTGCAAAAATTTTGTAAAAATGTTCAGAACTCAACACTCAGAAGAGGCTTCACAGTGACCTTTCCGTGTTCTGAATGTTTACAAATGCATCACTTATAAAGGTTTACTGAACTCATAAGAAACATATAACATGTATAAAAAGACCTAAATTTACAATACAATGAAGTGTAAAGTGAGATTGTCATGCAAACATTAATATTAACATGTTTCCAGGCTGTCTACTTAAGCCCCCTTTTAGTAGGCTTATATTTCTTAAATCTTAGAATAACAAACATCGATTTATTTATCTTGAGAAAACATTTGCTATCCCTGCCAATCAATCTGTTATCTTAAGATCACAAGACAATTAAAAGAAAAAAATATAATTAGTCTATAGCTTTTCTGGACTTTCATGCAAAACATTTTGCTCTCTTTTTATTCACACAGGATGTTCCAGGGCTTGTGAGAATCTTATTGAGCTTCTTTAGTTGTTAAAGTTACATTTATGACATTGTTGATCTCAGTAAACACTATGTAGAGGCATAGGAACCTTTGGAATTTAACTTCTTTGGAGGCATAAGCATTGTCTGGTTCTCAGTAATCCTATGCCAGGATGCTATTTTATCTGCTTGCTTGTGACTTGTGAAGTGCTGGGTCTTATTCATCACTCTAAAGTGTCCTACTGATGCCGCTAAGTGATTGGGTTACAATACAAAAGCTGCTGTAATCACCTGTTCATGTGTCTGCCCTGTCATTCACTGTAACTGAGACTTCTGTGAATCATTCATTTAGAGTGTAAATGACAGCTGAAGCCAATAGACATGTGTTTATTCCTAAACACAACAAATATATATTTTTCGTCGTAAATGAATTCTGTCTTTATAGCATTAGCATTGAGAGACATTTTTAATATTCAAAGAACATATTCAGCTTTAAATGGCTGATGGTTTTAGCAACCAGTAGTTACCATGAAGTCATTCACTTATTAGTTGAACCTATGTTTGATAAGACCAATGACTGTACAAAACATGGACGCTGTGGTTCCATTTCCTTCCATTCTATAGAAATAAAGCTTAAACTGTCTGTCATATTTTCAAATTTGTGACCAGAGGTTAAGCCAGACATACCTGCTTACTTGGTAGACCCACCCTCTTCTCAAAGCCCAAGCCTAAATGACCAGTAGATTTTTCCACTGGATACCCAGATTGTAATGGTTCAACAGTCAAAGTGCACATTGCTTACTTTATTATTAAAAATATCCTTACAGAACAAAAGATAAGCTGGCTATTGGAATTGAACACTGGAGATGGTTTACAGGAGAAAAATGATATTGAAAATGGGTTGTATTTTCATCAAAACAAATGGGGATGGCTAGAACTACATGTCATACGCAACCAGCCAGCAGAAGCACTAAACCTGTGGAGGCTTCACTCCTCAGAGACATTATTCTGCCTATGTTTTCTACAGTAATTGAATAAAACATTAACTTATGGTATTATTACTTTATCCAGGGTTTGATCTGGACAAGAGTGTTAGTGAGGTCAGGATGTTGGATGATCATCCCTTCTCATGCCCATCTCCCCAGCGCTTCCTAAAAGTATTGGATCAAGCGGCATCATTCCAGAGAACGCATTTCCACTGCTCCAATCAATGCTAGGGGGATTTATGTCTCTCTAGTGCACACCTGGCATTACACATGATGCTAAAAGATTAATGTTTATCTGTTTCAGAGAGTCCTATTAAATTGGCAATACTATATTAATGTGTATAATTTACTGTAAGTGTACTGTAGTTTGAACTTGTTGCAAAAAGTGTGTTGGCATAAATTTATGGCATATATATATATATATATATATTATGATATTTCAGTGACTTCATTTGCTTCCGCAACATTACCTATAAATAAGACCTAAAGAAACCCAGGACACCAAGCATGTTTTGATGAACTACATAAGATGTAAATGTGTGAATTAGATTTTTCACCCAGCCACCCATTTAATTATAACATCACAGCATACTGTAAATTGTACTGAGAGGTAGATGTTGATTAGCACTACCACTGTCAACACAGGGTTGTCATGAGGGTGGAATTTGGCTCTGGTATCAGAACCGAGTGAGATAATACAATGTGTTGTACTAAAACAGTTGTCAGTCAGTCAGTCATTCTCTTACCCACTTCATCCTGAATAGGGCCACGGTGGAACCAGAGCCCACCTGGAATCATCAGATGCAAGTCAAACATAACCTCTGGACAAGGTGCCAGTCCATCTCAGGGTACCACACACAGAGCCAATTTAGCGTGGCCAATTGCAGACACGGGGAGAATGCAGGAAAATCCACACAGACAATGATCCGAGACTGAATTGTTTCTCACCGAAGTATCACAAAATCAGTAACCAGTAATAGTACAGTAGTAGTTTCCCATCTTGACACTGTATTTCTTTTATTTAAATACATTTATTGTCACTATACTCATACAGTTCTCTTGCATATCAGATCTTAGAAAGCTAGGGTCAGAGAACAGGATCAGCCATGCTACAGCACCCCTGGTATAGAGAGGGCTAAGGACCCAATGGCTTAGGAAACCTGGATATCAAATCTAGAACCCTGTGATCACTGAGAAATTGAATAGACGCATCATCAATTCACAAGTCTAGTCATGCCAAGTTATTACCTTTAATTTTCAAATACTATCTGGCTAAGTGACCTGACACATAGATTTGTAATGGCAGCATGGTAAAGCAATCCTTCCCCACCCAAATCCCTGCAAATCACCCACCTCGATTGGACCAGTAAAATGATATGGGACAGATGCTGGATGGGTCACGTGCATGAAACCAAGGCCGACCTGAGGAGGGGTGATAGTAGTCCAAGCATAGCAGGGGTGTGTGAGAAGGAATGCAGCAGAGTAGGGAATGGTAGAACAGCCGTTTTGACGGTGGCAAAGGAGACCTGAACATCAAGTGCAGCATTCTGACACCATTCCAAGGAGATGTATGGAGATCTCTGGAATACTGGGCACACCAAGAGTCAACCCCATTGGATGTGTTTAGTACTTCTGAAGTTTACCGGGGTATTTCAAGCACAGGGGTCAGTCCACTTCACGAGGACTAAACTATTCAACCCTTAAAAGTCAAAAGTTACGCCTCTGGTTTTTACTATACTGTTTATATGTAAATATGTAGTTTCATGCTTAATTACATAGTGAACCAAATGACAATTTACATTTAGATTTAATCTGAGTTTGCGATTTTAAAAATCCCACTTGTTTCAATAAGATATAGGTAAAAGATAATAAATACCACATTACGCATTGGTTTTGCTAATATCATACTATCAATGTAACAACAATTAATAAGCCTTAAAGGAATAGTCGATCTAAAATAATACAATTGTCGCCCTAGTGTGCAAGGTGTGTGAGGTGGTGGTGTTATCCACTGCTCTGTTCACTACAATGCCTTGTCACAGAAATCAAAATTAAGATGGTGAACAACAAAACATGACACAAAAGATAAAGACATAAACCACCCTGTGAGAATGCCAAAGGGCAACAGCAGTAAGGAAAAACTCCCTTGGGAGGAACCACACCCACACGTTTCAATATTTAAATTTAAGGGCATAAAGTCTAAAGATTCCAAGTGGTTAATTTGCAGGAACAAAAACTCTTCACAAAATCCAGCCAAATTATGCAACTTACTGAGATATTAGGCATATCGCTGTTGATGTCTACACTAAATAGTCACACCAAAATACACAAGCCCAGGCCTGTATGGGTAGCCTAAATATAAATAATCAAGTTAACATTCAGAAGCAAATTGGAAATGGAGCCATGTCAACATGCAAAAACTAAAGGACCTTGTGTCTGAATGGAATCGCCAGGCATTGGATGGAAATTAGAATCATTGACTTGCCCTCTATCTCTATTGAGAGCATATTATCTTGCTGTTAATTATGACAACTCTGTTGTCATAAACCAAAGTGATGAAGCACATTTCATATTGTATAGGCGGCTAAAAAATACCACAGATATTTATTTCAGGTGGTATACGTTTCAGTGACACACCATTAGAGTCTTCACTCTTGCATGACGCGTACTGTTCTTTACCTGCTTAGAGAACGCCTAAGCAGATTAGCTGTGTTGCGTTGCTCGTCTATTGCAATGAGATAGCTAAAAGTGTTCCTGAGAAGGAAGGTCTATGACGTAAAACCCAGCAAATCTGCCCTCCAATAAGGAGACAGAAGAGCCGGTTCGTGAGCGGCCACGTTGTCACAGTTACATTAATTGTGATTAGATTAGCCTTTTACACTGATCAGTAAATGCTTGCACGCAGGCCAGTAACAGCTTGTTAATGCTGCTATTCCAAACACAGCCATTGCTTTAGGCTGATAGAACATGATAGGTCCCCAAAAGACAAGGTAATAGGATCTTAGCCCAGCCTGCTCTCTTACCAGTGAAGCTCTTCAACAAACAGTTATGCTACTTTTTGGGGAGAATGCTCTATCAGCACTGCTATAGATTCCTGGTAAAGACTAAAAGATAAATGTACCAAAAATGTTTATTTGTAGCTATGCAACATAAAATAATTACATTTGGTTCCCTACAGAACTTCTTGGTGGATGTTTCTGTAAAGAAATAATTTTGAATATTGTTGCTGTCCAATGAAAAACATGTAGCTCAATTTTTGTCCATTGTTAGTTTTCTCATTTAGTTTTAGTCCACTGTTAGATTTTTCATGACAAATGGACATATAGAAATGGTCTAAAGTGACTTCAATTGGTCTCATTTTAACTTCAATTCAGAGTGAAGAGGAATTTTTCTTTCTTCTATAGTGCATTATTACAGAACTTTAAAGAGCCTCAACATAATGCAAAGTTGAATTCTTCAATCCCAGCAAAGGAGGGCTGGTGTCCAATAGAAATTAGTGCTTTCCCTGCTCAAACTCACCCACTAATCCTCACAATTAACAGATAAGTTGAACTGTGCTGGACTCTAGACCTCTATGACTTGAGCTGAAGAGCTTTGATTGTAAATATTATGTACAAAAATTGTGTTTTTCCTTAAAATTTTACAATCAAGTCAAGAAGGACTTAAGAGCTTATAGATTTAAGAATCTAACTACATCATCGCATCTTACTAAACAGATAGGGAGGACTTCTTAGATTTACATGTGTCTCTACACCTTGACTTGACTACAACTCGTTCAAACATCAAAGCCAAGGTTGCTTCAGGCCAAATATACTGCAACAGAAACACAAGTGGTTAAAATTTAGCCTTTAATTTCTAAATACTATCATAAATTTAAACACATTACAGCAGGTCAATGTTCTGAAACTTAAATTCAGTTCCACTTGGACTTTTCTACTCTTATAGTGTAATGCCAACCTCGGTCACCTTTCTTGATTACATCACTTTTTTTGATCAATTTAGTCAAAAATACACAATTTATGACCCTGTTTCTATTTGTGTAGCAGTGTCACATTTCTCTAGTGAATGGTGAGGTAGTAAAACCAGGCCATTAATATCCACACTTGCTGAAAGACAAGCAGTGAGAGACATATATTTATTGTGTGGCTGAAAAGTATGTGTGCCACTCAGGGTATACTTGGCCTCAGATTTCTGCTCAAGGAGCTTAAGAGTACACATCTATTAGCAGCAACAGAAATCTCTGTTCTGAACAGCAAGCTCAGATGTTTCCTAAAGAGCACTATGAGAACATTTGTATATTCTCAGATATCTTGTCATTGTTGTAACAAAATCTTTTGAAAACTGGTAGCTTAATAGAACACCACAATATAACTTTAATGTATGTTAATATAATAATCATTACATTTGACTAATTTGTCTCTCAGTACTCATCCACTACCAGTTTTTTCCTCCTCACACAGAATGTTACTTAGAGCTAAGACTAAGCCTACTGAGGCTACCATGTGCTTTCATGCAAAGCATCACCACATCTAATGTCTGTGTACAACTTAAAATCAATGAGCTGTTATTCTTACAGCAAAGAAAACATATTTCACAAATATATTTCATACATATATTATGATTCACAAGCAGCTCCTGTCCACAGACAACCTGTCATATACTTGAAGAAGACATGAGAATACAGCACTGCCACAGCATGCTGCTTTTCACCATTATGGATCTTCTAAGATGGAATGAATGGATCAAAACAGAAATGGAAGGAAATTAACACTGTACTATGGTTATGGTTACATTATGTTTATGTTATGTTTAAGGTTAGGGTTATTGTAAGGGCTACGTTTATGTGAAGTTTAGGGTAAGTTTAGGTTATAGCTGAAGGGCAACGCATTGCTTTGTAACATTATCTGTTCAAATCTGATTTCTGCTGGTCTGGATTGCATGCAGCAGTTTGTGCATGAGGGTTCAACTATATTTATTACACATTGTACAAATTATGAAATGCCTTCTCATAATTCATAATTTCATAATTTTCAGGAGCTTTTCTATTGGCCACTTTGCCATAAAATATTCAGTTTGGTTAGCAGCATCACCTCAAGGTAGAATCCAGATGACTCTGAAAGAGTACACATGAAAGGAACATGGTAATTCTATGTTGATGCAGATGGAAAAAAAAGATCATGAATGCCAGAAATTCATATCTTGCCTTAATAGGATATACAACAACAACAATCTAACAACAATATCCAACAAAACCTCTCTGCCTACAACATTATCCTGAAAAGAAGAAGTGACAGACAAAGAGGGCGGCAATATGTGTGAGGGCAGCCTACAGAACAAATAGTTGTGAAAATCAAAGTTATGAAAATGAAAGCAGCTAAAATGTGAACCAATCAAAAGAAGATGCAGTGCAAATACTGTAGATTAACTCTTATTAACACTTTAAATGCACTTATCACTGAAAACTACCCAAACTGAATCTTATTAGTTCTCAATAATAGATCAGCTCAGTAAAACAACTGAAGACAACCTAATGGAAATACAGATTTTATGTTTTCCATAATCCAATTTAATCCAAATTTAGCTATATCCAATTTCCCCCAAATCATTTCAAATCAAATAAAGTTTTGACATCACATTACACAGATGTAGGAGTGAGTGAAAATATAGGTACAAGTCCCTTGCAGTAAAAAAAACACAGAATAAAAAAATAATAATAATAGAAAACAATATGTAATTTAAATAGAATGTTTACACACTGACTTACACTATACATACATTACACATATATTATTGAAACATACATTATTACACTCTAGAAGTTCTGGGAAAATGTCCCTGCAGTGGGAGAAAGACTCAAATACACACTCTATAAATTCTATGGTTTTATGTATCAGGCCGTAATAAATAATAATAATAAAACATCTGATACTTAGCAGGTCTTAAAATTAGGTAAATACAGTCTCAGATGAGCAACACGTGACAAAGCAACGATCTTAGAGTAAAAAAAAGCTTATTTACAAGTGGTAAACATTAAAGACAATTACCAGCCTTCCCATGATTGGACATCCTGGCAAATTTATGATCAGAATGTGCATTGCTCAGAGAAAATGCAAAAACAGAGTTATGTCTGAAGACTTCTGGAGCAATGACATTTGGAAAAAATAGACCAAAGTGGAGATGTTTGGCCATAATGCATAGCACCAGATGTAGAGAAAACCAAGCACAGTAGTGGAGGGTTGATTTGGGCTTGTTTTGCAGCTTGTAACCTGTGAGGCCATCCATCCAACAACTTGACCTAAACTGGGTCATGCAGCAATATCCCAATCACACCAGCAAATCTACAACAGAATGGATGATAAACAAAAGAATAAATGTTTTCCAGTGGTCCAGTCAAAGCCCAGCCATTGCAAATGAAATGTTGTGGTTAAATAAATGCACAGACAACTCGTTTAGCTGCAGTAACATTGTAACGAAGAGCGATCAAAATTCCTCTAGAACAATATGAGAAATTGAGTCAATTCTAGGAAGCTTTTGACTTATAGGATGTACTTAGTATTTTACACATGGCTTTTCCATTTTGGCTTAATTTTTGTTAAATAAAAAAATGACTCCCAGGCATATGTTTGTGTTGTTGTGTTGAATTGTATTTACCCAATTTTAAGACCTGCAACAGGCATGTTTTTTTTATGTCCAACCCCCACATCTTTTTTGAACATGGAGACTAACAAACACCTGCACTAACATAGCAGTTGAGTAGTGGGGGAAAGGAAGGGCCATTTTACCCACCCAGAGAGAGTGAGGTCAAGTGTGCTTTCTGGGACTCCCTGTCATGGATGGCTGTGGACTCACAAGGGATTTCCCAATGATTGGCCCAATGCTTAAACTGTGTGCTACCCTGGCCTCATTTTGTTTATTTTTGAAGTTCTGAAGGTTAGAAGAGTAGATGTGACAATCATAAGTAATGTAAATCAAAAGCAAGTACAATTATTGACATTGCTATTTACTCTGTTATTAACTAAGTAGTTGTATTTGAACAGTCCACATAAAATAAGTAAAATGCACAACCTTAACAACAGTCTGGAATGTGTTTTATCCATGTTAGGCTGGTGAGGAACTCAGGATGCTTCAATATATTGGTCAGTGTTGTTCACAAGGGAGAACTGTTTCTTGGCAAGACTGGAGGTTTGACAGGAAAGGCTTTCATCTTCATTTGACAGCTGCCTGTTATGAGACCTGAGCCACCTCCCAGCACTCCCTGAGGGGCCATAGCAAAGACAAACTGTGATAAAGGCACCAGCTGCACCTATAACCTGGCCCTGTTGTGGCCAGGGCAAAGATTTATGTGGACACGAAATTCAAAATTTTGAACACTGCCAATGGCCTAAATAGGGCCCCAGGGCGACAAGCAGAAGCAACCCGAGGCCTGGCCTCCATGGCACATGCCACGTACAGATAAAGTTCACTCCCCTATATAGACAGCACCCGCTGGGCCCAGGACAGAGAGGCTATTTCAAAAGCTGTTAATTAACGCTGACACCTGGGCCCTCGCCCGTCTTTTCGCGACCCACAACGTGGGGAGAAAGGCTGTCATCTTTTCATGACTATGTCACGGACGGCGAGCAAGTGCGTGCCAACAAAACACTATTCATCATCACCACAATGGCATTGGATGAAAGAGTGTGATGATGCAGTGCTTGATCAAAATAGGGTGTGATGAGAAATAATGACATTTATGATACCACGCAATAGGACCCTGGTTGTGAACAGCCATGATGAGTAATATAAGCAACTCTACAGCATAATGATGCATCACAAGCACTGATGTCTCCCGATTTTGTTTTAATTAAGACAATAGCATGACTCACTCAATTCAACTGAATGTTTTTCCTCATAACCATACGGTATTGTGATGAAAATATCTCATTGCAAATCAAAGGCATCAGTGAAAAGCCTAAACATTAGCTTTTAACTCTGGACAAAACACCGTAGGAAAAAAACATCCTGTACAGAAGGAGTAGAGGTAGCTTTCTCAAAACATACACGGACTGGTTTTCTTGGAAAAAGTCCATTATTAGTAGCCTCAGACTGTGTGGAGGCCAGGCTGGTCACACTTGAACAGGCAGTTAAACAAGTTTAGCCTATTTCCAGGTTACAGATTATATCCTGTATCTTTTATGAGAAGTTAAGTTTTAACTGGGTTAAAACTTGCCTATTTTGATACACAGTACACATTTCACTGAAGTCAAGTTGACCTGATTTAAATGACAAGGCTTATTTATAAGGCATACTGTAATATACAATAATTAATTATAACATAAAAAAAGCAATTAAAATAGTCATAAGTTGGCATATGTCATAAACATTCAAAAATAAAGTTGAATCACAGTATTAGAAATGCTGTACACATTTTTTGGAATACAACAGATGGTGTTAATAGTGGGTTAGTTTTATATTAAAAACTAGCACTTCCATTCAGTCATTTATTACTGTGGCCAATGACAATGGCCACTTGTCAATGCCATAGTGAGTAGGAACATTGATCACTGGGCACAAGAAAGGAATATTTTCTGGACAAGGTACCAGTCCATTGCAGGGTTAGGGTTATAACCCTAGTCACATATCAATACACCTCACATCCTACACCCCATTCTCTCTCTCTCTCACTCACATACACACACACACACACACACACACACACACACACACACACACACACAACAATTTAGTGTAACCATTTTACCTACTGTGCGTTTTTTGGAAGGTGGGAAGACACCAGAGCACCATTTGGAACCAAATTCCTTATGGTTCCATGGACAAGATAAGTGCTACTTCCTCCTATGTACACTTAACACCCCTCAAACTAAGGAATACTGACCCACCTTCACCTACCAGTTCAGTATTATCATGAAAATGGTCATATTTCATATATCAATACACAAACACATCAGCAGCAATACAAAAAGGTAACACACACCAGGGCGCACCCCCACACTGGCTTGCGATCCCCACGCTGATCAGATATCTACCCCCATCTCAAGGTGAGGTCATCAAGACATGTCAACACCCTTTGAACTTTTACTGGTTTATGACTGACACATGAGCCACGCTAAAAATCACTGCTCATTTTCATCCCCTCAGCCCTTCAAAAATCATACAAGACTAAAATGAAACTGTACAAACATTTTGGCAGAACTTTTCAGGAAGTTACATAGAAATGCCTATCTTTACAAAATGAGAACGTTGGCTTGCTTGGGGCCCTGAAGGCTACAATGTGTGACACTTCTTCAGCGCTGTACCGCCGCGGAGAGTTTTATCCTCTTACCAAATGAAGTTGAGAAGTTTGCACCATTATTTTTGCAGCAGGGCGGTGTGTCAAATACAAATTAAAACACTGTATAATGATCTGTTGAATAAAAAAAACTGGTAGAAGCAGAAAAAAAGAACCATGTTTTGAGGCTGATTTATTTGCACAATGAATATCAAAAGACTTGTAGCTACAGTCCAAAACTAAAGTAGCAACATAAAATTGAATACATTTGAATACATTTGTAGTATGGGGGGGGGGGGGGGTGTATAAACTTGAACATGGTAGTCTCTACACCACCACGTCAGTGTCACTGTAGAACATAATACTGGTCCTCTGTGTCAAGAGACGGGCAGACAAAACAGATGACGAAGGGGGCGGAGGTAAACACTGGGATCGAAGATTTAATAGTAAACACAAAGGACAAAACAAACCAAACACACTGAACCACAGACATTCACTGACAACATCTGCAGAGAACTGACACAGACAATGATGGTACAACAGGTCTTAAATACAACACAACATTGGACACACCTGAAACAACTGATTACTAAGGGGCAGGGTCACAAGTGAGACACAGATGGTGAGAGGTGGAGCAAGGGAGGAGACAAGGACAAAACAAACACAACCCATGTGTTTAGGAGCACATGGGGACAAACAAAAACTGGAACAAGACAGGAAGACAGAGGTGAACAAGACTGACGTGACACCCTGATTACTGAAGAATAGGGTGAAAGGAGGTTTACAAAGTATGCAGAGAAACAGATGTACTACAGTCTGTAATTATAGAAGTACAAAGTGCTCCTACATGATGCACAGTGCTGATATAATGGACAGTGAGGGTAGATAGAAGGATGTGGACGTGGTCATAATGTTATGGCTGATCAGTATATGTTAAGAAAAGGTTAAAAGGTTTCTTGGCTGCTACTTGCTGGTTTGGTATACTGAAACTAATTCTGACAGACACTAGAAGGTGCAGTGAGAAAAAGGGTACAACAGTTAGAACAGGGTACTACAAAAAAAGGCAGAGTGAGACAAACAGAGGGTATAAAAGAGAGATCGAGGCAGATGGGTCTGGGCAGCAGAAAGAATGATTGGGTGAGAATATATAAACAGTGGGTGTCAGAGCTACAGCACAGCTGACCCAGAGCTTGTGGATGCTCTTCGAGTCTATGGTTTAACCTGACCCCACATACAAGCAAACCACACACATAGCTCCACATTGCCTGACCTGTGTCTGCATTATTATCACATCTGCTGTCATGGTTGCATTGGTTACATGACACATTGCATAATTTTCACTACTATTTACCTTTATTACGTGAATACCTTGATCCATTAAAACTCTCCTCTGTGAACTGCAGTGTGAAGATGCCCACATAACACAATAAAATTATTTAATAGGTCAGAAGTCAATATTGTACACTTCTGTGCCTTTCCATATCATGTTCAATCAACTGGATTTACCACAGGTGTACTCGGATCAAGCTGTAGAAACATCTTAAGGATGATCGGTGGAAACAAGAGCTTTATTTTGAGTGTCATGACAAAGGCTGTTGAATTATGTTCATGTTATATTTTTGTGCAAAATTTCAAACAAACCTTTTTCAGTTGGGGTATTGTGTGTATATGTGTGTGTGGGGGGGGGGGTGGTGTGATTGTGATTGTGGGTATTGTGTGTAGGATTTTGATGTAAAAAATGTTTTAATCCAATTTGGAATAAGGATGTAACATAATATAATGTGCAAAAAGTGAAGCACTGTGAAATGGGTATATGTGGAGAGAAGAATAAGAGCAGGAGAAAATAAGTTAACATGCCAAAATAGAAGAAAGGGACAGTGGAACCACTTCAGTGCATCAGATTTCATTTTTATTAGAACTGCAAACGATTAATTGGAAACAGTCCCCTGTATGCATGACCGTTACACTCCTGATAGCCAATCACAGTTGGTTTGATGCATATCTTTCCTCTGTTTCATTTTATTATTGTTTTTACATCAAGTATAAAAGACAGAGAATATAAACATAAAGGCCTAACACATTACAAACATTTGTTAAGTGTCCTCAAACCCAACAAGTGTGAATGTTGATAAGCTATCTCGTGGACATTGCGTCTCTTCACCTGTGTAGGTCTGTAGTGAAAAACATCACCAGATGTTTATGTCCTAAACTCAAAGTTCATTCTGTTCATTTATCCACTGAGGCAAACAGAGTCCATAGGTCTGTGCCAAAACAAGAGCATTAGACAGGTCTGGAAAGACTAGGGGGACACGTCCCAGGTGTTCCAGGCAGCCGCTATTTCCACTAATGTGTTTGCTGGCTGCCTGCTCTGACCACACCCATAGAACCTCTCTGTAAAGCATTGGCATGAAGCCACAGCAACTCCAAACTCTTTGGGCAAGGTTTGCTGATTCATGAAGCATCTCATGTTTCAGATGCAACTTCAAAATCCAATAAAGCCTTCACAAACCCTTTCAATCTGTCGATGGAGAGCGCACTATTAGAACCCAGTAAATGGCTGTGCAATCTTCCTGCTAAGCCATTAATAGCTGCTCCTTAAGATGGAATGATGGGAACTGAGAATGAAGCCATTTTTCATCAGATACTGCTCTCGATCCTTTATTATTGTATAGTGTACACTCTGTGCACTTTATGCATCAATAGTTCATGACTGTAGGACACTACAAACTAACAAGATACCATAGCTAAATGATATTGCAAATTCAACCACAGGGGAAAAAAAACAAAGAATCTTATGACATGAAATTATATACAAATCAGGATGCTGCTAGAATCTAATTAATTAATGCACCCTGGTCAAATCAATGTGAAGATCAAATGATCTCCAAAAGGCATAAAGTGAAGGATGACATATTTAATCTGTATTTTAAGCTTTTTTTTCATCTTTTACATTTTTAAAATAACAAAAAAGATGAAGGGCCCAAAGCAAAAGATTTGGGTACTCTGCATGATTAGTACCTATTAGCACCCCCTGTGGCAAATATCACTGTTTATACTGTATGCTGCCAGCCTAGAGTCTTTCAGTTCTTGTTTGAGGGAATGCTGCTTAGGGGAACCCATGGTTGCTCTTTTTTGGGACAAGGTTAGAGGAGTATGGGAAATAATAGAGTGTTAACATTTGCGTCACCTGGCCTTTCCTTACAATTATTATGAAAACGTCATAACCCTAACTAATTAAGGGGTTAATTAAAGGCCTCTTTCAAACTTATCCGTGTACTCAAATCTCAAAGGGTTTCCATACTTTTACAAGGTACTCTTTTCTTTTTTTCACTCTAAAATTGTACAAAACCAAAATAATGTTGCTTAAAATGTTGAAAGGTGTTTTTTCATCTTCAACATGCTTAACTGTTTACAGTAATAGTAATTTTGACCAGCGTGCCCAAACGTTTTGCATGCCACTGTATGTGCTACAGAGATTATATTGATATTTTTTTTTTTTTTATATTGATTTGATATTTTTATTCAGATTTTCAAGATAAGTAGCTGTACTACAGGCAAATACTAAGCCAGCTTGCTCTTAGATATCAATAGTTTTGCAAACACACACACACACAAATAAAATAAAAAAAACTGAATCTGAATATCCCTTATTAATTTTGTTATGTTTATATGTATCAGTGTTATTCCTCCTTAAGAGTTCTATTCTGAAATTGAAACTCTGTGTGAACAAAGAATTCTCATTTTCATTTATAACCCAATAAATGGGTCAGTGACATCATCACCCCCCCCCCCCCTCTCACACTGAAAGGTTTCTTTGGTATTTAAGCTGGGATTTAACTCAGTTGAAAACTCAGGAATCTTGTCCGTTTTGAGCTGGATTACTCTCAGAAAGGATGTAGTAATAGACGTGTATCTATAAGTTACTCTATAAGTTACTCTGTACGTTACTCTGAGATAAAAAGCCTGAGATAAAAAGCTTTATTAAACTTAGGGTTAACATTTAAATCAAGTGGGTCCGACCAGCAACAGTTTCAACAGGGACAAAAAGATGCTGGCACATAATAAGCAAAGTAACACCCTATGAATTCTCCAGACAGGATATGTTTCTGCTACTGCAAAACAGGTTGCAATACTTACAGCGAGCTCTTGATATCGACTTACAATAACACTGAGACACTGGCCTGAATTTTTATAATGATTTGAGGACTGATTTATTACTGCATGTTCCATTGTGTGGTGGGTAGAACGTCTAACCTTGTGGTGAACCAGTCGTGCTGCTACTAAACATCATCCTGTAAGTGACCTGGGCTAAATATAGACAGGTCATTCAGTGCAGGGCCTTTGTGCAGAGACAGCTGCATGCTGTTTGTTCTGTAGGGGCAGGTAAACACTAATTTGATTTCAAAACACAATCACCAAGGCAACTGAGAACTGGCAAGCAGCCACCGTCCCAGACCACTGTGAGAGATGGTCCTACCAGTCGGTTCCTTTTGAAGAATCTCTTGAATGTCCACAGGTGGGGAAACCAATGCTGGCACACTGCATTTAGGCTGGCCAGCTCCACAACCCTATTCTCGTGCTTGAACAATGCAGCCTTCCACATGGCTAATCAATGTGCACAATGAACAATAACAGACAAGGCAAATGAACGGAAAAGGAACATCTCAGAATGCCTCGCGACTTTCTGTCACATGGGGGTGTCTGCAAAAGCAGAGGAGAATAGAGGAGCACACAAATTCTGGCTTCGTCCATAAATGTCTGTCACTGGGTTGGAAAAGCTTTAAAGACCACTGCCAAAAACTGAACTCAGCCTACACTGCTACTACAAACACCAGAATTAAAATGCATGATTGAACTGAGTGAAGAAATGGTAGAACTGAAATCACACAAGCCTGATGTCTGGTACTGATAGGATTATCCAAAACAGGTAGCTTTGGTTTACCAGAGAACCATTTTCAATTTAAAATAAAACATCAGTCTATGACAGATGTATGGACACTCGAATGATATCCCAGCAAAATAGAGTAGAGAATGGTACAGGAACATTCAGCAGTGGTTTTTAAAGGTTCCAAGGAAGTTAACCTGTAACATTATAGGAACATTCTGAAAGTGTGACAAAATAATAATTCACAATATTATTGGAACATTTCTTACATAACATTCCCAGTTAGGACAAATTAACATTACGGAAATAAAGTGACTTAACATATAATACTTAACATATAATAAATACATTACATTAATTGCATTAGTTGCATATGTCTAACAAATGTGAAAACTCACATTAAACTGTGAAAATAAAAGAATAAACACGCAAAAAACAAAACCCGCAAAAAACTAGACAGATTGATCATGTAACATTGTACCAACCAACAAATTGTACCTGGGATGAGTTTCAACTATTCAGCTTAGAGAATTAGATCATTTTAGTCACTTGCTGTAATAAATGGAGGTTCTGTTACAGTTGAATTGTACATGTAATTTAGGCTGTAACCGAGTTTTATCCTGTGGCTTGTCACTTTGCATTTTAATAGAGTGAGCAAAATGGATAATATCTGATGACAGTTGGGGAATGTTTACGAGGAATAGAAGCACTAAAATTATTGTGTAGCTCTGACTCAGTGCCAGTTCCTGCAAGGTAATTCTAGGTTGTCAAGCAATTAATTATAAATATTTTTCATTTTCCACTTTTTATATTCACACTAAGACTGCTGAGAACAGCGTATCATCTTCTGGAAGGCTGCCATGCTGGGGTGGCTTGAGGAGAAAGTAATGGCAGGCACCAGTACCCCTGAAGCAATTTGAGGTTAAGTGCCTTGCTCAGTGGCACAGTAGAGGAAGCACATAAGAGCATTTGAGCCTCATGTTGTCAGTCCCTGGTGCACAAGTCGGGATCAAACCACTGAGCCTCTGTGTCCCTGAATTAACCACTATAGTGTATTATGTCTCGTGTGCTTGGTATACTCTCATGTGCTAACCATGGGAGTTAAGAACAGCTACTGTGTATATACTTACTCAAGGTCACTTATTTACTTGCATGAACATGAATATACCCATTTAGACTTTCCTTGAACCACAAGGGGGGCATCTGGAGCCTAATCACCTTACAAACTTCCTCCTTTGTCTTTTGCTTATTGTCTCCATCAAACACTTTCCCACATTACCCATGGTCACTTGAGGGTATCATGGTTCTCTTAATAGTAGTAGATGTTCCCTTCCCCATCTAGGGGAGTGTTCTGAATTGCCCTTTAAGCTGAGACAGCAAACCTGACCTGACAGTGGCAGTAACCTCTACTATCTAACATATCCATTCTTGGTCTTTGTGAGACTAATTAGATTTTATCGAATGGCACACATTAAATATCATATAACAGATTTGATGTGGACCATTCTCAGCACGTTCTCATACACAACATGGTAGAGGTATGTTAGAATTTATTGAGTTTAATTACTGCTGGATTGGGTATAGTCTTCTTCTTCTTCTTCTTCTTCTTCTTCTTCTTCTTCTTCTTCTTCTTCTTCTTCTTCTTCTTCTTCTTCTTCTTCTTCTTCTTCTTCTTCTTCTTTTTCTTTCAGCTGCTCCCTTTAGGGGTTGCCACAGCGGATCATCTGCCTCCATCTTACCCTATTCCCTTTCCCCTCTACTGTTACACCAACCATCTCCATGGCCACCTTCCTCTCTCCCTGCCTTCTAACCTGCCTTCCTCCTCTCCTCCTTGACAGTCTTCAACCTACAGTAGTCCAATTTCCACCGGCACCCTGCTGGTCAACAGTTGTTAACCCATGCCTCAGCCGATCTGGTCGGATGTCTCTGCATTATAGTTTTATGCCGGATTCCCTTCCTGAGGCAACCCTCACCATTTATCCGGGATTTGGACCAGCACCAGTAGTGCACAAAGTACACCCCTAATGGCTGGTTTGGGTTGAGGATAGTCTACCAACCAAAAACTCCATTATCCTGTTGAAGAGTCTGTCTTAGGATTCTCAAATCAGAAGGCCATGTGTTTTTTAACAGAAGTGCTGTCTACTCATTAGTGTAATTAGGGGGTAATTAACAGCCTTAATGTCCTCATAAAAAGCAGCTTAATCTCCTGATACATTTGTTTGATGATTCAAATGCAGCTTTGTTGACATATAATGAAATAACAGCCTTGATGAACAGTAGACTCAGTAATGCTTATGAATAGAATAGCAGCACTGGCTCATTTATTTAGAAGTCTTTCAAAGAATTTCTTTCACACATATCATGTCTTTCTAACTCTACTGATCCAGAAGAACAGGAAATGTCATTTTTTAAATAAGGATGTTCATAACAGCTTCATGTACTCTGCTGTTATTATCCCTTAAAAGGAAAATATATAAAACACTAAAATCCTATTGGCCAGATCCAGTAGGCTTTCATTTCCAATGACATTAAATCCCAGTTTAAATGCCAAAGGAGCTTCCAGTGCATGTTTACTGCTCTGTCCATATGTACATACTCAACCTGCATGCAGACTGTGACTGATCAGGGGGTGGGGCTGACAGAGAGGGGGTGGGGCTAATGATGTCCCTGACAGATATTAGGTTATAGAGGAAAACAAGATGAGAGGGGTTGTTTATGCTCTTTCTTTGTTCACACAATGTTCAAATTTCACACTAAAAGTCCCAAGAAGCAATACTTTGGATACATACATAACAAAAATAATGAAGGACATTCATATACATGCACAGTTTGTCTAATCCCTGAAGAGAAGTACTACCAAAAGAATAAGACTCTCTGGAGCAGATAAACATGAACCTAATGGAACCATGCTTAATATCAGGGCCTAGAGGGGTATAAATAGGTAAAGACCCCTCCCAACATCCTGACCTGACTTACACTCTTGTCACTGAATCCAGTCAAATCCTCACAGCAATCCTCTTTTAATACCCTTCATTGTTTAAAAGAAATCACAAAATGAGCAGGTGACCAAAATTTCTGCCTACACTCTCTGCACAAAGAAGATTGTGTCCCTAAAGTATTCCAAATGTAGTCATTTCATTTCATTTTACTTCATTTGTTCTGCTTTAGCTAATCTAGATGCAAAACTAAGTAGCATTTGTGCTTAAAATTGATGAGAGTGCTAAATGACCACATGAAACATTCACTTACTAAAATTATTTAAACTCTTGGTATTGGATTGCAGTCTCTTGTCTGAACTGGATCTTAGTGGACAGCATGAGGCTTAGCTCTCCTAGCAGGTCCTATGATGGGTCAGGAGGCCTTGACTTGTATGCTGGCCCTCTGATCCCCTGTCCCTGATTCCAAGCTGCCCTTCTCCCGAGTGCAGGCGGCCTAAAAATAACACAGCTTCCACTTGACTGACTTAGCAGTTCCTGCGAATCACAGCAGCCCCTAATCTTGGCCTCACACGCTCCTAATATGGTGAGCAGCCTGGCCCAAGCCGCTGGCTTCTCAATTTCTATGGAGAGTTAATTATCCTGTCACCGCTCAACCCTAGTTATTTGGATTGATGGCATTCATCAGAACCGGAAAAAACACAAATAACACACCACAATTCCAGGACTTCTTTGACTGGTCTGGTCTATAAGAAAAGCAAATCTGATGCCTCATTGATACAAATAAAATAAATCTCCTCTAATTACCTTTAACCTCTTCATAATGTTGTCACAACAGACCAGGTTACATTATCTAAATCATAAATTATCTGAATAGCTTTGTTTTCATGAATGTAAAATACAATTTTAATAGAACAAAAGTGCATTTCTGCAGCCTGAATAAGAATATGCTCATAGCATCACAGTGTTTTTACACTGCAGGGTTAACTCAAGGTGTTATGGAACCTGTAATGACGGTGGTGCTGACGGTAATGCTGACCCTACTGCTGACGACAACGACATGGATGATCACCTGTTGCTGTTGACCCCATTCCATAACCCAGGCAGGGTGAGTCTGGCAACCCAGTGCAGAAGGCCCAGGTACTCATTTAAAATGGCATATGAATGTCCTCTGTACCACGAGATTTCTGCCTGGTGCAGCTGTGATCCTCATTCAACCTGGCCTATGAAGCTCACGGCAGCAGAATCTTACTGCAGTAGATTAGCACTTTCAGCTATCTACATCTGCAGCAAGCCACACAGCATCCGTCACTGTCCAGTACAGTCTGATATCCTCTGCCCACTAATGCACTACATCCACAAGTGTACTACAAATGAGGAAAGGGTGTCTGCAAGGTCGAGAAGACTGATTGGCAGAGAGTATTTATTTGTCTAATAATATTAATAATATAAATTTAATTTCATTCATTTCTAATTATGTTCTACTGTCTGCTTGGCTATTGTAGTTTTTAGTTCAATAATTAAAAGCATAACATCAGCTCTTTATCAGACATAAACCTGTGACTTATAGGGTGAGTTGCCCTAATTGCCTTTTTCAGTGTTGGTCTTCTTTAAATAAATAAAGTCAGTATAAAAGTCATTTCTCAAGCTTGGTCCTGGCAGCCCCCTGTCCTTCACATTTTAGTGGATTTCCTGCATTAATGCACCTCTGAAAGGGCTTGTTAATGAGCTCATTAGTTGAACCAGATAATCCACTAAAATGTGCCAGGCAGGGGGCACCAGGACTAGCTTGAGAACACCAGCTGTACTGATATCAAAATCACATGATGCCCAGTCTTAGATTACAGTGAAACTTCAAACAGTATGCAGCCCCATGCAAAAATATCCCACATTAGGCTTTGTGTGTGACTTTTAGCTAGAGGAGTTAGTAAATGTAAACTAAAGTTTAAGAGCTTTTGGGTTGGTTCAGGCAATCAGTTAACCCAATTAAATATCTATTGGGGTTTTTTCTGTACAGCAAATAATAACTGGAATGCCTGTTATCAGTAGATATTTTGACTACACTTTCTATCTTTTAGAGTGAAATATTAATATTAAATAGTAATAGAAATTGTAATCTATCAGATTAGCAGCTTTGTGAATGATGTAGAGGCAGATCCAGTTACAGGAAGGGGGGACTGTCTGGGGCCTTGCCAATGTGCCAGAAAATAATAAATAAACAACAGCAATAAAAAGTAAATAGCTATAAAACAAACCTGCTGGTCATGTTCATGGTTGGATAAACTTTGTGCAATCTGCAATTTTGAAAATCAGTCAACATCGACATTGCAATGTTATTTCAACATTGTTTCAATGTCACTATCAATGTTATACCTAAGATTTTTCTGGTGCAATGTTGGTTTATATGTTTTGTGAACTCTTCCAAATCCATTAACGTTTTATGCTGCTTCAGAGGGTTTTTTAAATGTTAAAGCAAAAATATTTCAATCACATTTCAAGATTGAAGGTCATTCATGTGCCAGCTGGGAATGGCCAGAAGGAAAGTGATCATCAATATGAGATGCAGACAGGGTGAGAGAGAGAGTTTGACAAGTGAGAAATGGCTACAAAAGAAGACAAAATGAGAGGCAGCATGATGGTCAGTCAAAATGAGGCAGATGAGTGATTGCTATTAAATAGCTATTACCAGAAATTGTATCTCTCCAGTAGGAGTATATTAATATTTCAATCAGTGAGGCTCATTTGGTTTGTGGTTTTTCACCCACAAGGCTCCTTGCATATTATGTGACCTTGGCAGCAGTGTTTATGAGCAGCATGTTGGTTAATAAAAATGTATTTCAAATGGTTGTGTCTTACATTGGACTGCACCTACAGGTTTTTCTTTCTTGTTCCCACATTCCTGATCCCAATAATTATGTAATTAACAAGCTTATCCTGAGCTCAAGTGGGTGTGCTAAACAAGAAGACACTACATTGTGCTGGACAGGTAGTACTCCAGGACCCACCATCTTAACCTCTTCTAACCAATAACTACAACCAGCATTCTAAGGACACACCAAGCATGGGAGACAGAGCAGGTGTCCCTTCCAAAAGAGATGTAAGGTGTACAGTTATGAATTCACATCCTTCTAGCAACTCTTGGCTTGCAGACATTTGCACACTGCCATGTCATCCTGGTTGGAGGGGGACCTCAGGGTTATATCATGTGCTGTCTGACTAGGATACCTCTGGCAGTGTCAGTGTTTTAGAAGTGATGGGCCAACATTTAAGGCGCAGGAAGCATTTGTTACTGTCCTGTGCACTTTGATATCCACTCTCAGAATCCTCAATCAGCTGGCTTCTTAGAAAGCCAAGGCTTTGCGTGGCTAAGGGGCAATTTGCCATGAGGCTGCCACTGGGGAAGAGTACGAAATGTACCCTCTATGTCAGATTGACAGGGGGCCCCCGGTCCAGGCAAGGGCAGTGAAGCAGAGACATAAAAGCCACAAACAGTGGAAGGGGATTTCAGTCTGGCCTGCAGCAAATGCCTCCCGAGGTGAGAGCCGGTCATTAAATCAACTGACTAAAAAGGGCTGCAGGTCCATGAGCGTTGAGGAGTTAAACACTCTCTGCTTCTTTTCTCGTCTTTCATAAAGGATAGCAAAACATTTCCAATACCTTTGTGATTAAGGAGACATAATTAAAACAAAACCATCCTCCCCAAAATGACAGCAGTGAAGCTTAATATACAAACATCTACATCTCTCCTATTATAACATAGAACTGTCACTAACAATTATAGTAACAGTAATAAATTAATTGAATGTTATTAAGGTGATCACCTGAGATACCTTATGCATGCTTTATCTTCAAAATCATTTTGGTTCCATTGACTGTAACAGGGAGAATGGCATCTCTATCATTGCAAGTCTAGGCTCACCACGTTAATTGCATTATGGAACTGCAGTGGTAAATCTAGAAATAATACTCTACAGTAAACATGCTTCTTTCTCTTTCAGGGTCATTTCTGTATAGCTCAGCTTATAAAAACAGTGCAGTCCCCCAAAATGTAAAACCCTTGTTTTTAATGGAGATATGAACACTGATGCTGCATCCAAGGAATCTGAACTGATCTGTTTCATTCCTGTTCAGTTCTTTCCAAGCAAGATATCAAATAAATCTATATCACTTGAATTTATTTTAATGTCTTTAATATAAGTTATTTATCCATTACACCTCTTTAACTAGTAAACATTTACAACATAACTTTTATTTGACCTCTTGCATTTTTTATTTAGAGTGTTACATAAAACATAAACTTCAGTCTAGGTCCAGTGGTTGTCAACAATGCTATCCTTAGATTTTCTATTAAAATCAAATCACATTTATTGCTATAGTGATTTTTACAACTGATATTGTTGTAACACAGTTTTACATAAATCCAACAATAAACTGAAAAAAAAACCAGATACATAATGTCTTGGCTAATTACCAGCATCTCTGGTAAGTGATAAATTTGTTTTTGATCTTTGTTCCTGTAAAACATAGTTGTGAGTCACCATCATTCATATCTGACTCCAAACCACCTCACACATTAAGAATACACTCTTGTGTCTCACTGAAACCAGTCAGTCCAGATCATTTCATTACCTTAGCTGTAGTCGTGACTGTGTCTGACTGCCCCGTGCCAGTCTCTTTGATTGGATCTGTGCCGATTATACATAATTAGAACAGTCTGGTGTTCTTTTCAGTGCAGCCAGAAGACAACTGTACTGCCAGACTCACTGTACTGCTGAAATGGCACTGGGGAGGTGAGAGAACATTACAAATATAAGTCTTGTCATTTCGGTCTGTCAAATCAGTAACAGCCCAGGCACTAAGTTGAGTTCAGATAAACCTTCAATATATAAATATACTATAAATACTGTACATCATTGACATGCAAAGATCTTCAAAATGGCAACTTTGCAGTAAATGTCTTATATGTGTTAAATTACAGTAGTTAAAAGATTGCATTCCAAATCATTTTCTATTGGTCTATTCTTCATGAAAATTTGATTTAATTAAAAATAAAAAAATCCAGATTAAAATTTTGTAAAACTGTTAAAATGGCATGCACAGCACAGCAGTGATATTCAGTATGTAAATAAACTGCACATGAACTGAAAACTGTAGTGTTTCTCAGTCCTACTCATGAATTGTCCTGCAGGTTTCAGAGATTCCCCTAGTTCCAGCACATCTGATCCAAATAAATAACTCTTGCTGGGATGAACTCTAAAATGAGCAGGGCAGTGGAATTCCAGGATTGTGAACCACTGGACTAATGGATCAATTAGAAATAAATCACAACAAGGGGGCAACATTTAAAATGAAAATTCTGCTTCAACTTAATGCTACAGCTTGTCTAATTCTATTGTAACGGAACACCAAACTACACGAGCTTAATGTGTTGTACAGACAAGATGCATCGCCTTTGCTATGCGTTTTTGAGAGCCAGGTTTTTAGACTGTGTTAAAAATTGGAACCATTTACTCCAACTATGGAAATTTAGCCATAGCTCATTTTGAATTGATTTTGTGATGTCACAAGTGCCAACTCATTTACGTATATACATCCAGCCTATTTACATATATACTGCTTTTAAAATGGAGCATATGGACAAAAGTATTGGGACACTTACACATTACACTTACTGGAGCTTTTATCAATCAATCAATCAATCAATCAATCAATCAATCAATCAATCAATCAATCAATCAATCAATCAATCAATCAAAGATTATTTTTATAGTGCTTTTTACAACAAAGTGAGGAATCATCCTCCTCTGAATGACACCGGATAGCACAGACATAGGCATAAAAAGTTTTAGAACAATAGAGAACTGTAGCTAGCTTTGAGTGTTGGTCACTTGCACTGTGCACTACACTCCTCAGCATTTGGCAATCCAATTCTGTGGTCTGACACTGAGGTGTTGTAGTTCCTAAATGCTTCCAGTTACTATTCCGCTTACATCATGGAATATCTCATGGGATGAAATGACACCAAATGTCCTGTTGCAAAGGTGGCATCCAATTACAGAACCACACTGGAATTCTGTGAGATTTTTAGAATGATTTTGTACACATGTGACAAAATGATTAAACGAAGCACCTGAATTCAATAATGAAAGGGGTTGTCCCAATGCATTTTGTCCATACACTGTATATCAATCATAAAGATAGCTACAATCAATAAAGAGAGGATGGAAAATGATCACATGAAACTGCATAATTCACACAAAAACTAACCCAGCTACCTCCGCAAGCCAGGAAACCTGGTGCAACTCTACTGACCCTAAAAAAAAACCTCATTTTAGGCCCAGAACTGGAGATATAATGAGCAGATATGGACACAGACCTTTTGATTTGTTTGGGGAATACCTCTGGTGCTTGTTTCCAATGCTTGCTTTCAGTTCAATGTGCATTCTTCTGCATTCCAGCACAGTGACATCAGTCGCTCTGTTTGTTTACAGAGGCCTGTCACATGGGCCTTCTTCCCACAGCAGCTCAGCCTGAAAAACAGGCAAGTAAGTACTGTACAGGAAAAGAAATCACTACCACCGCAGTTTTAAATGTATTCAATATGTCCAATTTTACAACATCCATCCATCCATTTTCTGAACTGCTTATTCCTGAATAGGGTCACGGGTGAGCCGGTGCCCAGCCGGCAACTCTGAGCACAAGGATGGGAAACAACCCTAGACAGGGCGCTAGTCCATCGTAGGGCACACACACACACTAAGGGCCACTTTAGAGTCACCAATTCACCTACCATGCATGTCTGTGGGGGAAACCAGAGTAGCCAGAGGAAACCCACACAAACACGGGGAGAATGTGCAAACTCCACACAGAAACTTCCCAGGTCACCCCACCCAGGAATTGAACCTTCTTGGTGTGAGGCAACAGCCATATCCACTGCGCCACCGTGCCACCCAATTTGACAACTACTTCACCTACACAGCAACTAACACCAAAAATCAATTGTAGGCCCAGTTCTGTGTGCTCCACTGTGTTAATTCTGCTGACTACGTCACAGACAAGTATTGCTGCAGCCTAAATGTTTAGTTCCTCTTCACTTGAGCGATTTATAGTAATATGAGCACTAACATATGAGCATATGTTAAACTCTTTGTGTGCACCTCTTACAGGCCGTACACTAGATTTTATAAGAATTTTTTGCAATCAGCCACAAGAGCATTAGTAAGGTCTGGTAAAGATGTTTAAATATTTGTTCTGGATCACAAATGCTACTGCCCACTCTGATCCCAAAACTGTGTTCCATCAGTGCAGGCAACAGTTTCACTGCTTCAAAGCCAAATGATCCATATATCAACCTTTTGGACATGTTGGACCAGTTTCCTGGATTTAGATTTAGTTAGTCTTGGAATTTAGGTTCCAATTTAATATGGGAAACCTGTCCTTAGTTTATTGTTAAAATGCTTTCTCACAGTTACAGCTGACATGTAATGGTACACCAGTAAGCCATTAAATTACAACCACATATTGTTTCTGCACTTTAGTGCATTTTAGTAAACTTCACTTATCATACAGGTGCACTTTGTAGTTCTATAATTTACATCCATCACCAAATTGGATCTACATCCAATTTACATCTATAATAACATCCAACATCTGTTTCATACTTTGTTAACCTTGTTTTTCCCCTGTTCCTGAATGGTACAGATCCAGGATTAAAACAGAGCAGAGCAGGGTCATTCTCAGTGCTCAGTGCTGGTGTGAGTGGATCCGACACAGCAGTGCTTCAGGAGTTTTTAAACACTATTAAATCACTTAATTAGATGCTCCTACCTAGTTAGTCCACCTTATAAATGTAAAGTGAGAGACAGGAGCTCCAGTTGTGGAGCTTATCTTCTAGTCCTTTATCAGTGCTCACAGGATGCTGCTCACAGGACATTGTTGGCTGGATATTTCTGGTTGGTGGACTTTAAACACTCCAGCTGCACTGCTGTGTCTGACCTTGTACCAGCCAAACAAACACAAACACGACCATTTCATTGTCAGTGCAGAGCTGCGAATGGCCTTCCACCCAAATAATACCTGCTGTTTGGTAATCCAATCAAATTCAATCATAGGATTTTAACTTGTGTGAATGAGAAGAACTTTAACTTGTAAAGAATCTTCACTTCAAGGGTCTTCTCTGACCTTGATATCTAACCTTGAGCTCTGCTCAAACTGCATACAAGGATGGTGAAGCTAGTTCAGTTTCACCAAACTGCTTCCCTGTTTATTATTGTCTTGTGGATTGCATTTATTCATAAATAAAAACACAGTGGATTTTACAACCTCAGTAAAAATAAAACAGACACAGGCAGCCATAAAACTGAATCAAAACCATGCTTAAAATCAGAAAACAAAATATTTCTACACAGGTAAAATGATTGTACTTGTAATATTTTGTTCAACATGGCATATTAGTTTACATTATTATATATTATATATAATGAATACTGAAGACAGGATTCCTATCCATAAAATTTGAATTCTGACACAATCACAATTCACACATTAAAGGATGTTGTTAGCAGCTACCATCTACCAGATGCAGAAGCAGTTCTGACCTGTTGAACAAACTAAACTAACCCACCCCGTCCTGCTCAGCCTGCCAAGTCTCTACAACAACATCTGCTTGGCTGAACTGCGAAACTGTTGGCAAAACATGGATCCTCCCATACATAACAATCCTTTCAACTGCCACGCTGATGACAAGCAGGAACATTTTGTGCAGTGAAAAGCCACATCCGCTACATGTCCAAAAGTTTGTGGACTCTCCTTTTTATTTGTGCATATTCTTGAAGGTGCTCTCATTTCTGACACAGGTCTTGACTGAGTCATTTTGGAGCAGATCTCTCTTAGTTGGACAGAAGCATCTCATTCCTTGGCTTTGTAAAACTCTTATTTATTATAGACACTGGTGATCCAGCAGCTGTCAGCTCATGGCAGGCCTGTACTTTGGTGGTTCTTGGGTTTTTCCTGACCAATTGAAACCTCTCCAATGTTTTGTCTTTCATATATTATGGAGATTATAAAAGTTGTATCTACAACATTGAACACATCACCAGTGAGTGCACCTTAAAGTAGCTTTCTTTTCTTATTATTTTAGAATTCACTCTCTAAAAGGGCCAGTTACCAACTTTTGGACATGTAGGACCAGTGTTCTGAATTAATTTAAGCCTGATTATGTCAAGTTCCAACATGCTATGGGAAACCTGTCCTTAGTGTATTGTCTCACAGTTACAGTTGACATGTAATGGTAGATTGATAACCTATATTATGACCACATCATTGTTTCTACACTTCGTACACATTTAGTAAACTGTAGTATAAATTATAATTAATTCTCAGTACTTAGTGCTTAGTTGGTCACCTTCTATTCGTTCATCAGTGCTCACAGGACGTTGTCCACAGGACGTTGCTGGCTGGATATGTCTGGTTGATGGGCTTTAAACACTCCAATCCACTTGTACCAGTGCAATAGGCAAAGTGGCTAGACTTACCAATATTTGCAATGTAATTTTTTTTAATGATCCAAAAAGGATTTCTGATTTGTGTCAATTTACAAAATATTTTATCTTTCAAGTATTTTCAAATAAATGTATAATTTACCAAAATAACATGTCAAGATCACAGTTGAAAAGCATACAGAAACTTGATGAATTCACAATGTTCAATATTGACGTTGTTTGTGTGAAATGTGTTTTGCCAGTGATAAGACGTTACCACATGCTCCAGTAGGCCATTTAAGGTCTTTTATAGATAACCCTGTTCTGTTCAAGCTCCAAAGATACTGATTACTGTGTATGTGAAGCTGTGTATAATGAACTATATATTAGAGAGTGTATTCTTGCAATAAGAAATAATGATTTTAGACAATACTTAATGGACATGAAAAGGGTTCATAATGTGTGTTTGTATTATTTTAATAGAGCAACCCCATATATGAATTCTGACATTTGAGTCATTTTGAGTCATTTGGAAGTGGACGAAGGAATAGAAATGCTCCAAAATGACATGGAATAAAATATTCAATGTAAAATTAATGCCTTCAGGATTTCATTTTAGGTGCTGTAGGGAGGAGGGGCCGCAAACTAAAGTAAGACAAAATGTAAAAGGCTTTAAGTAGTTAATTACATAACTACATAGTTTCAAAGTTGAGCTTCCATTTGCATCTTGCCCATGTCCACAACAATGAATGGCTTTTGTAAATTTTGTTTCCCTTGCTTTGTGTGGAAAACTGATAATTGAGCTACAAATACTTTTTCTCCCCTTGTGGACTGTGACTCACTTTTTTGCAGGCTCCTGTTATGAGTGTGCTGGTTACTGAGGGGCCCACTCATTGATATCTTGCACTAGGATATGAATCAACCGCAGCAGTCGAGACCCACAGTTAGTTGGCATTCGTACCGCTCATTAAGTTTGTGGGAGTTCTGTAATTCCTTGCCTGCAAGTAATAAACAACATCCCACGTTTAACCAAGACAAACGTTCTAAGCATACACAATGCCCACACATCTCGGACCACCATAATCCTGCTGCCTTCCTGGTTAACACAGTAAAGATTTGATTCCTGGGTTGTTCTCACTAAGTGGTGCCTTAAGTCTTGCTTGCTCCTTAAGTGTGTAAAGAGTAAAGTCGATTAGGGCTTTGATCATGGAGATTTAATCGCATGCGTGCTGTGTCCAGCATAAGGCCGTAGTCATTCTGAGTTTCAAGTTTGCTGATATGAATGCACAAACCAGCACTACACACTATGCTACACTCGTGTCAAAGACAGTGAGACTCCAAAGATCACAGAAGACTCTGCAACCAAATGAGCTGGGTCAGACTGCTGATATAGGCAACAGCTCCCATCCCCCAATATGAGTGCTTGTACACAAACAAGACACATGCTCAGATAAAGGTTTGGAACTCTAGAAACCCCCTTTATGGTCAAAGGAATACTCTAAATATAACACACAGGGTTGATGGCAATGCTCTGTAATACGCCTGTACATATATGAACCCACATATATGTGGGGTGGAGCACCATCATTTCAAGATTATCTGCTCTAGAGAGTCCTATTCTATTGAAAGTACTTCTAAACACAAACTAGAGAACTGTGTGTGCATTTGCACATCTGTGTCAGCATTGGGTGCAACTTAAAGTAGCTAAAATGATTTATTAGAAGGGGAGTCCACAGATATTTGGACACAGTGTATACAGTCACTGTTGCATTTTTTTTTTTACTTTTTGCCATAACGTGAATAACTGTTCCCTGCAAAATTTCAGAATGAAAGGACCAACAGAAATGCTCAATAAATTATTTGGAATAAAATGGTTGAATTTTTTTTTATGGTTTTAAAAATAACTGCATGTAACAGATAGTGTAAGTAGAGATTTGAGAAAAAGAAAAAAAAACAAGATTTCTGTCAAGTCCCAGAGTTGCTCATATACACAGCTCGGATTATTGATTATTATACAGAATGATTTAGTGTATTATAAAATAGTCTGGAAACCTATTAGGCCTTGTAGTTTTGTTTGTATTGATGAGGACGTCTGCACACAGACATGTGGATTAAAATGTTGCTCTCATATGTATGGTAATGAAATAGCTTATAATATACTTACATACAAATTGCCACTGATTTTAGTAAATTTAGAAGCATTTCTGTTGGTCCATTATTATGATATTTTGACAGAAAGTAAAGGGCACCTGGAACAGAGCTGTACAGTGTCTCTGTAAATAAAACAAATGTCACATGAAGTGATTTTCAGCAGAAACCAAGATTTGCAAAGACTGACATTAAAACTTTTATTATTAATATTTTCCGGCCACAACAATAAAATTTAACAAATGATCACTAGAAAAAAAAGTTTACTTCCATCAGCTGTACAATACATACAGTATCATAAAACTGGCCGCCAAGATTAAAATCCACCACAGAAGTGATGTAGTGTTATCAGCAGCATTTCACAAAAAAAGGAAAACATTATACATATGTACACATCCACATTGAGTTCTTAGTAAATTTCACATATGTACAGTACATCTCTATGTTTGAATATAAATGAGAGTCAACTTTGTTTCCTTATTTAAAGATTCTCTTTTAAAAAAGGACTGACCGAAGTTGACAGTGGGTAGCTAGGTTCAAGATCCTGGGATACCATTTTGTCAAAAAAAAAACAAACAAACAAAAAAAAAACAAAAAAAACAAAACAAAAGCAATAAAGGTATCATCACACAGCCATTTGCTTTGACCTGCCCCAAAGACCCAAAGACGCTACCACAGTATTGCACACCGGGCTGAATGTTGACTCTGTGGCTGTGGGGTTTTGGGGCAGCAGCGTTCACTGCACTAAAGATACATCCAACCATGTCAAACAACAGACATTTGGAGGTATGCTACATCATTCAGACAGTTTAATGCTAAACTCCTACCTTTCCTTCTTGACTGAAGATAAGCATTCTCCAGATATGGCCCTTGAGTGGCAAAAGTGACTTGAGGGCCTCTTCGTTGGCTAAATGGAGAAACCCTGGCTTTTTGTTGCCCCAGCCACGAATGTAGAATGCACTTTGGTATATACCAAATGCCCTGGGTTCATATATTACAAGAATATCACAACAGTCTGAGGTAAAATAGTAAAATGTTATGCTAGAGTAAGAAAAATGTAACCCCTTGAAAGTGATGTTAAGACAAGATGGATGCAGTAGAAAAGACCCATTTCTCACTTAGTAAGAGAAACATACATAGTCATCACTGGGTGAGACATCCCTGTTGGCAAAGGGTTTTCGAGTTCTTATGTCAAATCATGGGATAGAAATTCTGCGTGTCTAAACTGCATATAAAACCTCTCAATTGTGCGGCCACATTCCTCCTAGAACCCACAGTGCAGGTTCCAAGAGGATCTTTGGGCAATGCTCAGACAAGTGCAAGAGGATCACCAATATAAAGAGGATCTTTACAATTTTTTATATTTCTGTATACCTAAAAAGAAGTGAACGAGTTTTAAGGGCGGGGTAATCGCTGTTGGGATGACAAACAAATGGCATTGATAACCAAAGGCACATTGTATTAAACCTAAGGGCACAATTATTCCCCACCACTGTTAATCCACAAAAACAACGTGTAAAGTACAATGTGAACGGCCTGCTAACGTTGCCAGGTTACTGTGCGTTTGCGAATGTACTGTAGATGTCCAGAGGGGTCTGGGCAGTGTGCAGCGCACATCGTACCATGCCAACCAGTAGCAGGGCGAGGGACTGAAAACGCACGAGTGCCACAGCTTTGCTTTGCCAATTTCCAAGCCCAAGGTCCAACCCTTTCCTTTCCCCACCTCACCTCCCACATCCACAACTGGTCGAGAGGCAAAGCACGATTGCTTTTTCATTTGTTTTCCCTCGAGCAGAGTCTTGTTGAAGTAGTAGCAGACAGAATTCTTGTGCATTACATCATAAGTCACTCCACTGATATCAAGCCAACAGCACACATTCAGGCCACAGTTTCTGTTTATATTAGCTCTTCTTGAGAAACAATAATGCAAAATAAATAAGTTAAACTTTCACAAAGCTTTCAGACCCACGTCAGTTCGTTTTCTTCTCACCATACTCACTAATATAAAAAAAAAATATGCTACAAAAATGGCCAGAATTGTTCATTTAAATTTTTTTTCTTTCCAGGTTTGGGTAGAAACATGATGTCACTTTAAGAAGGGAACAAGCTTTTAAGAATTTAAACTCTGGTGGCATACTAGCAAGTCCACACTAGGTAGCTAAATATAGAAAAAAATTGATATGAATTCCAGAGGGTGATCTCTGATTACAGATGACAACCGGATGAGACAACTTCAGCCCTCGCTTGAAGTGGCCCTCTCTGCCACAGTCTTTCCACAATAGTGTTAATACTGGCTCAGATTCAAGTAAACGTCCTGTCAATAAGTGATTAGCACATACCTTTCTAACTCACTGCCAAAGCAGCAGCCTTTAGAAGGGAGAGTAAGAGATTGAAAAGAAATTCAGCCCTATTGCTGTAACTGCCATCTGCTCACTAGGATTAGTTTCACGACATCATTTTGTTCCATGAGCATAGGCGTTAAAACTGTAAAAAAATACCTTTTAAAGAGAAAAGGTAAAGCACCAAAGGTTTTCTCCTAGAAAGTACAACAACGTGATCACAGCAGCTCTTCCAGAGAATAGCTTATAGTTACATACACATCAACCTCTCAGTTACGGCCAAGAACAGTTTTCTCTCAAACCACATAAATTCCTCCTCACCTGCTGTCAGTGTTTTGGAAAGGTAGACCATCCTGAAGTCTCTCTTTTCCTCATTTCAATTTCATAAGGAATGTCAAGAGATATTTAGGCACATACCAAGTCTGTCATGTAAACATTGTTTCTCTCCCTTCTGCCTCTTAACAGTCTAGAACATTCAATTTTCCGCTTCAAATTCCGATACTCTTCTCGTGATCTTCAAGCAATATCTCATCCAACTTTTCATTTCACTGATAAAATGAGCTTGAAATGCTACAAAACTGCAGATCGCATAGCTTTTAGTACAACTTGTTAAATCCTCCTCCACTAATGCACAGTTGAATTGATGGATTCTAAAAGCTAGTATACACATCAAACCAAAACGAACCTCATTTTAAACCTTATGAAAGCCTGTTTGCCTTCTATGCTACAAAATACATGGTAAAGAAACTGATTAGGACCTCATTAGTAATAGACCAGATTGTATGAATGCCCTCTGGGTGCAGCATTCCACACAGTCCTGAGATAAAAACTTAAAAGTGTTGTTCCCTCTTTTTTGGCCATTTTAGTATTTCTAAAAAGAGTGTTTTGAGAAACAACAAAGGTGCTACGAAGCTGTAAATAAGTAGTGAATATGCTTTAAAGACTGTGTATTCCTAAAAACTCTCACACTTGTGAATGCTCAGCTTTCTACAATTAGATCACCATTTAAAGAAAGAAAAAAACAAACAAAATATTAGCATTCAACTGACTAATTTTGGCAACACTGTCCTTTGCTGTATATTCCCATTGGCATCAGTCATTTGTGCCAGGTTAGTCCTTAATTTTGAGGCTGAGCCAGATGTGGGAGGTAATTTGGAGATAGACGTTATAGCACCTGTGCCCTCAGTGATCCGCTTAACGGTTGTTTTCTCCCCAGTGGGAGGTTTTGGCAAGCGTCTTCTTAGCCACGGGTGGCGAAGGGCCTGACTAGGGGTCATGCGCAGAGTCGGGTCCCACTCCAGACACTGCTTGAGGAAGTCAAGAAAGAGGGGATCATCGCAGCCCTTGAGTGCTGTTACCCAATCCTTGCTTCCTGGAGGACCTCGGAGCTTGCCCCTGCGTGACCGACCACCATTTAATGCCACCGTGCCATCGGGCAAAGTCGTGACCGTGCAGTATCGAGGATATCCCTTTGAGCTGATAAAATTTTTGGCTCTCTTAGAGGAATCCAACAGCTTCTGGGAGGGCATTCCCAGTAGCTCTATGACACATGCTAGCTGGTCCCCTTCATCTTCCCCAGGCAAGAGAGGGTACCCTGTGAGTAATTCCGCCAAGATACAACCAAGGCTCCACATATCAATTGGCATCCCGTACCGAGAACCAAGAATGACCTCTGGGGCCCTATAGAAGCGTGACTGGATGTAGGTGTAGACCCGCTGGTGCTCGTAGCAGCTAGAACCAAAGTCGATCACTTTTATCCCGCTGCGTCCCTGCTGCTTCAGGAGGATGTTCTCAGGTTTGAGGTCACAATGAATGATCCTATTTTTGTGCAGGGAGTCCAGACACTGCAAGATGGAATGCGCAAACTTGCGCACCAGTGGCAAGCTGAAGCCCTGAAATTTGTTTTTCTTTATGAGCTCATAGAGGTTCATGCTGAGAAGCTCGAATGTCATGCAGATGTGGTTGCGGAATGTAAAGTTCTCCAGCATGTGGATGACATTCATGGTAGAGTCTTTGTCCTGCTTTCGCAAGTGCTCCAGGATCCGGATCTCCTCAGCCGCTTGCCGGTGAAACCGCTTCTCATTGCGTACCATTTTTAAGGCCACATGCTGGTGGGACTTGTGGTCATAGGCCTTCACCACCTGTCCAAAACTGCCCTTACCAATGACCTTTAGTACCTCATACCTGTAGGATATATGATCATGGGGTACGTGGATATAGGAGCCCTGATCGTCATCATAACCTCCGTTATTGGAGCCCCCAACCACACCTGGCCGTTTCTTAGCATTTGGGCCTACAAAGTAGATTTCAGGGTAGTTGAAAATCTCTTGATGCTCAAACGTTGACAGCTTAGACATGTACTGTTTCAGGGCCTGATCAGAAGTCAAAGGAGCTGGCTTGGGCTTGCTGTCAGTTGATTTGATGGAGGTGGAACTGCCCTGCCGACACTGGGTGGTTTCTTGTTGTCGCTCCGGCAGGGCCAAACCTGCTCGGGTGACTGGCGTCAACCCATTGGGTTGTGTGGTCAATACTGTCCGTTTATTGCTGTTTTCCTCAAACAGCTGTTGAACGTGGATCTGCTGGTGGTTCCCGACATGCAGATGGTCATTCATTGCGTGTTTATTGCCTCCAACCTAGCAAAAACACAAATCAGAAAGGTTTTTAGTGGATTAATCAAAGAACAATACAGTAAACCAATAAGTGAAAGTGACAGACAGGTACGTTTCAGATAATACGCAAAGACATCTGAAGATCTACACAATTTCACAGTTTAAAGCCTTGACTTTCTAGGTAAGTCAAAGCCATTTCATGTAGTCGATATCCGTCACAGCTTTGTTTTAGTCACCCAGGCAATGGCACTTGTCCGCTCTGACGTGTAAAGCATTTAAATCTTGTTCTCAATAGGACAGAGAAAGGTCACTCAGGGCAACAGCTCAGAAACATTAAGAACTGGACAAACCGGCTTGTCTTTCATTATACTTTTTTAGAAGTTAAATAAGATGATATAATGATATACAGGTTGTTTTATGGTGAGTGTTCTTGGTTGGCTTGACCCCAACACCACTTGCAAAGTTCAGTGGAGAGACTGCTGACCAGACATGAAATGTCCTGTTCATATCTTATGACCTCATGGTCATAAATACTCTTCTGATTCCCCATGGTGTCCATGACATATTGCACTACACATTCAGATAATTCAATTTACAGTGTTACATAAGTGGTGCAAAGGATTTGGTGTCTTCATTTTTAAAAAGAATTGGAGTCAACTGTCCTGGACCCTGGCTAGCACTAGTAGACTATGTTTAATACGATCCAAAGATACACAAGTTGATTTTCATTGTGTGCAGTGCTTTTCAGATTTTTCCTCAAAAGCTGAGGGACAAGCTTGACTTTTGTTTACCAAAGACATTAGGCATGTATTTCCTGCTTTCCTGAAGCTTCCCCTGTGGAAGATGCTTCCTTGATAAAATGATTGTCTCTGCAACTTGTTTGCCCTGTAATATCCTGTTGCCTTAGAAGTCAGAACTTCGTCTCTCCCTGTGTATATTTTGCAAAGAGGGTGAAAATCTCTAGTGTAAGGGTTCAGCATGCTTTTCCATCCCGACTGTGCACAATATCTTGTTATATCTAAAGGATTAGGATTTTTCCTTCTAATTAAGAAGATTAATAGTGCTCCCAAGTTAATCTCAGGCTTTTCAGACACACAGGCTTTAATCATGAAGGGTATATAGTAAGACTTCTGTTTTGTACTGATACTTTGATTCAATCACTCTCCTACTCCCACACAGCAATTCCTAGAAACTATGATATGGACATGTTATACTAATGCAATAATGGGTTTGGTTATCCACAACTTTTTATAGTTTTCGTTTTTCATTGGTTCCCTTCAAAATATGTTTTACCACTTTCTTATAACGTTATTATTATGCTATAGATGACGTTTGCATGTAATTTTATGGTGGTGTATAAAGTTACAGTGGGAGCATAAGTTAGGTCCTATTCTCAACAATCCTCCATAATATTAGGTGCAATGTTCAGCTTTCACTCTAATAAAAACACTCAAATCCAAAGCTTTCTCTGGGCAAATTTATGGCCAATTCTAATGCTTGGGAAGAACCAAGTTCACATAACTACTATACTTGTTGCCATGCCATATAGTGTTTCTTCATGCAACTGACGTCAACAGCACACTAATAAGGTTCACTAACAGCATATAATTGGATGTAATAAAAAGTATGAATGGAAGCTTGCAGTCTTATCCCCCTTTTCCAGTTCTCAGTACTGCATTGTAAATAACTCAATTTAAAATGATAAATTAATTCATTACACTGTGTTTTTAAGTGAACCTGAACTCGTTTTGAATTTCAGTTTGGTTAACAGTGCAATTTCGGGTTGAGCCAAACCAAAACTACATCAATGAATGTTAGTGTCCCCTGCCTGAGAATTTGTACACTGTTAAGTTCCATCTCCAGGTTAGGATCCCCCCATCACATTACGTTCCCAGGTAACCCAAATAGCAGACACATTTGGGCCACATCTGAACCAAACATTCATTGCTATCTGAGAAATGAAGAAAGAGCTTTCATTCTCAGACCTCTAAAAGGTCTTCTGAGGCAGTTAGTCAGTTCTAAGAGATGTTTAAATGTGTCAAAGCAACAGAAATATACATTTACAAAGATATTAGATTATTTGGTGCAGTTCCACAGCTCTAGAGTAAAACAAATTTCTATCTGTTTGTCAAGCAACAGAAGATCATAGCCTATCAATCCTCAATGCCCTGTGGTCAAGAGTCTCCCAGTCAGGGGATGTCATGTGATCGGGAAGACCTAACCTGTACAACCACTGAACAATTTAATATGAAGGTAAATTCTGTTGCATCACAGTCACAGATACACATTTTCTGTTCTATAATCAGAACTATGAATTTTCAGCCTTGTCTGCTTTTTCAGATTTTTTTGCAGTGTGAGATTAATTCAAAACATGGACAGGTGGGGGGTGGTTCAGAGTGCACATGTTGTGACAGCTGCAAAGGACACACAAATGGGAGCTGGACAAAGACACACTGTGCGTCTCAGGGGGCACAGAAGGCATGACAATCATTTTAGCACATCCCTGTCCTATTTATGTCTTTTACGGTAGTGTTGAGCAAAAAAAGACAATTTGGAAATTAACTCTCAAGAAGATCAATCGTGTGAGGTCACACGAGGACAGAGGTTCTGAGAAACACTAAAATATCACTGAGGTTAATCAATATATAAGTAAAAATGACATGGAGATGGAGCAGCAGTCCTGTAAAGCATCACTGATAGTGGTAGCCTTTTGACTTTTTTGGTGCATGTAAACCAGCACATTTACATTAAATTTGGAACCTCAGGCCATTTGCAAACCATTCACCAGTATCAGTGTCTAAATAATGCCTGATCAAATTAGACTATATATACATGTCATGTTCAACAAGTATCATGACTAGTCATCCATACATATTATATAACTAACCGGGCGTTCTTCTGCTTCATGAGAACTATTTAAATCGCTGTTTAAATGTATTCTTAAGTTTTATAATCTTAACCCACTTCAGTGTCTATAGAAAGACTGTGGCTTTGACAGCATTTAAGAAAGACTAACTAAGCATAATAATATTTGTGTTTGCTGTAAGGCCTGTCTCCCTGATATATGTGGCCTGCGTTGATTCTTGTAAGATACACGCCAGTGATATCTGTTAATTGAGTTATTTGGGCCTCTTTTCTGGCTGAGGTTTGTGTCTATAATTACTCGAATTACAATGACAGCTAAATAAAGAAGTCCAGACGGTGCTTCTTCGGCAAATGCAAATAGCATCAATACCCCAATCCATTATATCACTATCAAAATACAGAAGTGATTTGTGCACGGACAGCAATAGCTAACTGAACATTCCTGATTACATTAGTTCACATAAGCCAGCAGACAAGGAGAAGGCCTGCTTAGATTACTGTTTTAAGCGTAAGCCTACAGGCAACTGGTTTTCTCTCCCCATCCCCCACCACTGGGAAGCTCCACAGCTCCCTACACAGAATGCTTGCCTGTGGCTAATTGTGTCAAGGCCCTATGTTAACCAATGACAGTAAAAAAAAATCCTATCATGCACATCTTCGTTATTGCATGCTTTGGAACCTACATGGTAAAGGGTCTGTACACAAACAGACCCCATAGCTTGAGCCTCTATCTCTTTTCCTCTCAGATTCCATAAGAGCCCTCGTGGCCGGTATTTATAATCACTGTATTTGGCGTCTGCCTGGCTCTTGAGGGAGGCCGTTCCCCCACACAAACCAGATCTTCTCTGGTAGCCCTACACTAGATGAGGTCAGTGCGTAAAGCAGCAGCAGTACATGCCTCATGACCAAAACCTCACACAACACCGATCACCCAAACTGCTTGCTCAGCATTCAACTATTAAACAGAGGCTGAATCTCAAATGACTCCCGGATTCACATCTCGTGCACTACATTGGTAGGAAATTATGATGAGGATAAATATGTGGCAGAGATAAGAGTTATACACAGTGCAGTACAACTGGAATTTCTGAATGATTCCTATCTTTGTGGAGAGTATAATATTTTAGTGTTAATATAATCAACATACGTCACAGTATGTTTACATACATTATTGCATGGATAGTTAATGTGTAAATACTCTGTTTACATTACATATAGGTACATTCTTATCTTTATTCTTATTTTCGTCTCCTGTGTTTTTTATGCATCAAATTTTTCAATCAAAACTTGATTTGGTTCGCTGTGCATATCAAGGATATTATCAGTATTTTAATGTGCATCAACTGCATGTATCATTAAGTGAATGCATTACTAGCCCTGTGTCACTGGGTTTAGTACAATGCAGTATGTTAAAATGTAGTGATATCAGAGTCAAGTGTAATGGCACTGACAGATATTTAGATTTGATCTAGTTAATGGCATCTGTATGCATATTTCTGGAAGAGCAGAATGCTTGCCTACTCTGCATTTGTAATCCTACAAAATGGTATGTCGGAGAGACGTTAGATATACATGTCGGATCGGCATGCAGTCATGTCTCAGGCAGATATATGTAAATGATCACAGGTGTGGACTGCTCTCATAGGCTACTTTTGGATAATGTACCTCTTGCTGAGAGATTGTTGACTGCTAGACATGTTTGTAAAGACACACTAAGACATTTTGCCAAGTTGACAGACTTGAAGAGGGGGTGCCTCGTTGGGCTGAGAGAAGCAGAATGGTCATTTTGACTGACTGCCACCATTGCCTTTGTCTGCAGTGGTGTCATGAACAAGAAACTTGGATTACTACGAACTGAAGCCATATCGTCTTTAGCTACGAATCCAGGTTCCATATGGGCTAAAGGACGCCATACAGAACCTACATGTCCATGCGCAACTGTATCTCATCCCTCTTTCTAATTGTAGTTTTCCCCAAATAAAATGTATGCTTTTGCTGTAATATTATTACATATTAATATTATATATATTATATACACACAACGTTTCCTTGAACTCCTTCTTGGTGCATTACCTTGAAAATGTCTTTCCCAACTCTAATCACTGTGAGATTTGTACACACTTAAAAATGAGGGTTCTTCAAGGGTTCATTAGTAAAGAAAATTGTTCAATATAGAACATTTAACAGTCAAAGAACCCTTTGCATGATTAAACGGTTCTTTGCATCACGAGAGTGTTCTAATGGAGAAAGTGCTGCAGAGGCTTCTATACATAGAACCTTTTTGAAAAGGGTTTTATATAGCTCAAAAAGGAGTTGTATGCCCTTCTTAAGGTCTCCAAGGGTTCTTCAGTAAAGAAAATGGTTCTATAATCAACTCATGAACACTCATAAAACCCTTTGCACAATGAAAGGGTTCTTAAAATAGCAGAGCAGAGGGTTCTACGACAGAGCAAATTTGAAAAGGGTTCTATACAGAACACCAAAAGGATTCTACTATTGTTATGATATAGAACCCTTTCCCACAGAACCCACAACACATTGCCCATCAACCTGAAGAGCCCTTTATTAATGCAAAGGGTTCTTGGGGTGTTCGTCGTTCTATACAGAACCATTCTCTTTACTGAAGTGTGCACATTTGGCCACAGTGTCCTGCAGTAAAGGGCAGGATCACAGTAACCCCCAACATGCCTTACCGTGAGTGAGTTGGTGTTCCTGAGAGGGGGTAAAGTGACGGGCGACACCGGCTCTGTCCCTGCCCGGAGAGCCCCGACGCTGATCCCGGGAGAAGACTGCTGCTGGCAGATTTCTCCCCCTTTGCCTACGGTGCAAGAACACGCCATTTAGCTAGAACCTGAGATCTGTAACAGCTGTAACCTTACACATAAACAAATGCAGCACATCAGAGGCACTGGCTGTGTGGAGAAGGTGGGCAGATCCCGATCCGAACAGCGCTGCTCCGCTCCGGGATTTGGTTGGGACCGGCTGAGAAAGCGCCGGAGCTGCACTGACGGCCGGAGCAAAATCCCGGAGCGGATTCTCCAGCTCGGATCGGGATCTGCAGCTCCGTCAACCCGGCTGAAGTGGGCTGTCGATGTAACTTCTTAGTGTTTTTAAGCGACAACTGGAAGGACAGGTCAACCGAGTGTCAGAAATGCATTTCGGAACATAAAGGCAGATAAGGTGGAAAACCAGCTGCAGAGAGTCGGAATCCACCCGGGATTGTGTTCCGACGGTCGTACGATTCCGCCGCTCAGACGCCCGACGGTCGGAACACAATCGCGGGGCGGATTCCGACTTTCTGGGGCTGGATTTCGCCGCTCGATCACAACAAGCCCCGATTAGAGCCGGTGGGTCTGCGGATTACCGTCAAGCGCTCGGAACGTTGCGTGAACGTTGCACGAACGTGTTTAAACGTCTTCGGTGAAAACAGAAATGAACGATAACAAACAATCGACTGTTCAAAACGAAGCATGGCGACTAAGCCACCAGTCCACCCAGTCCACCCAGTCCGGTCTCTGGTGAGCGGACCGGGTAGAGAGCCCGCGGTCCAGGCCGGCTCGGTCTAACGGTGAGCCGCGGACAGCCGCGCCGCCGTGTCGGTCACGCAGCCCGGCCGCGGACAGCCTGCTCACCGGTCGGGTAGACGGCCGCACAGGCTTTCTTGGTTAACATGGCCGCTGGAGAGTCACACAGCGAAAAAAAGCCCACTTCAAAGCCCACTCCTCCCCCTCCGCGGGGCGATCACCACCGACTCCGCTACTCCAATCAGCTACATCCAGACCCTCGTCCTCACCGCGCGCAGCTTCCTCACACACGAGCCCGAGCTGGGTTTGCATCGCCCGGCAGAGTCGCCCTGCGAGAGCCGCGGCTCCTCACTGCTGCTCCCAGCGCCCAGCGCTCTGCCTGCATGTCCGCACCTCCTCCCTGACGCTGCCCGCTGATGGGGGAGCGCTGTCACTGCACTGTGGGTGTTGCCTGGCTTATCTATCGCCCCTCTTCGCCTCCACCTTCCCCCCCACCCTCCAGCCCCACAGTGGAGGGACTTAGATGGTGCAGTTTAGCTATAAAAAAAACTGAAACAGGGGTTCTCAGCCCTGGTCCTGGAGGCACCCCATACCCTGCATGTTTTAGAAGGGTGTTTCTCAACCCTGGTCCTGGAGGCACCACTACTCTGCATGTTTTAGAAGGGTGTTTCTCAACCCTGGTCCTGGAGGCACCCCATACCCTGCATATGTTTTAGAAGGTGTTTTCAACCCTGGTCTCGGAGGCACCGCTACTCTGCATGTTTTAGAAGGGTGTTTCTCAACCCTGGTCCTGGAGGCACCTCTAACCTGCATGTTTTAGAAGGGTGGTTCTCAACCCTGGTCCTGGAGACACCCCATACCCTGCATGTTTTAGAAAGGTGTTTCTCAACCCTGGTCCTGGAGGCACCCCATACCCTGCATTTTTTAGAAAGGTGTTTCTCAACCCAGGTCCTGGAGGCACCCTGACCCTGCACATTTTAGAAGGGGGTTTCTCAACCCTGGTCTTGGAGGCACCTCTACCCTGCATGTTTTAGAAAGCGTTTCTCAACCCAGGTCCTGGAGGCACCCCTATAAACCGCAGTGTCTTTTATTATTTGTTCTATTTTTGTATATATCAAGTTTCATCCCTTCTCAGGACCTTTTTTCTGAAATTCTATTCTTCTCATTTTCTTCTAGAGCCCAATATCTGTCCATGACATCATCTACCCCTCCCCATCTTACTACTGATCAGTCAGAGTCTGCATGTTGAGCATGTACATATGGACTGAGCAGTAAACATGCACTGAAAGCCCCTTTTCGTTTATACTGGTTTTTCATTCAGATGGAAATGAGTCCATTTTAGCTGTTTTCTAAGATAGATTACTCACTGTTCATCAGACATATGATATATCACGTAGGCTACTCTGATCCTGAGTAATGAAGCCTAGAAAACAGCGTGTAACTGCCCACAAAGTGCAGGTCTCTGTGTCGAAGAGTTAATGTAACATTACCAGCCCACTATACACTGGTTTCTACACCTATGGATGGGTCTGCACTGTGCTTCATGGCCCACTGGTGGTCCCCAGCCCGCAGTTTGAGAAACCCTGCCCTAAAACACATACAGTTTGGCAAGGCATGCATAATACAGAATAATGCAATGAGATAGTTTGTATTCAGGAACAGGCCTATTCCCAGACACCACTAAGGTTTACATTTTTACAGACTGGCAGGAACCTTTATGTCCAGATATGTAATTTACAGACACTCGTGATACTCTTCAACCGAGGTTATTTCCACAATTTAGTTCTTCCTGGGCATTTAAGCTCTCATACTTGTAATCACTGTCCACTAGAGGGTGGAGAGAAACTGAACTGTCTAGCTTCCCTGCATACCATGAACTGTGTATGAGAATCACTACAGTACAGTGCACACAAGTGCTGCTGGGGAGAGCAGGGTACTCACTACCGCAGGGTGAAATCTAACACAGATTTTTTTATGTAGCCAAACAGGTCCAAAAGTGTTTTACCTTATATTTTCATAAAAACTACAACCATCCCACAGCTATATCTCAAGATTAACAAAGACTAGCTGTCTGCTTTTGTAAAAGGTAACTGATTTCATTGTGATTTTAATTAACAAGCTTGCGTATAAATCCACCCATCTGCCTGTCTCTCTGTCTGTCTGCCTGTAGATTTTGAGTGGAAGTAAAATTTCTGTTCAGTCTTTCATTATTTTGACTTGATATTCTTACTGTATAACCATCAGGGGAGATAGTTTTCATCAAGTCGCTTCAAAATCATTAAAGACTACTCACCTCGTCAACATACAGTAAGAGTGTTTTGAAGCCGCTCTCCAGTATTCCAGTAATACGTTTAGGCCGGTGCAGCAAGTTATATCAAACCAGTATGCTTAAACACTGCAACTGAGAAAATGATAAAGATAAAGGGAGTATAACGTGGCTGTAATTCATTTATTTAACATATTATTTAATGATTGCCCTCCCTATTCAACTGGATAGAAATTGAATTTGGAATGGCCTCCAATGGTCTAGTCTATTCTGAATGAGGTGTATACATGGACATGTTATATACTAAATGACCAGTCAGATTATTAACAGGTTACTTGATGGTGTGTGAACATAGCTGATGAGAGTTAGACAGACTAAAGTACAGCCTCCACACAACGGGGTTAGTTGTAATAGTGTTATAACTAAGCCTCCCCAGAGAAACTGAGAGAGAGATGTGCTCAGTATAAATATTTTAAATGTTTTTTAACTTTTTTAAAAGTTTTTATTTAGATTCAGAATAAATGTGCAATAGATGTAAAGCATCCAGTTTTACTATGCAAAAATTAATGTTTGGTTAAATGCTTTTTATGAATAATATTTAAGATTACATTGAATCTTTGATCACAGTAGCCAAACACTCAGCTTAGCATTCAGTTCCATGGACATATTTGTCTTTATGCTGTTTATTTCTACAATTAAGGGTATCAAACTGCATTTCGAAAAAATCGGCATTGAAAATACTTCTGAGTTAAATGACACACACACACACACACACACACACACACACACATATATATATATATATATATATATATATATATATATATATATATATATATATATATATATATATATATATATATATATATATATATATATATATATATATATATATATATATATATATATATATATATACATATATTTCATGGTTTTCCATAATAGAGGTCCTCTATGGAATGACAGACGGTGCTTTAAGTTCATCAGATAACTGAAGTCAGTGGTCTGAATACATCAGTTGGCAGGTCGCTGTACAGATTTTATCTTCTGGCACCAACAAAAACTATGTAGTCATGTACACTGTAGTCCTGTGAGGATGACAATAGCGTCATCACATACAGCTCCTCACTACTCAAACCAGAGGCCACATGTACGGGTGTCAGGCTGCGTTCAGCAGGGAGCAGAACATGCTGGGACGGTCTTCACAGCATTTGTCACTACGGTTATTAGGAAGTCTCACCAAGAACTGTGTGAGGAATTGAACCATGCATAGCCGCATTGAGCCGTTTCCACCACCACATGTAATAACTGGGCTGATCAAGCACCCATGTCAGTCTCACATCGCTCCCTTGTAGCTGGTGATAATGGGCTTTCAGCGAGGGCTGACAGAAATCTATTCACTGAAGCACAGTGCGAAACTGCCCTGCAGTCTAAAATCTGTGAATGGACTTTCAGGGTTGCAATAGACATGCTGTGGTATGTGTTAGGTGCTTTTGAGTACCCTGCAGAAGGTTATGATGAAATATTCAAATGAAATTTTAATACATAAAGTTTTGCATGTTATCTAAGACTTTCTTTGTCTTTTGTTGCAGAAATTTTAGTAACAGCTATTAGCTCCAACTCCAACATTTTAGAATGCCAATGGCTTAGAAACCCCCGTTTTGGGGTGGAAACTAATTGCACAAGTATAAACACAACAGTGTAGGCCAATTGTACATGCTATGGTGTAGACTCTGTATTGACTTGACACACAAGTATAAATCTACCTTAAGTGTCCTTTAATCTTAACATTGCTTTCATCTACCTGTGTAACGTGATTCAGACATAAGTCATTCTGGATGAGTTTGTCATTAATATAACTGATAATGGTCCAAAATGATTCAGAATAAATAATGATTCATAAGAAATCTCTCATTTCAAATATGCTGACTCTGCTGTGTTGGCTCAAACCTAATTGTATGACATAATCATTCCATTTATACAATGATTTGTTTTTCTGACAATAGGTGAACACTGGCATGCTTTGCTCTCAAGGCATTAGCCCACAAGGAAAACCCCTTGTTGCTGTTTGTTCCCTTTGCCTGTCCTCTCTCTCTGAGGGAACATCTGATCTTTAGGGGATGAGTCGGTGGGGCTGTCTGAGAAGCTCCAAACACAGGCTGTGTTGTTTTTCCCTTTCCTTCTGCTGACACTTCTGCTCAGCATTGTTCTGGTGAAAGCAATACATTGCTCCCTAGACATGGGTCCTATCCATATGAACTCAGTTCAAGGTCAGCTGCTTGCGCCACATGATGTGAGCAACACTGGAGGTCTAATGAATGCATTTGGGTGCTTTAAATTGTACCCATTGCTGACAGAGGTGTGCAAATGCACAGAGACACACACATTCTCACACACACACACACACACACACACACACACACACACACACACACACACACACACACACACACACACACACTCACTCACTCACTCACAGCTGGTTTAATCCCTTTAGAAAAGTATTGCCAGTAGAGTAGAACTCTCTGGAGCAGATAAAGTAGAACATATTGGCTCCATGTCTAATGCCAGGGGTGGGCTAAAAGGGTATAAAGCTGACCAGCACTGAGCTGTGCACCAGCGGAATTGTATTTCTCTGGAATCACGGTGTTCTTTCAATACTTTTGGGATAAGCTGGAGAATTGAGAGTGAGGTGGGGTGATTATAATCAGATCCTCACAGCAGTGCTTCAGAATCTAGTAGAAAGCCTTCTCTGGATTGTAGAGACAGTTACAAAACAGCAAAACCCTTAATATCCATTCTGAAGAAATAATGAATGAGTTGGTGTCCCAGTACTTTTGTCCATATAGTGTAATTCAGTAATGTCTGCACAGGAAACAAAATGTAGAACATGTAGAACTGTAGAACATGCCACAATGCTTTCCTAAAATATTTATTTTATTCGTATTTTCAACATTAACATGTTATTTCACACAATTAATCAGGAAACTTTAACACATTCATTTTTTAATTCAATGCAATAAAATTCTCTCAACTGAATTAAATACTAATATAAATTCCAAGGGAGTTTTCCAGTGCATGTTTACTGCTCTGTCCATATGTACATGTTGAACCTGAATGCAGGCTCTGACTGATTAGCTAGAGGGGGAGGGACCAATGAAGTCATATTACGACCCATATTACACATTGGGTAATAAATTAAAATTAGAAGGGAGGAGCTGTTTGCTCTTTCTTCGTTTGCACAGTGTTCAAAGTCATGAGAAGGAATAATACTGATACATACACAAATAACAAAAACAATGAAGGACATTCAGGATGTTTTTTGTTTTGTTTTGTTTTACTGTCAAGTATTTATTTATTTTTAATTTATAAATATCCTTGTTAATCTAATCATTACAAAATAAACCATCAAAGGTCTTGCATTTTCAACTCAAAACACTCTGGATTATCAACTTCCAACAGGAAGATTTAAAGTCTTTTTTTTAATCTGAGATTGAAGGTTGACCCACCTTAACCCACCTCAGAAGAGCAATTACTGAAAAAGTCCATGCTGGCTATATCTGGGTCCATGCCTCAATGAGCCAGAGATGTTTTGTAACATAGGACCACAATATAAAGCAGCTGATATTAATGCTATGGCTGATTGGTGTACATGAACATGTAACTTGACATGTTTTGCCTAAACCTGTGTATACAACTGTAGCCTTGACACAGAGCCACCAACTTAAAGAAGCATGTTAAATAAGAATCTGAAAATTCATCCATCTTCCAGCCCCAAACTAGCATAATTCCTCTTACGTTGATGTGAGCCAAGTAGCCTATGAGGTTTAGTATGGTCTAATGGATAAGGTGTATGGTCTAATGGATAAGGTGTATGGTCTAATGGATATGGTGATGGCAATAAGATCATATCACGATGCCCAGTCTTCCTGTGTCAAAGCCATTGGCTTAAAGGAGCATGCAAGCCATGGCCTATATTTAGCTGATGCTGGAGCTTGCAGACATCAGAAGCGGAAGTGAGAAAGCTCAGTGGTCCCAGTCTCAGTGGCATCTTGCTGCTAAGTAACATGCTCTCTCAGGCTTAAGTACATGCTTGAAGGCTTGTACACTGCAAACACTAGAACATTTCTAGCTTCTGTTCATCTAATTCATATTCTATGTACAGTAGGACTACTTTTTGTTTTTGTCATGATGAAATATATTTTTTGGAATAGTTGTTGATATTTGTTGATATTACTTTTGTTCTGGCATAACCATAAAAAGAAGAAACTTTTCAAAGGATATTTCATGTTTTTTTTGGCATCACACTTAATCCCAAAGGGAAACATATGAAGAACTTCACAAGAATTGGTTTCTGTACATGAACACAGGTTAAATTGTAACCTTTTGGCACCTTTGGCCAAAATTAAATCGTCCCTCTACTCCAAATGTAGTTCCAACAAAGATATGTTTAATTTCTGCCTGTTTTTTTTTTTATTATTTTAAATTCAAATGTAGAACATCTCATCTTCTCTGCCTGATCAGAATTGTATGGGTGTTTCAGACCACAACTGTACAGTGACAGTATTGTAGCTATGGCAAAGTAAACAACACATCAGCAGCAAGGTTTATTATAGTTAAGCTTTTATATTCTGGCAGAAGTTGGAAGTGGAATGTGTTGATTTTAACAGATAATCAATAGGTCACAAGTAATTTGGCTGGGAAGAGGATTTAGATTTTGGCCTTTAAAAACGTCCAAAAACAGTCAAAATGTTTTTTCTTAATTATTATTTTTTGTGATAAAGATCTGATTCAGGTTTGGACTTTGAACTTTTTGTCTCTTACAGAATTTTGTCAACCTCAGGATATTTGGACTATTTGTAACTTTTATGTAGGTCAGTTCAGGCATGGTGCAGTGAGTCAGGTCTGGTCAGATTCAGATATGTCCACACGTGATATTTGGGTTCAGACCAATTCAACCTCTAATTGTTAAATACACTAGCCTTGTAACTCCATGACTAGATCAAAGATTTTCATAGTTATGATTTAACTCACTTTAGATCATATTTGACAGGCAATGAAGTGAAGTATTTTATATAAAACCATCTCAGTCTCTGTCTCTACCCAGAATGTTCAGAATGGCATGAAAACACCCTGGGGCTCACAGATGTGCACAGAGCTTCAACCCACCAACTACTGTGCACGTCAGATTACTGTCTCTTTCTGACATGCAGAAAGGAAGATGATGCAGTGTGAAACCTCGAGTGAACTCTAATGATCCTTGTAGCATGTTTCCTACCCATAACCCCTTGATGATTAATTAGAATGTGTGTAACATTACCTGTCCTGCTACAACAAATGGGAAGCCAAGCGACAAATCACCCTATGATGATCTCCAGCCCCAGAGACACTAGAGGCAACCTGAGAGTATTTACTACACACTGTGTAGAGACGCCACAAAACCATTTTTATCATATATGATTTTGAGACCTTTTGTCAGTGCTTTTAACTTTCTTTAACTCTTACAACCAGAGATCTGCATTTTGTGGGACGTATCATGCCTTTTTCCTATGATTCATATCTCATTACCAGAGTTACCTACACACATGCTACACATATCATAAGAAATTACAAACTTACCCAATCTCACCAGTATCATCATTGTATGACTAGGGAAGTGTCAGTGAGTAATCCTATTCCGAGAATAGGTACAATTAACTCATTCCCAACTGAATTAAACCCAATAAATGCCAAAGGCATTTTTACTGCACTTTTACTGCTCTGTCCTTGTGTACATGCTCGACATGCTGCTTTCATGCTGCTTCATGCTGCGGTGGGACATGAACCTTATTCCAGTGCCTTAGACCTCTTAGTCACACTACAATGGGACATTATTCAGTGTATTGCACAGATCTAAGGCACCTAGACTGTTAAAACTATTTTGTTTTTAAAATAATTACAATAATTAAATAAAATCAAATTATATTAAATATTTGCATATGAAAGCCAGTAAAAACATCTTGTTTCCAAAAAGGTAGCCTAATACATTTATTTAGTGCCAGTTTTAAACAGGTTTGGATCCTGATTCTTTGCCACCAGGAATCAAATTCACCAGCAAAAGCATGCCCGATTTAATCTAATGAAGCACTGATCAATCAGAACCTGGATGATAGCTATGAATAACAAGGAAGCCTCTCAAGTAGAGGTTTGGAACAGCTTCACTCATCACTCATGTCAGTTCAGACCATAAATGTCAAAAGTAAAAAAGAGGAACCTTCACAGTAATGTTAATGTCTGGGAATTCCCAGTGGGATTCTTGTAATATATGAGTGCCGAGGGGGCAGCTGTGGTTTAAAGGTTAAAGAAGAGGCCTTGGGACCAGAAGGCCACTGGTTCAATCCCTTGGACCAGCAGGAAGTGGGGGGTTTCCTTCCTCAACATTCATGGCTGATGTGATCTGATATAAGCTATGACCAGTGTGCTCCAACCCTTTTGGTGCTTTAGATTAAACATGGACATTTCAAGCTTGTGAAAGGGGAATTTAAAGGGAATAACATTTTGTTGCTGTCCAATAAAAAAATGCATCGTTAAAAACCTTTACAGGAGAATTAAAGATGTTCTTTACTTTGAATGGAAGTGAATGTAAAACAAGAGCTTAGTTTACAAATTTTAGAGCATTTAAATGGGTCAATTCATCCAGAATCGATTACACAGTGTACCGAAAGGGTTCAAACCACAGAGAAAACTAAAAATGGACAAAAATGGAAATACAATTCTTTTATTTGACAGCAGTGATATATATTACCTGATATGTAGCAGTTTAACAGTGTCTCTTTCAATAGTGTCCTGGTGCAGATCTACTCACAAGTGAATAAATTCTGGTTAGGCTTTCACTAGCATTCACAGGCAGTGATGCTCGTAGGTATTCCAGATGGACCAGGCTCATATTTCTTCTCATGAAACTGGTTTCATCAATTGCAAATCAATACACGATTAGATGATTAATAAAGGAACAAGACTGTAATACTGTAATAACCACAGTGTTTGAATAAAAACAAACTGGAATCGGAAAGCACGTCTGCTTTTTACTTCAAAAGGTGAATCCATAAAAGCATGTGAATTAGGGACCACCAAGGTTAATGAAAACTGCCTGAAGAGGAGTGGTCTCTCTCTTTCTACAAATACATGTAGGCCTTCTCCTGCCCAATAACAGTTTACAGACAAAAGACTGATTGTAAGTACTGTTTCCATTTGTTTTTGAAGAATCTGCTTGGTTATTTGATCCAGTGTCATGCACACGCTGTCAATGAGGGTGAAAACAAAATCAATACATATCCATTTGTAGAGCCATCTTGTATATCAGATACTACTGACACCCAGCAATGTCTGATGAGCAAATTAAGGAAATGGAGGAAGGTTACATAACTACTGATTCATGCTCATTAGCCCAAGTGTACACACACACACACACACACACACACACAGTGTACTTATACAGAGAGAGCTGATATTCTTGCCATCCAACATAATTAAGCCTATAGCAAAGCCTTTTCTTTGTGAAACATAAACACCTAATGAACTAGTTAACAGAATCATTATGAACTAGCTTTAAACTTTAACGCCCTTAAATAATGTACTTAAGTCTTTACATTTTGCAGTCAAATGAATGAAAAAAAAGCAATGTAATTAATATACTGTATTTTGTACAGTATTAAAAAAGTCCAAACACCCCAAAACTAATGACTGCATTAAGCTATTTTAGGTTGCACATAGATGTGCAAATGCACACACAGCATATCTAATCCCTTTAGAGAAATACTGCCAAGAGTATAGGACTCTCTGGAGTAAATTAGTATGAACCTATTGGCACTCTGCCTAAATTCAGTCATGGCTCAGAGGAAACTGTGTTCTCTGGAATGATGAATTAGGACACCCTTACTTCACTGAAGCTTGTTTCTCTAAATGCAAGCAAAACCTCACAGCAATGCTCCAGATTTTAGTACACAGCCTTCCCTGAACAGTAGAGATAGTACATATCAAATGAAAACAAATGTGAATAGCCTGGGTTCTCCTGAAAATAAGTGGCATGTGTGACTGTTTCCTATAAATACCTTTCTTAAATTACAAATGACTTAAACATCCTGCAAAACTGGCCTAGAGTTCTAAAGGTTAATTACTTATAGACCTGTTTGATGGTAAAATTCAGGTTTCATAAAAAATGTGTAACAGCTGTTTCCATAAGAAAAACACAAGATTGCAAGGTAAAGTCAATGAAATGCATTAAGCGCAACTATTCAAATGGAATGTGCTCAGATTAAACTACATTTGTCATTGAAGTCTGAACATTGAGTTAACATTTATGGTGCTAATACCAGCAATTTCACGTAGTTACTTGGTTCAAAGGGACTGACATTAATGTGCTCTGAAAGAGTGAATGGCTTCTGTCTGTGCCACACTCATCACAGAGCCCTTTTCCCCATAGCACCTTGCCTGGGGCTGGCAGGCATATTTATGTCAGCTCCACTGGCATCCATTCACCCACACGCTACATATTTAGCAGGGTTTATTTTTGTAGCCATCTGGTGGGAGCTGGTGGTAACGCTCAGAAACTTCACTGGAATCATTACCTTTGACTATTTATGGCAACAACGATGGTGACTCAAACTTGCCACGTGTGTGAGAGTCAGTGGCACACCAACTTCACCTGTGGCATTAGAGTAACAGCCATGCTTGACACTGCTGCTGCTGCACACCATGGTCTGACAGTGCTCACATTAGCATGTATGTTGGCCTTTAACATGTTTTATGACTCGAGACAACATCTGCTGTGATCTTTCCCCTGTGAAAACATCATTATCGTGTGATAATAGGTCATTTCGGAAGTGCGCCGGGCCTTTATTGGATTTTGCATGGGGGCTCGCAGCCTGGTGGGGGTTGATGTGTCTTCATTTGAGGAGAGTACCCAGAGCACACGGACAGTAGCATTAGTTACACTCGAGTGGCTCAAAGCCTGAGGCTGGGAGTGGAGGAAGAGGGGTTGTTCTCTCTCGCTCTCTCTGTCACTTTCTTTCTCTCTCTTTCATATCTTCTAACATCTTACACCACCACATCTCTAACCACAGGCATCTCGAGTCGAGTAACCAGTGGTGCTTGGCACCTTTCCTTGCAGGGAAACCCTCAAACCCACAGGCATGAGGCTGAATACACAGCAGGGTTTGATCACAGCTAAAGTACAGACACTTGTGGACATACATGCTCGTCTCCTGGAAACTGGAAGTTCCCTGTTCTCTCTGTTTATCGACTTAAGAATTGTTTTTACATCGATTCTGACATCCGCCAATGTTAATATAATTATATATTTGGCATTTGTTCAGTTTACAAAGAGAGTAGGATCCATCTTGGTAAAAGCAGGACTTTTACCAGTGAATGAATCTGATGTAGAATTTTTGTTGACTTATGAATCAAGAAAATTGTTGGAAGGATGAATGTGGCCCATAGTTCTTTATGGAACTAAAGTAGTTATTCTGTGGCATTTATAGCATCTTTACTTTTAAAAAGCAACACCAGCAGCCTTTTGTATATATCTGACCTTCTTCATCCACACAAAACATCTCGTTCTCCGAGATCAAATCATCTAAACCAGTTGTCTGTTCCGCGCTCCTGGTTAAAGACTCGAGGCGATCAAGCGTTTGAGGTCCTTGCTCCCAGACTATGGAATACTCTACCACATTTTTTGGGAGTTGCTGATTCAGTGAAGTCTTTTAAAAAGCAGTTAAAGGCATATCTGTTTAAACAGGCTTTTAGTTAATTTATTATGTGTTGTTTTAGGGTTTTACATTGTGATTTATGTTTAATGTTTCTGTTTATCTTTATGTTTTTTATGTTTGGATCCTTTGTAAAGCACTTTGTGACTGCTGTCCCACCTCTTTTTTCTGTGTTTTTCTAGCGTTCTGGAGGAACAGCTTTTAGTCAACATGACTTAATCAACAAATGAATCAAAAAATTTGTATATCGCTTTTTTACAACTGATGCTTGGGGTCCATCTCAGATAGGTGACATGGGAGCCTGGGGTCAGCCTCTAGAAGGGTAGCAGGGTAGCTCAAGGTTAGCCTTTCATCAGCCCAGGAAAGGTAAAGAGACATAATTAGCTTGGTGTTTATATTTCTTGAGAACAAAGAATGTAAACATTACCAGAGTCTGCAGAATGACCCCAGCAGATCTGAGTTTAACAGAAGGAGAGAACCAGAAGGTAACATGGGAGCATCCTGAAAAATGGACTTCCAACTGCTCCACCATCACAAACCTAAGCGATCATGTGAAGGAGTCAGATGGCAGCACCAACATTCCTGTTTATGTTGCTGAACACCTGGATCTGTGGCAATATTAATTACCAACAGCCTCACTAAATAAGTAAGCTTTCAGCCTAAACTTGAAGATTGCGAATGTTTCTGGTTATGCAAGAGCTGGAGGGCTTTGTAAGAAAAGGCTCTTTTGCTTGCTGAAGTCTTCTGAATTATGGGAACTAGTAGGAAGCCAGCACCCTGTGACTTGATCAAGTCATTCCAGTCCTGGATGGCCAATCTCATACATTGATACAGCAGCAACTCCAGAATTGCAAGTACAGCATTATTGTACAACGGTGTTGTTAGCATGCAAACTACGGCATCATCCAAAAACACAAGCACTCCTTTAACATGCTGTCCATGCTGATGTCATGTTACATGAATTAAACTTAATAATCTCCTGAGATTGTTTTCTGAGATTCTCTGGCAAGAAAACATTATTTTTTCTATAAAGTCATAAATGATCTCACAACCAGCTACCATACTGTGGTATGGTGATTTTTATTGGTGTTGCTCTTTAAGACTGTGGAGTCACTAAGTCATTCATACTGGTTTGGTATGAAATGGTGAATGGTGCACTATGGTGATGGTGATGGGAACCAGGGCTAGTGATACATATACAGTCATCGTATTTAATAATTAAGACAAGTGAAGAATTTTCTTCTTCATGTATTGTTAAAAATATTTGGTAACACTCAATAAAGGGCAATGTTAGGGGCGTTACTTATGGAGTTACTCACACAGTTACTTAAGGAGTTACTCACTTATGGAGTTACTTTTCATGGCAACTGACATTTCTAGAGGCTTGTTCCAGCTAGCAGTTATTTGTGTTAGTGATAACACTGCTAAAATGAAAGTACTGTAGTAGCCGAACAATCTGAAGTATTATGACTAATTGCTAAATAATAGACATGCAGTTTAAGGGATTAATACCCTCTTATACTCATTACATGCTTTGTATCATAGTGGTAGCATCATTTAGAACTGCTTTGCCTACACTTTGCCTTGTCTCAAGGGATTAATAGCAACTTAATTTCCAGCAAAACATGTCTTCCATTGCCTGTGGTTATTCTGAGAATAATGGGAAAGGTTTTAGACATTTCAATAATCTTTCAATCTCAGCAAGCCCTCGCCAAAGAACCAATAGAACTGTTATGAGAGCCATCAACACTAAACAGCCTTTCCAAAGAAGTGAGACAAGTGGCTAGGACTGAGACCAGCCCAAGATTGTGTTGCACAAATAATCTGTTGCCTGGCAACACCGAATCTCCTTTATCAGTCTAGATGGACCTAGATGGAGAGTAGCCGAGGGACTGTTTGGACGCAACTGCAGTGTTCGTTTACAAAGTGCAGAGGGGTAATTCAAATGATCATTTGTTCTCAGAATTTACACTAAAGGATGATAATTACTCCTTTATTACTCATATGACTCTTATCTACAATGCATGAAGCTTTGGTAGTAAAATGCTCTTTATATAATGTAATATCATATTACATATTTAAATTATTTGAGGCTAAAATCTAAATTCAGTCAGTTGGAGAGAGGTTTATAAAATGAATAATTCTCACAGTTACTGTACACTGGTTTCTGTTTACACTGTTAAATGTAAATCTTTATACGTGTAGCTGTTAAGCCTTTGTCAGAGCACTGACAATGCACTTAGATGAAAAACAGTCTGTCTGTTCTTGGCTCATCATTTGGCTGATACAACCCAGCATTCAATCATTCAGAGAGGTTTGCTTTAGTGTAACTATGGAGCCATCAACCAATTACCTCATTCACAGAATAACAGAAAGAGTGTGTCATCCAATCAGGTGATGTGGGAGAAGGCTATGACAGCAGGAGAGCTTCCCTTGCATTCGTGAAAAAGATCCAGGTCCCCTAGAGGTGGATACAGTATCACTTTTGAACATTCTCCAGCACTGACCACCTGTCACTCTTCAGTTACAAGTACCGTACCCTCGTGTCTGTGTGCATTTCTGAAGCAGACATTCATGGTATAGCAGCATGCTGAAATAACTGCCTGTTCCCATGTGCTGCCGTTCCTCTGGTCTTAGAACAAGTATGTCCAGTCAGCTCTATTCTGACGGAACAGTTCTCTTCCTTTCTGTCTGTGGACTGGACTTCAGGAGTAAATACGAAAATCATCTCCTTTGAACTGAAAGGTTCTATCTGCATGCAAATAAAAATGTCAGATAGAACATTAAAGTTCCAAAGGGATGAAGTAACTCATATTTGTGGAATGTGTTTGAAGTTTGATGTACTTTATTCACCAAAAAATGATATTTTCATGATGAATATTTTCAGGAGATCCTATGCTACTTAAATTTGTTTCCATTCGAGATGTAAAAATGAACAGAATTTAGATATTTGTATGAATTTGACCATGTTTTGATTAAAACTTGTTTTTTTTCTGCTTAAAAGGATTAAATAGCACTTTATGTGTCAGAAATCCTGTTGGAAAGTAATCATCCAGAGTGTTTTAAGCTGAAAATGGAAGAATTGGTAGAGTAAGAGTTGTGTAATGATCAGATTGACACAGATTTATAATCTATGGCACATCTTCTAGTTTGGTATGATCTGTGTATCATGTCATTGCCCATAAAGTACAGTTCTTGGGTTCTAAAATGGACTTTTATACAATTATAGAATATATTGTGGATTTATAGAACTAAATGTATGGTACAGGGACAATATGGTGTGTTTGATACTTTCAAATATGATAAACATGATAATGCTAAACCTTTAGACCAGGGGCCCCAACCCTGCTCCAAGAGACCCACCATTCTTCAACTACAACCCAAATCTAACACTCCATCTACCAATTAACATATTTTAGCATACTATAATGTGATAGGTTCAAATTATTTAGACTCACAAATGTAAAATGTAACAGCTCTTTTTTTGTTTATAGAAATGTATTCAGTGGTGGCTGAGGACCACCAATGGGCCATGAAGCACTCTCTAATGGTCCACTGTGCTTTTGATACCTTCAGTCAGATTTTTGAGGCAAGTATGCACACCACTGCCAGATGAAGCTGCTTAATAAAAAAACAGTTTTGAACCAGGCCTTATGAATATTGTCCACAGAAGAGCAACTCAAACTTGACAAGAGAGTTAGCTTAAGCTGGGTAAGCGAGCAGGTACTCATGCTCAGGTAAATCCCTAACCGACCAGCCTTTAGCATCTCTTATGTAATGTTCACTCCTTTGAAAACAGACTGGATTATCTCAGACAAGAGCCAACTTCACATCAGAAAGGATACTCAAAAGTGTTTGTAACACAAAAATGAAGACGAAGTGAGAGCATGGTAATGGAAGCTGGGGTAAAATTTAACCCTAGCCAAAAACAAAACAATCTCTTCAACTGCATAACTGCACAAAATAAACCTAAAGGAAAGTGAAAGGACACGGACAGATCAACACAACTATTGATGAAACTTTGGACATCTAAACTCCCCAACTCTCAAAGGAAAACCTTCTAAGTAATGTGCCTGTACTTTTTCTGTATAAACCAAATGGAAGTGTTTTGTGTTTTTAGAAACACATGTCCAATAGTCAAAATGTGGTGATTTTGTCTGATTGAAATTATAAATTATGTTTTTTCAGACAATATATTTTAACAGTAATGGAAATGTTATTGGAAATGTACATCATATTGAGTTTTCCAAGCCTAAGGGCCTGTTTGTAGCCCCATACTTTAGTTGTACTTTAAATGAGTTTCTCAACTTCAAAACATTTTCACAAAGGTTTTTTTGAGTGAATGTGGTTTAAATATTTTAACCTTTATTAATATATTTTGGCTAATTTATAAGCATTTGATTTAATTTAATTTACTTTGATTTTACATGTATGAGGCAAATATTGAGTTGTATTATTTGAATTGAATGGCCACACCTGATTGTGAAAAGCTTGTAGAGTTTTCCTCCACTTTACTTGTTATTTACTTGTTATTTATTGCAGCAAATATTATGTAATTTACAATAAGTGTAAACATTGTTACATTAGCCATTTAGAGACCTGTGTTTTTGCTTAATGAGTTCAAAGGGCAGAAGCAATATATATATATACTGTGTGTGTGTGTGGGGGGGGGGGTTTATGATAAGGAGTGTTTGAACTCTTGTGATTGTCTGAAGAACACTTTCATTGTGTTTTTTCCTGTTACAGACAGTCAGGGAAAGACTATCCATATGCTCAGTGGCAAACGAGGGATGATGTCCAACAAACTGACCACAAGAACCAGAATAACAGTCAGCTCAGCCATTAGTTTGCCCTGACAGACTCCAGTGGAAATGTGTCAGTGAACTGCGTGGATGCACACATAATAGAATATGAGGTGTCATGATGAATCTTGTCTGTGTGAAAAATCTCACTTCCTCTGCAGCTGTGTTTACTTTCTCATCTCCTCCACAGCAATCTGCATGCAGGTGCTGTGGAAGGTGTATTTTTGGTCACAGCTGAGAAATGATCACTGTGAATCATGTAATCAGCTGGAGATAAAGAGGGGGTGTGGTGTCCCTTTGGCTGACTGTGTGTTTACATGGAGGGTGGTGTCTATTTCATAGGATTAACATTTACATCAGCCTGAGTTCTTTATATTTTTCTCTCCATTGTTTCTTTCTGTAAACTGGAACATGGTTGTTCTACTGCTTTTATTATTATTATTATTATTATTATTATTATTATTATTATTATTATTATTATTATTATTATTATTATTACTATTATTAGTAGTAATAGTAGTAGTAGTAGTAGTAGTAGTAGTAGTAATATTTGTAATATACAAGGTATCTGCAACATCATGGGTTTGTATTGCTCTATATATCTATAGATTCCTATAAATTAATGAATGACTTGTATTTTAATTTCAAAAGAGACTTTTAAAAGATTTTATGTCAGGACAGGTAACTGGACAAAACCTCCTAATAAATCAAGCAGAAAATTCCAGTTTAAATCCAGCTAAACCTATATTTTATCTAATTAAATCAATTAAAATCAAATTTATTTGTATAGCACTTTTTATGTCACAAAGCAGCTTTACAGAAAACACAAAACATAATATAAAAAGACACAGCTGAAGCCCACCCCCCATCCCCCAGGCTCACAAGTGGGGACCCATCCTCCTCTGGTCAAACTACTCATACATAATTGATGAGGGGGCACTGGACCACCATGTCTGCTGTAATGCCCAGGTGTACTGGAGAAGTAATGATAGTTTGGTGGTGATTATCATAGTAACATTAATTATAATATTTCAGTCATCATTATTGAATAAAGACCAAACTCATTTAAACCTTTACTGCTGAGTGTATCCATGATTTTCAGACCCCTTCTAAGGCATCAGTCTTATTCGCTAATGAGTGTAAAACATGAGGCACTGGATTAAAAGGGTTCAAACAATTGCTGTTAATTAATTCTGCAGATGTGCCTGAACTGGAGGGTTACACCCAAAATTAATTATTCAACCCACTGTAAATCAGTATATCACTATATTCTCATTCTCCTGTAGCTCTTTCCTTTCCCCAAGAGAGATGTATTGATTTCTCTCTCCTGCAGTGTAATTTAGAATCTTGCTGCTGACATCCTGCCTGTGGAGTCAAACGATGTGTTTTAATACGTTTCGCATTTCTTTCTAAATGTAAAAGCCTGTAGAAAGTAATCATTAGAGTTTTACCTCAGATGAGATGACCCTTGTTGACCTTTTCTGCAGATGAAGAAACTGTAGGCAGTTAATGAAGCTTTCCATCAATATTCATCCACAGTTTCAAAGCATTACAGTAGTCCACTTGGTTCGGGGGGGGTTTGGTTCCACATTTGCCTTCAAAGGTCCGTTTATGATAGGTATGTATATTTCAGATTAAGGATAGGCAGCCAGAACGTCCACACCTCTAGAGTATCCAATGTGGAGTGCAAGTGGAGTCATCAACCTGCAAAGCTTCCAGAGAGCTATTCACCTGCTGTTCAGTGCACAAGAGTTGACCTGAGGCATCAATACAAATGTGTGACCAAGCAACACGTAATAATGCACCGTTAAATTATTTATGGAGTTGAATGTGTGTGTGTGTGTGTGTGTGTGTGTGTGTGTGTGTGTGTGTGTGTGTGTGTGTGTGTGTGTGTGTGTGTGTGTGTGTGCGTGTGCGTGCGTGCGTGCATGTGTGGTGTGTGTCTGTGTTCATGCATGTGCATTTATTTTCATGCATTCTCAGGACAGAAATTCCACACAGTTCAAAGTTGAAAGAATTGAAAATATTGCTTCTTAGTTGCTGAGGCAAAGTATACAGTTCAGGGATAGACTATGAGGATATGCCAATATATGTTGTTGAATGGCGATCAGGTATATGATATGCAATATGAAAACCTTTGTCTTTTTTATTATATTTACACATTATGTGTATAAGAAAGAAATGAAGGTTCTTATTCCATCTCCGTGGTGTGTCTCTGAGAAAGCGAGTGAGGGTGGAGGGGAGCAGAGTAGAGGAGGAATTTAGAGCAGAGTGAGGAAGCAGAAGAAAGGTTTTCCGCAAGATTAAAACATTAATTTTCTTTAAAACTCAATATAAACAATATTGCCTCCTGATACACATATAAATATTAATGCCCTAAAAGATACTATGTAAAAAATGGCTGCAGTTCCTAAATGATTGATGTGATATTTTTGTTAAAACTCTAATTCAATCACATTTTTTCATACATTTTAAGGTGGTGTACTGAAGCCAAATTAATAATAGTCTCTGTTCAATAACTTAGTAACACACAACAGTAGAAAAATGTCACTATAAGTAGTATTTTGTACAGTGTAACTGCCTGTTTGCAGTGTATATGACAATATTGAATCTTGAATCAATAATTGAAGTTGATTATAGACCTGGGAAATGCTGTGTAATTTCCAAACTGTTCCTCCCTGGATCATAGATTTCATGTAATCCTTCTGTTTGTACAATTTTGATGGAGAATTCCAACTGTTTCTTTTTAGTTCTCATCGCCTGCTTTAATCCATTGCTGATTCCACAATCCCCCAAGCAGGACTGAGGCCTGTCTCATTAGCTCAGGAAAAGTGGGACACATTTGCTAGATAAATCCACTGTTTCTTTCTGTCTTTTCTGACTTGTCTCAAGACTCCTGAATGTAAATGTGTTAACACTGTGTGGAAACGAGGTTTTATTTGGATATTGGAACAAGATAGGCCACATTTTTCACTTCAGCTTCTTATGGTTAATAAACTTTAATTAACAACAATGTGTTGGCATTTCTTTTAAAGACAGTTTTTTTTTTTTTTTTAATATGGTGTAACAGGAAAAACAGGAAAAATCATTTGTAAATAAATGTTTTGGTTGTAGTGTAGTGTAGTGCCCCTCAGCCATCCACAGATGTTATACATACTTGCACCAATTAGACTTTTAACTGAAACCAGAAATAGAGAAAGTATAACACCTGCAAAGTTTAAGTAAAATGTAGGGGAATTCATCCTCCGCATTTGAGTTAAGTGCTTTGCTCATGGATACTTCATTCATGTCCTGCCAGTTCAGGGAGTCACAACACCCTTTTTCCAGTCACAAGGCTGGTTCACCAACCACCAGGCCACGGCTGCTCCCAATACATCTGTATTGGCGTCCCTTCACTGGTTAACAGTAAAATTCAGAATAGAGTTTAAGATGGTTTTTAGCTCTTAAACTCTGACCTGAGCCTGCATTCAATCGCACATGTTTTAAGATCTTCTAATCAGTTGCTGTTGGCCACCCCGCATTCTCACCTAAGATCTGCCCAAAAACTGTGGAATAAGGATGTCATCCACAGTTGATCTGTAGTCTCTGGATTTTCTTTTCAAATGGCATTTGCTTGAGTTATACGTCCATTTTTATATGTTATTTAGTTGTAATTTGATTTCATTTATTTTTTTCATTTACTACTTGGCTTCTTTAGTCTTTTAAATGTGCTTTAAAAATAAAATTTGTCTTGATTTCACTACATTGATATAAGCATTGGTATGATCTCTGAATCCTAACACTGTATAAAAACAAGCCTGTGTGTTTGTGTTTGTGTAAGAGTGAGTCACTGTAGCACCGTGTCTATGGAGTAACTCTGTAATGGATCTGTTTTAGTGGATTACCAGTTTCAGGCACCCACTATTACTGTTACTGTTACACTTCAGTGTTATTTTCTCCTCTGCTATTTTGCTAAGAGACGGTGTCAGTCTGAAGAAACAACAAAACACGTCATCCTGGTTAGCTAAAGGATTCACGGCTTTAGGCATGAAAACTCTACAAGCCTGCAACACTGTCAGGAAGCACTGCTGGTGTTCATACACTCTTAAAAATGAAGGCCTTAATGGTTAGGAAGGCAAAAATGGTTCTTATGCAGCATAACTCTGAAGAACCATTTAAGGCCTCTTTAATTTTAAGTGTGTGACCACATGAAAAAACATAGAAAAGCATAGTAACTCTTGTTCAAATCTAAAACAACCATCTGCTAACATCTATCTGCCATGTTGTTGGCCTTTGTCTTCCTCTAGTGCTTAATTAAAGACCTTTGTAGTGAGCAGACTTCTTATTATGACAGCCAGTGTTAGTGTTACCATTGACAACCAGCATTGGCTGCTGCCGGTCATTGCTTATCACTGAAGCCCTCAATGAGCAACAGTCAATGCAGCTATCCCACAATGTCTTTTCAGCTTCCCAGAGGCAGTCGTCTCTTACTTTATCACCCTCACTGTCACAGAGGTGCTTGGTATGTTTTAACTGGTCAGCCTTGGAACAATGGACACTGCTTGTTGAGTGGGATGAAAATGTACATGTATTTTCATTTCCAGTTGTGTCAGAAGAAGCACCAAGGTTTTTTGTGCCAATCCATGTGAAATCACCAAAGGTTTTCTGTTCAAGAATCTCAGACTGAAGTTGTTTCATTTTATCCAAGCATAAAATGGCAAAATGAAATCTTCTCTTTATGTATTTGAATCAATACATTTAATCGTTGGAAATTTCACGTAACCGGCATTGATAGTAATGACCTATTGATTAGCAATTTAAACCCTTTTCATAATATATTTTGGAAGTCCTTCATTTGATTTTTCATTTTTAATTTAACTCTTACAACCCAAGATCCGCAATATGCAGGAAGTTACATGCCAGTATTTTAAGCTTCATTTCTCAAGATCAGTATAAGATCGGCATGCATGCAGACTCCAGCTGATCAGCAAGAGAGGTGGGGCTAATGACATCACCGACCCAAATATTCAGTTAAAGAGGAAAATGAGAAGGGAGGGGCTGTTTTCTCTTGTTTCATGACTCCCACTGTGCTCAAATTTCAGAAAGAAAGTCATGAGAATGGAAAATACTGATACATAAAGAAATAAAAAAAAAAAATAAAGGATATTTCTTTTACTATAACTGTAACTTATTATTATAAATATCCTTCTCAACCTAATCGTTACAAATAACTCATCACAATTCTTCCATTTTCAGCTAAGCAATGTGGACGATCAGTTTCCAACAGGATTTCTGAGATGTAAAGTGTTTTTTAGTTCATACATAAGCAAAACAAAATGTGAAAAAAGTTATGTTGGTGAATAAAAGTCTGTGAAACTACAAAAACATCCCACAAATTTGAACTAGGGTTCTAAATATTAATACCACTGACAGAATATTGCAAAATTACACAAAATAGAACAGTAGAAAAAATTGATTGAAGGTGAGATTCCTCCCACCTTCCAAAAAATTGTTCATGGTAAATGAATTGGCTATGCTAAGTTGCCCCTAGGTGAGAGTGAATGAGTGTGTGTGGCACCTTACAATGGACTGATGCCATGTCCAAGGATTATTGCTGCCTTGAATTCTGGTTAGGATCTGGACCCACCATGACCTGACCAAGAAGAAATAAATAGAAAGTTCAGAAAATGCTGATTAAAGTTGGTTTTCATTTTGGTAATAACTACTGTATGTCAATGAAGATGAAGATACAAGCTGTTATATACATTACATTTATATACATTTATGACATTATTATAGTATTCTCCAAATCTGAGATGATCAGCCAGGAACTGTCTGTACACAAGATCAAATTATCTGATTTCAATAGCACATCTGGTCTTCCAATGACTGTTCTGGAAAATGTCTGTGAGAGTGAGCAAAAACAAGCTTAGCTTGACTGCTCTCATTAGTTTGCTTGACATTTTGCCCAACATGGAGTCCAAGACAAACAGCACAGGCCCAGCAAAAGGTGATTGGCGAACATCAGGTTGTCTGTACGACATCTCTAAGTAGCAGTAGAGTTCAACGCAGAGCAGTAGTGGCATATGCAAATGGCTCATAAATCAGTAGGCAGGTGGCCTGTGTGGACCAGGCAGTCATTTTGTGGCCAATCGTTTCAGCACCGTAGACACTTTGTTAACCAAACCAAATGAAATCCTGAGAGTGTTGGACTTGCTTCCACTTTACTGGAACAACACTTTCCATCACATATTCACACACCCTCACTCCATCTACCACTATCTTTGGGATTGGAATCTGGTACTTTTGTGTCCAATCCCTAGAGAATCATGATGCTCTTCTAAGTTGTTTGGATTTTGGATCTGAAAAGCAACCTCTAAAATGGGATCACCAAGGCCCACAGGCCAGACTGACATGATTCACTTTTCCACACTGGACTTAAGACTAATTAATTAACAACTCTGTCATAAATAAGGATATTTCAACATTTTGTTTTTACACTGAATAATTTATAAGGTGCCTCAGACCACAGTCTGGCTCAAATGACCAAAATTTGTTCTTGGTCTGGATCAACCTGAGTGCAAGCTTTTTTAATGGTTCAGATGTACAGACTTTCAGACAGGATATCACCATATATTAAACAACAAAAGAAGAAACAGAACCAGAAAACAAGTACACATTAGCCATGGTAGCACATGGGGATGATTATATCTGTCAGTGATGATATCATTTTTCCACATGATAAGAACATTCACTTGTTAGTCAACAAAATGTTGCCAAACCAATCAGTGTTATCAGGGAGAGAAAGCCCACATATGTGATGACTACGGGACGTAGGTATATTATATATAAGTTATGTAACTAATGAACCTGGTCAATGTTTACAATGTAACAAGAAAATTACCTTAGTTCAGACTTTCGGATGTAAAAACACCTAAATTAGTAGGTCAAAGTGTACGAACCTGGTGGTAAGGGAACCAACCTTGTCACTGAAAGGTTTGATTCCCTGAACTGTCAGGACATGACTGAAGTGCCCTTGAGCAAGGCACTTAACTCCCCAGCTGCTCAGGGACAAGGCTGCACACCACTCCAGGCATGTGTGCCCAATTCTCCCTTGTGTGTGAATTCTTTAGTGTGTATGTGTGTCTTTCACTGCATGGACGGATAAAATGCCCTGTTTGCAAGCACAGTCTATATGCACTTGCATGTAGACCCCCTAAATGACCTCTATAACAACTATAGACCTCTCTAAATGATGCACTACAAGCCTTCACTCCACTCCGCTCTTTTCCATGGGAAGAAGTCATTTTTAGCACTCTATATGTTGCCTTTCCTGAAGAAACCTTGATGACCACCCATTTTTGTTTACAGAGTGTACCAAATCAACATTTCAGACACCAATCTCATCTTGGGTGACACTTAAAAGTTAATGGAAAAAGATGTGTTAGGTTTGTTCTCATTGGTGAATTTGAATCTCTGTAAATGATAATAAGGATCACATGAAACTCATGTCATGTGTCATGAAATGGCAAGATTCAGTTTCTATGCATAGTGCTGTATGTTATCACAGTCAATAATAGTTGATAATTGTTTAGGCCTGTATCTTCCCTCGTCACCATGCCATCTGGGCCCATCTGTGCTGCTATAGCAGTGAGGACATTACAACTGAGGGTCTCAGGCTAGACAGCCATGCATGCGTGTGTAAGAATGTATCATGCACTTGGTGCAGATGGATGCACTCCATGACCAACATGCTCAGTGTTAAGCCCCCAGTCCCTACGTCTGTATCATAGGGTTCACTGCTACAGTTCGGTCCTTACCAGCTTAAAACTTGTGGCGAGACAACCTTCATCTGTAAAATGCAAATGTATTCAATTTCTACTTATTGCAAATTCTTAGACTAGTGAACATCTGAGTGTGGGTTGAGACATGTTTGTGATGATCTAGCTGTTGTACAGGTACATTGGTCTTGTGCCTCTAATGCAAAATTGAGGAATGTCCTGGCTGATTGACTTTCATTATTGTAAGAAGAAGATTATTGCTTCTTTAGCCTGAGGCATCATGAAGTATTTACACTGACCTGCAGATCTTGCACTTGACCTACAATGTGTCTAAAGTCTAACCCAATGATGCAATCTTCCACTTGTTTTTTCCACTGAGAAGCCAGTACCATGCAATGCATGCAAGATGTGTTTTTCTTTTTGTAGTTTTAAGCCACAGATCTTTCTTGACACATTTTGGCTTGACATAATCCCACATTTGAGCACCCACTTTGGTGTTGCTTGGTTACTGTCAGCTTTGCAGTCACACATCTCTCTTTTCTTCCCCTGATAATGTTTATGAGTCACACTGTAGTGACTTCTAAGTGTTTTGAAAGTGTTTTTATTATGTGGCATTTGGGAGCAGGGCTAGAAAGTGCTTGATTGACAGGCCAGCTTGACACTCCGTCAAGGCCAGAGGTCGTAACTGTGACATTGCAATGACCTTTTTTCCAGTCAGTAAAGATCAGCTGGGAAATAGTCTCCATTGCCCCCAAATGCATTCCGGGCTCCACTGTC